>CM051502.1:19673264-19751577 GCA_028031935.1 Paedocypris micromegethes
GGTCACTCCGTGAAAAGTGACTATCTTTGCCCGGCAAGTTATAATTACTTACTCACCCAAAACTCCCCTGCACAATTTGCATTCAACCTCCTCAGGCACAAGGTGATTTGGAAATGTGTGTTTTGGGATTTCCTGACATTTTTCAGGATGTTCTGTGAAATTTTCAGTGGAATCTTCTTACTTTCAAGCAAATATTCCATCATCTTCCATCAGAAGAGTTTGGAGGGATATGACATCATATATATGAATCTGTTAGTCTCATCAGATTCATGGACCGTGTCAGACTTCCCTGCTCCAGAACACTCTGCTGCCACACTGCCTGCCTCCGAGTGTACCTGGCAAACACATAAAAACCTCAATGTTGAGTGCTGCTCTTTTCAAATTACTTGTGGACATGAGGTCGCAAACTCACCACTGGGACAGCGTCCTCTGGTTTAGCTCAAAAAGCTGAATGGAGGTTTGAGCCATCAGCCTGGGGCTGGACAACACGGCCTCTCTGATCGTGACGTAGTCCGAGAGGATGAGTGTCCACCTCGACTTTCTCACCCCTCCAGACCGTGATGTTCCCGGATGGCACTGGCACAGAATGTTGCATAGTGCCTCCACCAGGCGACTGGCACTAGGCCACGTCGCAGGTCCTGAGTTTTGACCCAGAACACAGCTGAACAACAGAAAAAACTTTAGGGCTACAAAAAAAGGAAACATCAAATCGAACCGGAAAGACATGAAGTTCAGCTCACCGCTGGAGACTTTCTACGCCCGGGCAGGTGGTGCTCTTCCCCTTTGCCACCTTGAATCGGCCCTTCACCTGCCTCTCCTTGTATCTGGGAGGGTAGACGACTCTCCTTTTGTCAATCTCTGGGAAGTGGTTCCAGAGGACAATAAGCCGTTCTACCCTCTCATCATCAATTCCACGAAGGCCCCTAACCTCCAGCAGGGCCCTGGCCAGCTTGAGTACGTGCTGGTAGCCAGGCTGACCATCTGGGCCACGTTGCTCTTTCTCTTGCTCCTAAATACACAAGAAAAATAAATTTGTTCAGTGTGCACGTGTGTGTGTGTGTGTGTATAATATATATATATATATACTGTGTGTGTATATATATATATATATATATATTTATAAATATAGAGAGATAAATAAATATACACACATTTTATATATGCACACAAAATAAAACTAGACAAATTTGTATAAATGTAGATGATGACAGCAACAGTATTTGAATTGTCAGGAACTCACCTCGGAGTTGGGAGAGAGCTGCCGGGAAGTGGGACCTTCAACAACGAGAGACACAGAGGGAACGGCAGGACGTGGGGGGGGAGAAGCAATCTCTGCCTCTGTGAAGACAGTGGGGTCCTCCTCATCATCACAGATGCCCTCATCCTTTTCCTCCTCCTCAGCCATTGTGATGGCAGCTGTCTCGTCAGGGACATCCGGGTCTACGTCACTAACCTCCAAGACCTTGTTCGTCTGGTGGTAGAGGAACTCCACCCCTATAAGTTCACCTGTCGGCATTAAGATGGGACAAAGGTTGCTGTTATTCATTATTGTGGTAAAAACCTTTTCATCAGAGAGTGGTTTCTCATTAGACACACACCAGTGTACTCAGCAGGTTTAGTGAAGTCCTTAAGGAGGTCATTGCCAAGCACGCTTTGGCTGTTCTGGTTAAGGGCATGCATCAGACGACCGTCATACGAGCGGAAATACGGCGTATGTCCCTCAGCTGCGTCCAATGGTGTAGCTGCGGCTGCGCGGTCTTCATTCCACCTCACCAGTCCCTCAATCAAAAAAGCTTGGAAATGCAGTGCATTAGCTTGTGTTCCTGAGGATGAAGTAGATCAAATTGTGATTTCACTGCTGGAGATGAAAGTCACATCAGAGTTCAGATCGAAGTTAATCACCACCTATGAACAAGTACCTGGTATGAACCGATTGAGGTGGAGGTGGAAGGACTCCAGTGACGTGGATCCTCGGGCGCAGCGGTAAACAGGTAGACTGACACCGCCCTTTGTCAGGCTACCTGTCTGGGTGTACAGCTGCACACCTGGAGGGTCCTGAATGCAGCTGAGGTGGCGCTTCTGCGTCGTCCAAATGTCATGCGTGCGTGCTTCGTCCAGCAAAGGGATGTCCAGGGTGTTGCGTCCTGCTGGTCCATTGTAGATGTCCAAGAGGTTCTGAATCAGAGTGGCAGACTCCTCTGCTCCACGCGTTCGTCGCCGACAGTGGAGCTGCCACCCTTTTTTGGTGACCTTCTTGGTCACCTCGGCGTCAGTCAGACACAACAACACCCCGTAAGTCTCTTCCAGCTCGCCCCGCTTTGCCTGGACCAGACAGCGTGCATCTCCAGGGTCCAGCTCGAAGATGCACTGAGACAGCCGCCTCATGAAGCTGGAGTACAGCTCGTGGTGCTCTGTGGTGATACCAGCGGCAAAGCGCCTCATCAGGTGCCACACGTCCAGGCGAACCACGAGGTAATCCCACTTCTGCAACAGTCACAGAAAGAAACACATCTCGAGTAGGTGCGCAACCCATTCGCATTTGTCATGTCTCAGAAGCACCGTACCTGAAACAAGGCAGCCGTCTTTGACGTGCCGTCCCGACTGCAGCAGTCACGGTCCACGTAAATGAGATGCGGAGGAGGCACCTTGGCGAGTTGATACCGCCTCATCAGTCCGCCCGCCATCAGGGACAGACCCTCTGTGGACTCAGAGCAGGTAAGGACGCTGATAAGGACCTGTCCGTGCTCATTGCCAACATTTGTGGCCCAGGCGGCTGTGTCTGAGGCGGTACCCGCGAGCTTCTTTGTCACCTGGAAACAAGAGATTTTAAACAGAGTCAGGGAAGGCGAGCGCACAAAGACCACCAACGCTCTGGATCAGGCCAATGTGTCATTAAACCTTTTTAGTTGAATCCATCTTTAAAATGGACCCAAAAGTGGACGTAATCCTGGCCTTGTACTCCTCCAGGCGCGTCAGAACATCATAACCGTAAACGGTCAGCATCCACGCGGGTGAAAGAAAGGCCGGTAAGGGAGGAGGTTGCGAAACTCGCACCACCGACAAGGGCAGGAACCGCCTCTGCACCCCGAGGAAGTGGTTCGCCCTCCGCATCCAGGTGTCCGAGTGCCGCTCCCGCAGGGTCTTACATAACTGGGTAGCACTGTTGCCCAGAGTGTGGGACCTCATCATCCCGACCACATTCAGATCACAGGACAATCTGCCGAAACACAGTGTGAGCAAACAGGGAAAATCCAAACAAACGTTCACAATACCTAGAGTTCTCTTACTTGTATGTGAGTATGGCCGGAAACAGGTAGCTGTAGCTGGACGGCAACTGCCGGATGATGCCCATGGACCACCCCACAACCTTTTTCTTGCACCTGGAACACTCCAGGTATTCGGTGGCCATGAGATACCAGTCCGCAATGTCCAACACTCTCCGGATGGTCTTGTACAGCCCAGCCTTGGTCATGGACCCCGAAAACGAAAGCTGGGGACACGTGAGCTTCACATTCCACATCCGGAGAGGCAGCCACAGAAAGAGGCGGCGTGCAAAGAAGGTGTCGGGGGATGCAGGAGGCTGGCAATAGATGGCTCGGGGCGGAGGGGGGAACCACCACAACTTCAGGTCGCTGACGAGACGCGACTGCCCAGAGCTGCTCCTGGTGAAGAGCGTCTGGCCGATCCACCTCTGCTCTTCAAGGGTCAGTGCTGCTCGCCAGGGCCCGGGCACAAGCTGGGGTGTAAATTAAACACAGGATAATTAAAAATGACAATGCTTTGAGGATGCAACTGCCTTACCTCAGCACTGTCAGCAGGTTGAGTGGAGAGGAGACCAGTAGCCTCCACCACAGTGGGGACCGATAACTCAGCCGGAGCAGACACCGCAGCAGCTGCTGGTGAGGGCAGGGGCACAGCGTCGCACTCCTGTGATGCCTCCAGCAGCTGCTCATCTGTGGGCTCGGCTGGTGAAGAAATGGATAAAGAATGAGGGATCCAATAATTCCATTCTCAAGAAGTTAGAAGGATGAGTGAATGACCCGTGATAAAAGCAATGAAGCAGTCGGGGTGAGTACATGAATACACTACGGGAAAGCACGAGACGAGAGGGTGATTGTGATTAGACCATTGGATAAACATGACAGCGAGCAAGGCAGCAACTAAAGACAGCGACAAGTAGTTAAAAAAATGGTGGGGTCGTCTATCTACAAATGATTAAAATAAATGTAAAAAAAATGTTTAGTAAGCCCATTAGTGAAGCATCTACAGGTGATTAGTGGGGACCAGAATCATCACAAGTATTTATTCCAAACTCACCAGGTTAGTTCCTGTCCTTTGCATTTCAGAAAAATTTTCAAAATCACAACAATAACAACATTAGTCATGACATTAAAATGTCTTTTTGGTGAATACAGATAATGTCACACCAACTGTTTTTTGTACTTACACTCTTCATCGACAGCGATGGCGGCCGTCACAAACTCTATGCTTAAGACGGGCAGCGCTACTTGTTCATTATGGTCTGTGTTTGTTGGTTCATTATGATGTGTGCAGTGCGTTATGGTGATGCTTGTTTATTTATTTGGATTTGTTGTTGCTGTTGTGACGTGAAATTTCCCCGCTGTGGGACTAATAAAGGATTTTTCAATTCAATTCAATTCAATTCAACTCGTCATCCGTGGGCTCCTTTGATAAAGGACATGGCCTGACGGAGGCTGTGATGACACATGATGCGAAAAGAAACATCAGAAATGTGCTGTGGAGGCCTGATCATTCAGATCGTTCACTCTGGCAGTGCTCACTTGACGGCTTAAAGGCCAGAAGCTTCCTGACGGTGGCAACATCAGGTTGGGAACGCCGCCCAGACACAAAGGCAGAAATCGCGGAGGACAGAGACCTGAAACGCAACAGAGAGTTAGACCAAAACAGAAGGCGTAACTTGCTTTAGCGCAGGCTTGGCCTTCTGGCTTGCAGCCGGGATTGAAGCCGTGGAGGTCGATGGCTGGACGGAGGACTGCTGCCTGTCCCTTTTTTTCACATAACGGACAGCTATGTCCATTTGTGTGCCCGGTGCCGGGATCTTCCTCCGAAGGTAGCTGACAAACCTATGTGCAAAGCAGCGTATGGTTTGAGCACCAGTTACATTTAAAAAAACAAAGACACTTATGGCTTTTTCATAAACACACCGCATTTTCTTCGGGTCCTTTGACTCGTACAAGTCATCGAGAGTCTCAAATTTAAAGTCCCCGTAGCCAACAAGAGCCTGTCCCTCCTGACCAGGCTGACGGGACTTTGCCAGAGCCTCCCCAAACGCGCAGTGGAACCTGACTGCCTTCACAAAGTCAGGGTACGCTGAGGAGTACCGGGCAAAGCCGTCCTGCAATCACACAGACAGAAGTTTACACCGTCATCAAAACTCCTTCGGTGTGAGTGGAGTGTATTCGGTTGGGACCTTGTTGGCCATGAGTGGGGACTGAAACTCTGTCCTCTCTCGCTCCGCCTGGTGCGTGGCGGCCAGGTTCACGGCATAGCCCACATCGTTCTCTAGAAGCCAGTGAAAGGTCTTGCCCTGGTATTTCCCGAACTGGACCTTCCACCGGCTGAGAACGAGTGTGGCATTTGCCATGTCACCTCCCTCAGATGCCACGACAGCCCGGGCCTCGGCCTCCACCTCCTCCTGGGGTTTGGCTCTGTAAGCCCCACAATCACCAGACTCCTTCAGAGAAACCCCCTGAGCGTCGTCAGAAGCCTTCAGGATCAGGGTCCCGTTGCCGGCTCTCCTAAATGTAGGGTGCTCCATCTATATACAAAAGCGAGATAAAATCTTACATCCAAATAATTTTACTTTAAGGAGGTTATCATGAAACATTGACTAAGTGTGCTTACATTTAATCAGTATTATTAAACTGGACTTTTTCTTAAATTCAAGCAATACAATATAATAAAGTAAAAAACAAGTATTTTATTAACACATGTGTTTATCTTTTCAGTGCATTCAAACAGGTACATGTCTTGGGTATTAATTACTTACAGTTAAACAGCCTTTACTCGTTGTAAATACAATCTGTAAAAAAAATAAAACCTTTGTAAGAAAAGATTTATGTCAACGTCTGCTTTAGAACAAAAAGATAGGTGTGAACAAACAAACAAACACACACACACACACAGGACCAAATAAGGGCATGTTTTCGCCGAATCGAGGCTATCAAATAAAACACGATGAATACACACACACGATGAGTACGGATGTACTGCTTTCACACATTCAATTGCTGTTTTACTGTGCGTTTTAATATTCGAAGCTTGTTATTTCGTCAGATTAACAAACTTTGAAGCCTCCGCCATGCGAATGAGCCGAAATCAACGAATAAAACGGTGAAAAGCGGCGAAAATAACTGTACATCAGTTGTACTGCTTCCACATAATAATAGTGTGGTTTTAATGTCCCAAGATTGTACTTTTCACAGATTTACATTCATTAAAGCCGCCGCAGCGCCGCGATGAACCGAAATCAACGAATAAAACAGTGAAATGCGGCGAAAATAACTGTACTTCAATTTTCCTGCTTTTACATAATTATATTGTGGTTCTTAACGTCCCAAGATTGTAATTTTCACAGATTTACAGTCGTTAAAGCCGACGAGCCGATGAAACAACGAATGAAACGTGAACGCGGACAATAAACTCCGTGCAAGACGCACAGACACGGAAAAACCCAATGCATGTTTTTAACGCTCAAAACTTGTTTAAAATCAATTTTATGTGACTTACCAAATATCTCGCTCCAAGCTCCGTCTCGGTCGCTCGCTCGCTCGCTCGCTCTTCAGACTCCGAGTCTGATTTTGAACGGACACGCCTCTTGAAGAATTGGAACAAATCCGCGTCTCCCATTGGACGGCACGAAGTTGACTTCTCTGAAATCCAATAACACTGCCGCACTGTGATTGGAGGATTGCGCCAGCGTTTTGGACAACGCCATTGGTTTAGAGAATCGGAACAGAGAAGTCATGGATGGGAAGGCTCTCCCGGGAGAGTGGCGGCTACTGCTCATTTTTCTCTGTTCGCCCTTGCCCGAAAAAGAGGGGCGTGTCCTTGCGTTAAGACGACTCGACGCGGCGCCGCACACCCGGGTTCGAATCCAGGGAACGACGGGTTTTAAGACGTACAACTAAAACGTGTTAAAATAAGTCCAACGAAAATATGAATAATTCTACATTAAAACATAAGTATACAGATGTGTTCAAATAAAGGTTTAATTGTGCTGACTGATTTATAATGTGATTGTGAATACATATCATTAGATGTGCCTGCTGAAAGTAAATGTCAAGGTATGTTTATTAAATATGTTATATACAATTTAATTGTTTTTGTTGTGTTGCTTAAGGACAATGAAGGATCTTGTTAGTTTTTCCTGAGAACAAATCAACACGAGATGCTCTTCCTGAAGGACCCTTCAACTTCTCAGGCTTGGGACCAGCACAGTGGAAGGATAACGAACATTGAACGTCATTTTAAATGTCTTTTGTGCTTGTGTAGCCTCATAAAAAAAAGGACTCCAAAAACAAAGAATGGAAAAAAAGGTTTATTTAAAACTAGAGTGCTTATAATAATTCATCATTTATAAAGAACATAGCAACACATAATACAATTTTACAATAAACTGATTCATTATACAATATGTATAGAATCAATAAATATGACTGATGTAAATGACTGATACTAGGGAACAATGCGTGTTTAATAATTTAACATTTTATAATAAAGATATTATAAAACTGTGTGCAAAATGTATTTTTATTTTAGATGCCAAAAGTATATGTATCTCGATACTGGACCTGTAGTTACTTGGTATCGTATCGATTTCAAAATTGTGGTATCGCTGTCACTACTTCTGATCTCACTTGCGTGGTTTTTTGTCTGACGCGCATTTTGTCGAATTGGATCAAATACGCGTCTCCTATTGGACGCCCCGAACTTGACTTCTCTGAAACCGGCCCTGGCCGCGCTGTGATTGGAGGAAAGCCTGACCGGGGACAACGCCATTGGCTTTGGAGAATTGGACCTAAATCTGACCCGAAAAGAAAACGTCTTTGATTTTGGAGAATCAAATCCGACCGAGAAGACAAAGCAGTTGGTTGGGAGAATCGCTCCTAAACCGGAACAATATGAACGCTCCTCTGAAAATTAGAACGATACAGAGAAGACTAGCAGGTTTCCACAGAGAAGATTAGCAGGGATCCACGAGAATTAATGTCCATTATAAAAAGCTGCGGAAGCATCACGTGATCCTGTTGTTGTCACTCATGACGCTAGTTTTGAGAACATTTGCTTGCTCTCACTTCAAAGCCAGAAAGTGTCTCTAAGTTACACAACATCAATATCTGAATTAAATATTTAGTTTAATCGGAATGTGTGTAAACATTTCTGAAAAACGTAAGCAAACAAAAGCAGCATTAGCATTATACGCACATACTTTAAAAAGTAAAAGCTTGGTGATAAATCATTCATTTCCTCTCTCGCATCTTTATCTAATCCTGCTTTTCATTTAAAATGTTTACATGTTTGTCGAGGACACTGTTGGTATAACTGATCCACATAAATTGAAGACAATCCATAAATAAGGGAATTAGAAAATTACATAAATTAAAAGTGTGACAAAAATGTTAAACATGCTTACTGAAAGAAATCAATGTGCAATGTTAAATGTGCTTACAGAAAGGAAAAGAAAATCTAGATACTACTAAACAAAAAAAAAAGCAATATAACTGTATGCTTGTTGTGTACAAGAACAACGAAGGATCTTCTTTCGGTTTTTCTTCAGGACGATTGTACATGTATACTCATCCTGAAGTAACTCCTCAGGCCTGGAACCAATAAAAAAAAATGGTGTCTTTTAAAATTATTTCATATTATGGTTGTTGTACCGCTTCAGAAAAGGACTTCAAGCGACAACTGGTAATACAAACACATCTAGACAAACCAGTACACATACAGGGCAAAAAGAACTTAACAAATTAATTAATTGACAAATTAAAAAGTGTTTATTTACACACAACAGTTGAACAACAAAATATGACATGTCACACTATGCAATACAACTGTGGTACAAAAAAATAAATGAACTATACAATAAACCATGGTACTTTCATCCCCTTCACACACCCTTACAGCCTTTCCCCACAACCCCGCCGATCCTTGTGTCCATTCGTCTTTTAATGAGGCTAATTAGTTTCTTTAAAAAAATGAAGTTTACGTTTATTTATTGTCTAAATTGTCTTTAAAGAAGAAAAAGACAATTTTTTTAAATCCGTGTTCAAAATTACGAAAGTCAGTTAAAAAAAATAAAAGTGTCTATTGGTGTTCAGACTATGGGCTATGACCAGAAGAGCAAGCTAGATGCGACAGTGGCTAGGAAAACAAAACCTCTCTGGCAGGGTGAGAGGAAATAACTCTCTGGTGCCAGTCTTCTCTGGCATGCCAACATGTTGCGTCCTGCGCCCCGTAAAATTTGCCGACACTGGTCCTGATGATGACACAGTGGTTCCTGATAGAAACTCTGACACAAAAAACAAAGGCTGGTACGGGTCAAGTACTGGCACAGTCCTGCGGAGACGGTAAATAAACCTATGCAGACAACACACACAATGTTTTAGTATGAGATCAAGTTTATATATATAAAAAAAAAAAAGTTTCTACCTTTTCATAAACACTGCATTTTTTTTGGCTCCTTCGAGTTCTAAGTCTTTCAGATTCAGCCCGCTGAACTACAGTACTGGCACAGTCCTGCGGAGACGGTAAATAAACCTATGCAGACAACACACACAATGTTTTAGTATGAGATCAAGTTTATATATATATATATATAAAAAAAAAAGTTTCTACCTTTTCATAAACACTGCATTTTTTTTGGCTCCTTCGAGTTCTAAGTCTTTCAGATTCAGCCCGCTGAACTACAGTACTGGCACAGTCCTGCGGAGACGGTAAATAAACCTATGCAGACAACACACACAATGTTTTAGTATGAGATCAAGTTTAATATATAAAAAAAAAAGTTTCTACCTTTTCATAAACACTGCATTTTTTTTTTGGCTCCTTCGAGTTCTAAGTCTTTCAGATTCAGCCCGCTGACCATCTGAGCCCGGCTTCAGAGAAGACCACAGAGACCCTCCGGATCCATCTACATGCACAACAGAAACACAGGTGGTGAGATAATACACTGAGAGGAAAAAAAAAAAACCCTTTCTTCAACACGTAGTTGACTAGTTCCAGACATGCAGAGTACGTTAACATTTAAAACTATAATTGAAATAAGAGAAAACATAATTTAAAGTACAAAGTTTGTGCAAACTGCTTTAAGTGTCTCATTAAAAATGCATTTATTTTTTGCAGTTCTTTTTTTTTTAAAGTTTATTTATATAGCGCTTTTCTTAGTCCAAGACCAACGCAAAAACCCTATGTGAAAAAGACTTTAAAAAGGAAAAATGACGATTCTTTACATATTCTTTTATTTGCATTAAAGCAGCTACATGTCCTGCTCACAGAGGCAAGTGATAATATATTAATGTTAAACACGTGTTACTTGTTGTTAAACAATGTTTAGATATAAAACCAAGATCTCGTTCGATTTCTGTTTGAAACGTTTCTGACACACACAAATGAGGATTTGTAACCCATTACTTGTCGTTTTGTTCTCTTTGCCGTTTGTATTTTTGCCTTCACTGTTGTAGTTTAAATTGTCCTGATTCGTTTCTGTTAAAAACTTTTTTTCTTTCCATTTTTTTGCTGCTGCTGAACACACACAAAAAAAATTCCCCTAGTGGGATAAATAAAGTCTATCTTATCCGCTGAGATGAGTCTGAAGTTAACGACTAAAGCACTAGAAAAAGTGAATAAAGTCTGCAAATATTGACTGCCCATAATATCATATTTTTAAGGTTTCATGCTTCTAGTTCTCATAATTATAGACGTTGAACTTGTCAACGCACAGAGATAAGCCAAAATCGGCAAGCAAAACACGAAAATGCATATTATAAATAACATAGCAGAATAATATTTGCTAATAAATGGTAAAATCTCTTGTGGTCCACCTTGGCTCTTTTTAAAAGAGACAGAGCAGCTGTCTGTACACGACCATGGCGAACACACCAGTCTTAGTCACACATTCTTCCGGGGAACAGTATTTTTTTTTTTTTTAATAATTTCCTCGTTGTTACACCACTTATGTACACACACTAAAAACACAAACACAAAGCCCAACTCTTTTACCCGAGTCTTTTCTCCGGTCCCCTGCACAGTGCGGCCCGTTAGCTGCATGCTAGCGTCGGGCATGTCCGGTTCAGCCAGGTTTTCGTTACCAATATAGGGCAACACTCTCGAACATGGCAATTTCTAGCGAGCTGTGCGTCGTCCGTTTGATTGACCACGGATCTGGCGTTGGCGAGGTGGCTTTAGCGGGAGTTTTCTTAGCCGTAGCACGATGCCAGACCTGCAGCCTCGCTCTTGCCTAATCGCTCTCTTCCGTCTGCGCCGCATCCGAGAGCCGACAACAATCCACGGAGGACCCGCTGAACTCGCGATCTCATCGGAAAAATTATGCGAGATGGAATTCCGTATGTCCTGGTTGTGTAGCGTGTATCCACACGGCCAGTGATGCACAGACAGACGACAAAACCACCAAAAAAGCACAGAAAAGAGTAGCCGCGCGCCGCCATGTTGTTATCCAATAAGACGGAAACAGAAAACTTACACAGTGCTCTGGCGCCATCTGGTGGCCATTGCCCTGAAGTGCGCCATTTTTAATTGATGGAGATCAGTTGCAAAATGCAACATTTTATTCAAATTTTACAGTAAAAATATAAAATAATCATAAATACAGTAATAAAATGAGGAACGCTTCACGGTTTTGCGTGTCATCCTTGCGCAGGGGCCATGCTAATCTTCTCTGTATCGTTCCAATTTTAGTATATGTGCTGCCGAAGCAAGCACGAATCTCTAAAACGTCGTTAAAGGTTAAATAATCACTCATTTCCCCAACGCTCTGCACCGACGATAAATACGGATAAAATGGCGCCGTTGCAGTAGGACGCCAAAAATTGCAGCTAAGCAACGCAAACACTCATAACTCAGCAACAGTGTTTGTGTTATACATTTGAGAATAACATGGAATATTCTAGATGTGTATACTGAGATACGCCTTTTATTAACAACAACAACGATGTGTTATAAGGGGAAGCCAGCATTAACGACAGCCGGCAGTGGGTTTACTAAAAACCACAGCTTCGTTTCTGGCGCGTTACATTTCGAAAACAGTTTGTAACTAAACAAAACAAGATTTAAATGTGGCGGTATCCCCGTCGCTCTCGTGATAGACGCGCGTATTGATGACGTGTATGAGCAGGGGACCAATGTTGGACGTTGAATCAACTAATACAGTATTTTAACGCTTGTGCAATTCACAGATGCTTTTATTAAACGTGATATAGACCGTGCACCGTACATCATTCTTATCGTGATCGGTATAATATAATGCGGTCACACCGGCCACAAATAAGTGCTGCAACTGAAACCGGAAGTTGTGTGTTCGAAGTTACATCGGGTAAGCATTAGGAGATTGTATAAACAAACGTATTGTGTTTGCGTTAGGTGGTTAATGTGGGGTTTTTTTTTGCACACACAACACCATACATACAAATATACATGGCTGTTTATAGCGTGAAACAATCACTGCGCTTGAACAGTACGAAGTGTGCCGCCATCTTTTTTCTTTCCACGTCCGCATGAGGGCAGCAAAGCTCCATAAATCACCACTAATACAGATGTGCCCCACGTTAAGATCTTACTGATGCAACGAGAATTCGTCTTCACCGTGTAAAATACGGTTTCATAAAAAAAACAGATATTAGTCATTTGCTGTTTTAAACACGTATAAAGCGTGGCAAACCACTGTGCAAATACTACAAACATTGGTTTAACCACGTAACCACTGAAAATCTCGGCAATAACGAGCTGAGGTAAAGATACTAATGACACGCACAAGACACTACATTTGGAGGATTATTTGCGAAATGTTTACTTTTATGCGTATTTTAAAATGTTCTGATCTTGTTTTCGTAAAATTGAACAAACTTTTAACTCGTCGACTCGTTCGATGCAATCAGGGCCTAACTCGCGTGACAGGCACCTTCTAAAATGACAGGTGAATTTGTGAGGAAACAACGCAATAAACGTGCAAAAACTGGTCTTCGTGTACATTTTTAACGTTCTAAGACTGTTATTAATGAATATCACAACAACTTACCAACTTGCTGGCTCTCCGGGTAACGCTGTGTCCTGAGTCCCGACTCGTGATGGCGTCAACCAAAAGTCAAACATGAATATTTAATCGGGGGCGTTCTTGATTGGGCGTACAATTTGCGCAGGCGTGACAGTGATTGGAGGAGAGACCTATGCATTTTATTTTATTACGTTTCAATGTAGAAATAGTGTTGTAAATGTTTAAGATCCAAATATTTTTGGCAAACCAGTATGTTATTCATATTATTGACACAATTTAATGACTTCTCAGCAGTTTCCTTGGTTTTATTTGTTGTGTTCACCGCGGTTGTGGTTTACTCTCTTACCTACTCACTGTTATGCCAATCACTACTTCTCAGAGATGTGTTTAGTTTAAAACGGGTTGCATATGCACATTTAATGGTTATCCCACTGAGCAATGAGTACGCACTTGGAATGTAAAGGGTGTATAATAATGCAGTCAAAATAAATAAAATACTAAATGTTTTGAAAAGGGATAAACTTTTTTTTTAAATTGCACTTTTACAAGAAACACACTTGACTGACATGGAACATCAAAAATTTGGTAGAGACTGGGTCGGTCAACTTTATTATTCTACCTTTTCCTCCAAAAAGTGTGGTACAATAATACGGATTCATAAAAACTTACCATTTCAGTTACAAACGTGTCACTTTGATAAAAAAAATCTATAATATAATGAGCAGAATGGTCATTATAAAGGGGATATTGTATGGAGAGGAGGTTGTGATTCCACATTTATTCTCCAAACATATACGATGAGGACTACTTACTCACAGGTTTATAATAAAATAGCACTTACAGACTGCAACAACATGATCTGTGATATGATATGATGATATGATGATGAGCTGTGATTTTAATTGCTGTCTCATCAAAGATGTGGATGAATTAAAATGTATTTAAATTGCCACGGGCCGGAATAACATCTAAAACAGCCAATATGGTTAAATCCTCATGCCAGGAGCTCGGCTTAATTGATATATGGAGATTTTTAAACCCCACAGTAAAAACATACACATTTTATTCCTGTCCCCACTAAAGTGCTTTACGTATTGACTATATATTTCTCTCAAACCAGATGATTAACTTTGTTAAAAACTCTGAAATAGGGCCAATAACACTATCAGACCACGCACCAGTAACAGTCTCTATGTCACCAACTCGACCTGCTTACCAATCATGGATTTGGAAACTTAACACATTTTATGGATTTGGAAACTTAACACATTTTATTCCTGTCCCCACTAAAGTGCTTTACGTATTGACTATATATTTCTCTCAAACCAGATGATTAACTTTGTTAAAAACTCTGAAATAGGGCCAATAACACTATCAGACCACGCACCAGTAACAGTCTCTATGTCACCAACTCGACCTGCTTACCAATCATGGATTTGGAAACTTAACCCATCCCACTTACTTGACAAAAATGTATTAATTATCTAACAGAGCAAACCGAGACATATTTCCAGTGCAATGATATTGACAACATGGACCAGAGAATTACATGGGAAGCCAAGGTTTTTTTGAGAGACTAGAAAAGAAAATAATTTTAATTGATAATGAGTTCCATTCCTCAAAATCAGCCCATTTGCTTACTGAAATCTTTAAGGGTACAATTAAAGTACTTAATTACTAGGAAAGTAGATGATACAAATTATTTGCAAGACTTGGGAAATAAACCTAACCAACTCTTTGCTAGATTAATAAAAAAAAATCCATGAAGGGTTGTATCTCTGCAATTAAGGCTCCTTCAGGCTGCAGAACAACAGAAAATACTTAAATAAGTGAGACATTTAGACAGTATTATGAACAACTATACTGCTCAGACATCAACAATGGTAATTCAACACCTTCCATGAAGATCTCCATATTCCCAAAATAAGCAGCATGCAGCAAGAATTGCTTGAATCTCCCATTACTCTGCCGGAAATCAAAAGTGCAATAAATTCTTTACAATCCGGAAAATCCCCAGGTCCCTATGGATACCTAGAAGAATTTTTCAAGGCTATGAATGAAAAGATAAGACCATATCTTCTGAGACAATCTTCTACAATACCAGAAAATAATTCAACATAATGCGAGTTTGCATAATTTCAAGTTTATTTATTTAGCGCTTTTCTTAGTCCGAGACAAACACTTTAATTTCTCTGTAATAAAATGTTTGACTCATTGGCATCTCAGTCTTGAGCTGAATGCATCAAGTTCCTCTTGGGTCTGAACTGGAGTGGCTAGGAAGCAGCAGATTCACCACTCAGTTTGCTGGTTTTGCAGCTTTGTTTGGTTGTGGAGAATCGTCTTGTAATTGGCCTCCAGTGTCATAACTCTCTCCTCCAGAGAAGCTATGAGAGGAAAAATAAGTGGCAAGATATCCGAAAAAAATTATATGTATTATCCAAACAGTCCTACCTCAGTGTCACGTGTAGGGTATGACCCGGCAGCATCCCCGTGTGTCATTTTTGTCATGGCCACATCTCTGGATTGCATTGTTGATGACCTCTCCTCATTCTGGGTTGGCGTCCTTAATGACCTCGGCTCAACCTGGGATGACGTCCATGATATCCTCGCCTCAACCTGGGATGGTGTCCGTGATGACGCAGCCACATCACGAGATAGTGTCCTTGATGACGAAGCCACATTTCGGGATGGTGTCCGTGATGACCTTGCCTCAACCTGGGACGGCATCCTTGAGGACATTGCCTTAACCTGGGATGGCATCCTTGTCAAGTGAAAATTGTATTACAACCTTTGAGAATAGTATTTTAAAATAAAGTTAAAGGCAAAAGTTATCTGTAAAGATACAATAACAGACGAATATCTAAATATTTAAGTAACTTTTGTTAGGAACTGGTGGCGTTTGCATAGGCACCAGCAGGTCTGAGTCCTCAGTCTCCATGTCTTTTGGCAGCAGTCCTTGGAGGGTTCATCTTCATCTGTAGAAGGTTATATTTTGAAACAAATATCCTTACTACATCAGACGACAACATTTTCCAAATACACAAGGCCCCACAAGGAGGTGAATTTCGTTAGGCTTGTAGAACAGTTCTTAACATCATCAGTTGCATTTTTTTCATACGCTGGATTCGGGTTCCTCCTCTTAAGTGGCAGCTCTTCTCCAGTATCCACATTAGAGGTTTCTTCATACTTTCTGACATACCACTGGGCCTTCAAATATGTTTCTGGAAAAAGAACGTAGTTGGTGACGTGGATTTTAGTCAGTGAGTGATCTTTCATTTATTATGTTCATTTTCATTTACTACTTGTGCCCATGCACAGTCAAGCAGTTCACAAGTATGTACATTTTCAACTTGGCTTAGTTAATGACCGAGCACAAGTCCCACCGACTTTTGTCAAGGAGCTCCAATTTCTCCACCCGCTTGGACTCATCCACGGAGTTTGGAGGCCAGTAAGTGAAACAGAATACATTATGGAGAGTGGTGCCAATATTTTGCAAGGCAAAGCAAAAAAAAAAATATTGATCACTTTTTGGTCTACTGGTATCTACTGGCATTCTATTTCAAACATATTTCAAGCCTACCATCTGTATTACTGACTTTAAGATGCTCATGCATGATAGCTAGGAATGTAACTCTAAGCTCTCCTTCATGCTGGATTCGTATGGATCTCTGTTGTAGTTGTGTGTGTGAAATAACTTTCATGTGAGCATCCCTTTCGTGGGCTTGGTAGCCACCAAGGATGCTAGAGTCGCAGGGCTCAGTGAAGAGTGGCTCACATCAGTCATATACACGGCACAGATAAAGATCCACTCCACTCTCATTGTGTGCATGTCTGCTGAGAATCTAACAGCATGAATGATCCCTGGTAATAAGCGCATTGTTTGGTGGCTTTGTAAACACCTTTGCGACTGAGCACTCATGGTTAATCAGCACTTTGTTGTGTGGCATTTAGCCCCCCCAACTCTTTTCACAATCTGAGAAAGTGGATTTCGTCCACATCGCACAAGCCGCTTCAGCGTTTGCATATAGTTCTCAAACGGAATGCTAAGCAGTTGTCCAGTGAGCTGTACGTTTCTGCTTCTTCAGAAAGATGAAGGAAAGAGTGTACATTGTACACGAGGAATTCCCTTCCATAAAGCTTACAACACTTGGAGACAAAGTGGATCAAAAGCCCATGTGCATAGCCAGAATATTTTTCAGCTGAATGGGGACATAACAGGATACTCACTGCAACACTAAGACACATAAAGTGGTCATACAGCTCCTTTCGAAGAACATCTTTCAAAACAAGCTGTCCTGTGTAGAGGAGGAACTGTCGATATTCAGTCGCTTTCCACCGGTCAACCTACGAGCAAAACTGTCCGGTATTTACTTCTTTAACTGCAGAAGTCCCTCACTTATCTGGTGAACATGCACAACTGACAAACAAACATTCAGAATCAGAATCAAGTTTATTGCCAGGTTCTGTGGATACAGAGCTAGGAATTTGTCTTGGTGTCAACCACCGAGGCAGCCATCTGCAGCGCCAACGTAGTCTTCCTCAAGAAAGAGTAAGCATTGCAGAGTGTTACAGACAAACAAACAGTTGCAGACATACAAGGTTACATTTGACTACGTTACGCACAGGTCACGTGCGCTGGAAACTTTTTCTTGAGACACACAAGGAATTTGACAGAAAAGGGAAAGATGTGAGCAGGCGTGTGAATGCATTCCGTGGACCCCTAATCCATGCCAGAATCAGTCGCTTTACTGTACCAAGACACACCTGGTGCATGTAGTCAACAGGAAATCTGCGTACCATGTCTATCGGTAACAGACAAAATGGGGAAACTATATGGTGATCCTGCTGTCTTTGTGCTCGGAAGCGGTCATCAGTACGTAGCTCAATATTTACTACAGTTTGGTAGGTCACTCTTCCAGCCCATACTCCACGCAAAATATTGATTATTTTTATTGTGTTCCTTTCATGAAGTCATCATCTTTACGAAGAAGAAGAAGAAAATCCATCCGTCCACTTTAGTAGACACGCCTTGGTGCCACCGCTGAGCCTGAGACTCATGGAATGTACAGCTTTGAGACTTAGCTTGAGCGCTATTTGTCAGCGGGTGTCATTGAAAGAAGTGAGATGCCTCCACAGTGGTGACAGAAAAACGAAGCAAGATTTAAATCACTTGCACACATGGCAAAGAAATTTGTGTGCCCGCCACCATCCACTGTGCCTAGTGAAAGGGTTTTCAGTGAAGTGGGCATGCTTTATGAACCCAAGAGGAGCCGACTCACTGGACACCATGCACACCAACTCTGCTTTCTCCATTAAAATTTGAGGCTTCTTAACTTTGAAAATTAAAAAAAACTGGAACTAAAAAAGAACCAGGTTAAACTTGAAGTTTAAATTTGTTGTTATTTTGGACAGACACAGAGATACAGAACAGAATTAATTTATTACATTTTTACACTGTAAACACAAACACATTTACAAGAAACATGGCTCATGTAAATATTACAGTGCGATTTAAAAATCTGGAATGATGAACAAACGCATTCCAAACACCTCATGTCATTCTACATTCTACTCTCCGTGCTGGGATTGGCTTTACTAGCACGAACTTTTGGTTTGCAATCCACGCAAACAGTGCCCTCCATTTGTTGTGGCTGTAGTGGTTTAACTGTACATAATTCACCCTTTGACATGTCTGTTCCCTATGTTACTTTGCCAAAGGCATTTATGTTATCCCATCTAGGATTGGGAGTTAAGTTGTCACGTGACGGTGACGTATATTGCGTGTGCCGGAAGTTATGAGTATTGTTGGAAGTGTTGATTAAACGACACACACGTTCGTGTGCTCAAACCAGGATATTGCTTTTATCCTTTTCTTTCGCACCTTCCACATGGCCACATTTGTTACCTGTGACCACATCACTGCGTCTGATTCCTTTTTCCTTAATTCGTTTCAAATGGATTTAGCCAGGTGTTTTGGTAGCAAAAGATTGCAAGCACCGCTGATACTCATCTGTGATGGTTCAGTGGTGCTAATGCAGGCAATATGTATGACATTTGCCAAGAAAAACCTCAATGACACAATTTACACCTACTATAAAATAGAACGCTAAAGATATGTGCCGAAAGTATTAAGTACAACAACATGGAGTTTTAAACTTGCGCAAATGTAAGCTCATGATATAAATCAGTGTTTCTCAACCATTGGGCCATTTTTGGGATGCGAGCACCACCTGAAGGGCCGCGAGAGAAATAAAAATTTTGCGACCCTGTTCTGTGAGGGCCGCGGGACTGACCGCAGCTTCCCACCACCAAGGGGAAATGAGGTAATAATAATAATAACAATCCATTTGATTTTTTTATTTATTGGCGCCTTTTAGAAACTCAAGGTCGCCTTACAGAAACACACAACATTCACACACACCAATTGTGTATGAATCGGCTGGCCTCGAACTCCCACCACGAGTCACAATCGGAACCTTCTTGCTGTGAGGCGACAGCACTAGCCACTGCGCTACCGTGCCGCCCAAAGGTGTCAGCCAGTTTTAATCTGGATGCCAACCGCCGTAAAACACGAAAGAAGAAGAAGAAGCAGCCGAATAAGTCAGCCGGAGTTGAATATGGAGAAGTTTGTGAAACGGAAAAACGAAGGAAAAAGTAGTGTCCATTGTGCAGAGACAACGGCGAAATTAGTGCGCAAGTATAAGTCCGACTTTGTAAAGTTTGGCTTTGTCAACGGGCGAGGAAGAGCCCAAAGCCCAGTGTGTGGAGTGTGGGCTAACGCTGTCAAACAAAGCTCTGAAACCTTCAAAATTAAAACGACACCTTGAAACAAAGCATCCGAAACTAGTTGGAAAGCCGGGAGAGTACTTCAAAAGAAAAGAAAAAGAGCTTTGTGTGCAACAAAAATGTATCGCTAATGTAATGACTATTATTATTGTTCATTTGTCACGGATTTGGAGAATAACTTCTGTTTTTCCTCAAAGTGCAAATGAAAGCAGAATAAATTCTAGAATTTCAACCTAATGTTTTCATTTGCACTTTGAGGAAAAACAGAAGTTATTCTCCAAATATTGGAGAAATATCTCAATATCCAGAGATAATGAGAGTTGTAAGATGTGACTTGTTATTGTTCATTTGTCACAGATTTGGAGAGTAACTTCTGTTTTTCCTCAAATACAACAGCAGGTTCAATGTTAATCTAATTTTTTTTTCATTTGCACTTTATTTAATTTATTATTTAATATTATTTAAAAATATTTTAAAAAGTTTTTATTTAAATGTTTTTATTTATTTATTTTACTACTACAGAATGTTCTATATCAGAATGTTCTATTTTTTTTTAGGTACATTCTTTAGAGAGAACTACCTTGCTCAGTGTTATATTTGCAGTTTACACAGACAAAATAAATGTTTTTGAGATCATCATGGCATCATATTATTTATTTCACAAGGTTTTAGCCTTGTTATCTATATTTTAGTGTTAAGTGTAATTAATATACATATCGGTAGTTATTAAATACAAATTATATTGTGATTTGGGTCATCTGAAATAAACTTTTTTTTGGGCCCCGGGCTACTTTGTAGTGGATATTTTGGGCCCCGAGGTCAAAAAGGTTGAGTACCCCTGATATTAATGGTTATTTAGGATGTTAATAACTCCCAATTTAAAATGAAGCACTTTATCAATTATGATTAAGAGTATTGAGATTGTTATGATCATTGACTAATGCATGTGTGTTCCACAAGGGGTCGCTGTGGGGTGTTGTAAGTTCAAGAAGAAGTTAGTTGTTCGTATTAGTTATAGCGTGACTGCACGAGTGTTTGATGAACATTAAAAGATACATCTGAGGACAACGAGTTGGGTCATTATTAAAAACACAAACATAACATGATACCAGGAGTGAACTGAGGAAAAGCCGCCAAAAAAGACATGGATTTGAAGCCGCCAGAGAACCTGAACCTGACGGGAAATGTCGATGAAAATTGGCGTGTCTTCAAGCAACAGTTTACCTTGTACGTGACGGCCATGGGACTGGAAACAAAGCCCGACACGAGGAAGGTAGCACTTTTGCTAACTTTAGCGGGGCCACAGGGCATCGAACTATACAATACGTTTGTGTTTGAAAATGACGGTGACAACGAGAAGTTGGATGTTGTCCTCACTAGATTCGAAGCACACTGTGTTCCAAAGAAAAACGAGATGTATTAAAGATATACGTTTAGGTCTTGTGAGGATCTTAAGAAAGAGCTGGACCGCATGACCTACAGATTGGGTCAACTCGATGGTAGTCACCAAGAAAAAGAATGGTGAGTTAAGATTATGTATGGATCCAAAAGATCTAAATAAGAATATCATGCGTGAGCATTATCAGATACCAACTCGAGAGGAAATTATAGTCTGGAGCTCAACTCTGCAGGAGCACAATCAAAGACTGCGTAATTTAACGGAACGCATTCTGAAATATGGCTTAAAACTTAACAGGGCTAAGTGTGAATTTGCAGTGCAGGAGATTATTTTCTTAGGAGATAAACTCACAGTTAGAGGAGTGCAGCCTGACAAAGAGAAAATAAAAGCAATACTGAACATGCTAAGTCCAACAGACAAGACCGGTGTTTTGCGCATAATGGGAATGGTCAATTTCATAGGCAAATTTATTCCTAACCTCACAGCTAAAACATCTTGCATCAGAGAGCTCTTGCACAATGACTGTGACTTTAAATGGTCAAGCAGACAAGAACAAGAGTGGCAAAGACTGAAACAGACTCTGACCACAGCGCCAGTCTTGGCCTCCTATGACCATAGCAAAATGATCAAGGTGTCAACAGATGCGTCTGTAACCCCTCTTCGTTCTTCTCTCTTTCTTTTCTCTCATTCACGACGCCAGTTCAAATCTTTTCTCCAGATATTTATTTCTGCGACTGGAGGTGGAGGAAAAGAATAAAATAAACGATCCAACTCGCCAGTTTCTTTCCGGAACTCTACAAAACATTTTTCTCCATTTAACAATAAAGAAAAACAATAAAAAACACTCTAACACATACCTGGAGGTGGAGGAAAAGAATAAAATAAACGATCCAACTGCAAAATAAAATAATATAAGATCTCGTTGGTTCAACTCACGTTACAACCACCGTTCCGAATCACGGTCAATCCGAGACATTTACAAAACCAAACACATCAAAACAAAACGAAAATGCACATCAGTTGCGCGTAAAACAATAAATAAATTATATTTAACAAAAAAATAACTTTTTTATAAGTTGAACTTGAGGACGGGGCTCCCTCGCTACTCACCTCGCCAGTTTCTTTCCGGAACTGACAAGGTAGCGGCTGACGTCACCACCTGCCGTGCCGGTGACTCACAGCCCCCCCTACTGGTACGTAATAAAACACAGAAACACCTCCGGGTAAAAGAAAGGACATAACAACATTTGACAAAATTCAAACATTAAATATTTTATCCTGTTACACGTCCAAAGATGGGGATTGGATCCGTTCTTTTGCAAGCTGAGTATCAGCACTGGAAACCAGTAGCTTATGCATCAACGGCCATGACGAACACCGAGAGCAAATATGCTCAGACTGAAAAGGAGTGTTTGGGTCTTGCCATTGGATTGGAACGCTTTCACATAGTTACATATGGACTTCCGCCTTTCACTGTGGAGACAGATCACCGCCCTCTGGTCTCTATCATTAAGAAAAATCTCAATGAGATGTCACCTCAAAGTCAGCGTTTAATGATGAAATTGCAAAGATATGACTTTGAGCTGATCTATACGCCGGGGAAACACCTGGTACTTGCAGATGCTTTGTCCAGAGCGCCAGCAGGTGGTTGTATGAGTATAACTAACCAGGACATTGAGAGCCACATTAACTTAGTGACAAACAGGTTGCCTGTGTCAGACTCAAAATTGCAACAAATATCGGAAGTGACATCACGCGACACAGAACTGCAGCGTGTCATACAGAACATGGACGAGGGATGGCTGGCTGGCTCATGCCCACAGTTCTACCATGTTCGAGGAGAACTGAGCTTCGCAAGTGAATTATTGCTAATGAAGGAAAGAATTGTCATACCGCAAGAGTTGAGGCCAGATGTCCTTGCCAGGATTCATGATGGGCATCTCGGTATTGAAAAATGCAAAACGAGAGCGAGAGAGTCCGTGTACTGGCCTGGATTAAACAAGGATATCGAGAAACTTGTGAGTACTTGTGAAACGTGTCAGAAACACAGAAGCAAGCAGAGCAATGAGCCAATGGTGATACCCGAACAGCCTGCGTCACCTTGGCACAAAGTAGGCATGGACTTGTTTCAACTGAAAAGGAAAGACTATTTAGTAATTGTGGACTATTACTCTAATTATCCGGAAATGTCACTACTCGCTAATATTTCATCTGCCTCTGTCATGACTAATGCAAAGTCCATATTTGCCAGACATGGCATTCCGCACAGTGTTATGAGTGACAACGGACCATGTTTCAGTAGCAGAGAGTGGCAAAAGTTTGCAGAACAATATGGATTTTGCCACATCACATCAAGTCCACATTATGCTCAGTCCAATGGACAAGCCGAGAAAGGAGTTCATATCCTCAAGCAACTGCTTAAAATAGCTGCAGACAGTAACTCGGATCCGTATCTGGCACTTCTGAGTTATCGAGCATCTCCACTTGAGAGTGGATTTTCACCTGCAGAATTGTTGATGAGCAGAAAGTTGCGCACTACACTACCCAGCTACACAAGACACCATGCACAAGACCAACAAGCAAAACGTTTTAAAAAGAAACAACAGAAAAACAGACAAAAGACTTTTTATGACATTTCAGCCAAACCACTATCTCCATTGAGGCAACAATGATACAGTTCGAGTTGAGGATGCTGAAGGTTGGAATACAAAAGCTACAATGTTGCAGGAAGTAGCTCCAAGATCTTTCACTGTCAGAACAGAGGATGGACAGGTGCTCAGACGTAATCGTCGCAACCTTTTGAAAACTCCACCGACAACCAATGAGCAGCGTGAGACTCCACCAGAACCGCCTTCCTCACCTCCAAAAGACTGTACAGTGAATCGTGAAGAAGGAAACCTAGAACTTAGAAGATCACAACGTAAAACAAGAAAACCAGATAAACTGGACTTGTAGGGTTAGTGTAGAAGTATTAAAAAAAAATAATAATAAATAATTTGTTCAGACGTTCTATTTGAACAATGTTGACTTCTGTGGTGAAATGTTATGTTTACAATTGTATTGATTTGATCATTGTGTTTTGCTGTTTAATGTTCAACTTTAAAGAAAGGGCGGTGTTATGATCATTGACTAATGCATGTGTGTTCCACAAGGGGTCGCTGTGGGGTGTTGTAAGTTCAAGAAGAAGTTAGTTGTTCGTACTAGTTATAGCGTGACTGCACGAGAGTTTGATGAACATTAAAAGATACATCTGAGGACAACGAGTTGGGTCATTAATAAAAACACAAACATAACAGAGATGTTGAAGAAGAGATTGTTATTGGGTTTCTAGCTAAGACCAAGACGACCTCCAACTTACTTGACTATATACCAACTTTTTTTACTTAAAGAAGTCCTACCATTAGTTATCGAACCAATCTTGATTATAAATTCGTCACTAGTTCTTGGTCACGTGCCACAAACGTTCAAACAGGCCGTCATAAAACCGCTTATTAAGAAGCCACATCTTGATGCAGACGTGATTGCTAATTATAGACCTCATAGAATTTCAAACCTTCCATTTATATCTAAAATTCTTGAAAAAGTTATTTCGGGACAGCTCTGTAAATTTCTGGAACAGAACGATAGATTTGAAAAATTTCAATCCGGCTTTAGATTGCACCAGAGCACAGAAACGGCACTAATCCGAGTCACCAACGATCTTCTAATGGCATCAGATAAAGGGAACGTTTCACTCTTAGTTCTGTTAGATCTTAGTGATGCTTTCGACATTTTAATACACAGACTTGATCATTACGTTGGGGTCTCTGGACACGCATTAGAGTGGTTTAGTCCATTTCGTCCATGTAAATGGAGTCTCATCACCCAGATTTAGTGTTAAATATGGAGTTCCACAAGGCTCCGTGCTCGGCCCAATCCTATTTGCACTTTATATGCTTCCACTAGGGGACATAATCAGAAAGCATGGTCATAGCTTCCACTGTTACGCAGATGATACACAAATTTATATCTCGGCACGGCCTAATGAAATCTCAAAATTTGTAAATATACTAGATTGCTTCAGCGACATTAGTGATTGGATGACAAGTAATTTTCTCATGCTGAACTCAGACAAAACCGAATTATTACTTGTTGACTCAAACTTAAAGTCTGATGCACCCAAATACAGTATGAATCTTAACGGGCTTGACATCTCATCCTCACCAAAAGTGAAAAGCTTAGGTGTCATTTTAGATAGCAAACTCTCTTTTGAAAGTCACGTGCACAACGTCTGTAAAACTGCCTTTTTTCACCTCAGGAATATCTCAAAGCTGCGTCACATGCTCTCCCGACCGGATGCAGAAAAACTAATACATGCGTTTGTGACGCCACTCAGCTTCTAGTACAGGCTCTGGTGATCTCAAGGCTGGATTATTGCAACTCTCTTTTGGCAGGTCTGCCTGTCGCCGCAACACAGCCTCTGCAAAGAATCCAGAATGCTGCAGCACGACTGGTCTTCAAACAACCGAAAAGGACTCATGTCACTCCACTGCTCGTCTCTCTGCACTGGCTGCCAATTTCTGCCAGGATCAAGTTCAAAGCTCTATCACTGACCTTCAAGACCATCACTGGTGCGGCACCATGCTACCTCAACTTCCGAATTCAGGAATACTCTCCCGCACGTAGTCTGTGATCCGAGAACGAACGTCGGCTAGTCGTCCCTCTGCAACGCGGCTTGAAATCTCTCACAAAAACCTTCTCTCGTTCAGCGGCTGTCTGGTGGAACAATTTACCTATTCCTCTTAGAAAGTCTGCAACCTTCTCAACATTTAAAAAAGCACTAAAAACTGAGCTCTTCCACCAGCACCTTAACACTGATTAACCAAAAAAAAATAATTTGTCTTGTGTTTCTTGTCTTGTGTTCACTGTTTTTGTTGACTGTCATGCTGTTCTGTCTAGTAAGTTTCCTTATATAGCCTGTATTGACACCTACTGTAGCCTATTGTAGACAAATTGCTTCACTTGCTCCTCTTTTTGTAAGTCGCTTTGGATAAAAGCGTCTGCCAAATGACTGTAAAGTAAAAGTAACTTAAGTCAAGCCTTAATTGCCTACAGCCACACCACTTTGAATGCGCCCGATCTCGTCAGTTCTCGGAAGCTAAGCAGAGTAGGGCCTGATTAGTACTTGGACAAGAGACCACCTGGGAATACCAGGTGCTGTAGTCTTTTTTGCTCTTTTAACTCAATCAATCAATCTGTCTGTCTGTCTGTCCATCTGTCTGTCTGTCTATCTATCTATACTTTTTCCTGTTGGTCAAATCTTTAACTGTGGATTTTTGTCAAGCCATCAATGCCTACAGCCACACCACTTTCGATCTTGAACCACACGCCCGATCTCGTCAGATCTCGGAAGCTAAGCAGAGTAGGGCCTGATTAGTACTTGGATGGGAGACCACCTGGGAATACCAGGTGCTGTAGTCTTTTTTGTTCTGTCCTTTTGGCGCTACTGCTCAGACTTAAGCGTTTAACTTTAGCTTAAGTCAAGCCTTAATTGCCTACATCCACACCACTTTGAATGCGCCCGAAGGCGGAGACAGACGTGGAATTGCTACAGGCAGTTTGGAGAGATAGGCTCTTCAACCGAAGTTTTGTTTTTTTTTGAGTGTTTTTTGGTGACTTTGTTCAAGAGGATTGTTTTTTTTACGTCGTTGTTTTTTAGCTCCCAGCAGCTTTGGCTGTTTGGGAGGATTTCTTCTGGTGGACGGATTATGGAGAACAGACTGAGCATGGCGGATAGCATGCGGCAGGGAGCTAACAAAGAATGTGAAACAGGATTACAAAACCGAAGGATTTATTTAACGGAAGCTACAGTGGTGGTTACCACAAAAGATGCAAAAGAAGCCAGTGCTCTTGACATCATAAAAGAAGTGGAAGACAGAATCGGGGAAAGACAAATTCTTGCAGTGAGACCAAGACAAGATTGTGAGTACAAGATCACATTGGAGAGAGAAGAGGACGTGGAGCACCTGATTGACAGACTTAAAGTAAGGGGAGTGAACTGCGAGGTGAAAAAGCTTCAAAACAGAGACTTTGTCGTGTCATTTATGTATTTGCCTGTTTACATCCCGGATGAGGAAGTTAAAATGAAGCTGGAGAGCTGGGGGGTGAATGTGTTATCAGAAATAAAAAGAAGAGTTTACCCCGGAACAAATATTGAAGATGGGACACGATTCTTGAAGGTGCATTTTCCGGACAATGTAGCTTCGCTTCCATACAGCACTCGGTTCCAGACAACGGGAGGATCACAATATTTCAGGGTGATGCACAGCAACCAGCTGAAAACTTGCAGGCTGTGCATGAGTCCAGATCACTTAATGAAGAATTGCCCAGGACTTCAAGTGCTTCAAGTGTCAGCAGAATGGACACCTCGCCAGAGACTGCAAAACAGTAGTCTGCAGAGACTGTGACAAAGTGTCTGACAAGTGTGAGTGTGTCAAAGACCATGAAGACAGAACCGCAAACAAGGAAAGTGAAGCAATACGAGTGTCGGAGAGGAATGGAGAGGAACAAAGCGAGTCAAATGAAAAGAATACAAGAAAGAGACGAGCCGGGTGATGTAAATGAAAGAAAAGCTGAAAACAAGGTGAAGGACGATGGCCGCGGCGAACCAACGCAAGCTGTGACAGAGTCGGAAGGAGAAGAAGGTGACATGGAAGTGGAAAAGAAAGGGAGCAACGAGAATGACAACGATGATGATGATGATGATGATTGTGATGATGATGGAGATGATGAGAATCAATAGGACATGGTGAATATGGAACTGGTGGCTGAAATGAGAAGACGACAACCAAAGGTAAAGCCAAATATTGAAAAAGCAAGGAAAAGACATTTATTGGTGAGAAACACTAAGGAAAAAGTGACAATAAGAGAAAGCAGATAAGGGTGGATAGAAAAGAAAAACACAGAATATGAATGATGAACTATCTTCTCCTATGTTTTCTGATGATTTTGATATGTGCATCCTTTAACGTAAGAGGATTATTGGGTCTTGAAAATTTTAAAAAGGTGAAAGATTCTTGTGGAAGAGCAAATATAATTCTGCTGCAGGAAACTAATTGGAGGAAAGATGTGATGAACACTTTTACTAAACACTGGAAAGGTGAAATGTTTTATAATAATGGTGATGGGAGAAGAGCGAGAGGGGTGGCAGTACTACTAAAGGAAGGTGCAGGTGAACAAGCAAAAGTAATATATTGTGGCGATCTCTGCCGCGCCCACGGGGTTCGCCCGCGGGGTATGCGATGACGTCATCGGGTTTCCCACAATGCCGTATGAAAGTCCGGTTGTTTGTGTTTTTAAGTGTTATTTTTGTTGTAAATACGTGTTCTCGTGTGGTTCTTTTTGCATGGTTGTGTTGTAGTTTAGGGTAAGTTTGTGTTTGTTGATCGTTTGACTGTTGTTGAAAACTTACCAGGAGTGAAGAGTGTAGCCGTCATAATGGCCCAGCAGTGTTTTGTGTGTTGAAAGTGGAGTGTGTGTGGAAATGTTGTTGCATGGGAAATTAAAGCAGTGCTTTAATAAAGATCACCACTTCAACCAAGTTGTGCTTGTGTTCTTACTGATACTCGTAGTCGTGCGGTGTGTGTGACACGAGTGTCAGAATTACCTCTCCTGACCACTACGCTGTGTGGTAACGCCTGGTCAACCCACGAAAGTCGTGACAATATAAAGACAAAGATGGAAAAGCTATAGCTATAGAGATTGTGCATGATGGTGGAAAAAGTCCTAATATATAATATACATGCGCCTGTAATTGAAAAAGAGAAAACTAGCTATTTTCAGGATATAAATGAAGATCTAAAACTATCTAGTTACGTATTGTAATGCATCGGCCACGGGTGTCCCGCAAAATAACAAAGGCGGAAGATGAGAAGCTCACCAAAACTCTTTAATGGACAGTGTTTCCGTTCGTGCACCCGTTAGAGAGCGTTACAAATTATTAAATAAAGTGAAAGTAAAATAAAAATGGGACCAAACGGCGTCAGAGCTACATGCTCGTCTCCTCTCGTTCTTGGTCTTGACGTCACTCCATCAACGTCATCACGTCACGGCACATAGTACAGGTTCCGAACGTTACAGATTCCCCCCCAACAGTACGAGCACATCAAGTACATCGCTCCAACAGAAATCTCAAAAAATAAAACCAAAAAGAATAATCTGCCCTCATGGAAAACCTCCTCATTTTTTCTGTATATAGCGGAACACGCTAACCTTAACACCTGCCATTTGAACATCCGAAGCAAGAAACATTCAGAACTTCAAACACACACCGAACAAGAGAGAAAAACATTCAGAACTTCAAAAACATAATGGAATGCACAAACATTAATTTCACGACCAAACGATCAGTAAGAAACATGTTTGTCCATTTCCTCCCCGACCACCAAGAAGTGATCCTGTGCTTCGTCGCTCCCGTCTGAACTCAACTCCATCACCGCACTTATGGGCAGTCCAGTGAACAAGTTCAGCAGAAAAAAAACGTATTTATTCACTCGACCAAAACCTTCGTCCCTCTTTGGCACGAGTGACCAACTCCGGCAGAAACAAAATACTAAAAAAAAACGGTATTAATTTTAATTTTTCTTTCTTCGGCCTATACGTTGGAGCGCACGTGTAAATCCAAAACTCCGTCGGCGTGCACATGGGCAGGAAAAATAAAAAACTTGAAGTTAAAGTCGAAGCGCGTTTAACAATTCCCGCGATCAGCAGCGCCGGGTAAAAATGCCAAAAATAATCCGCGACTTTGTTGCTCGGAAAATAGTCCAAGTTCAAATCGTTCGGGCGCCACTTGTAACGCGTCGGTCACGGGTGTCCCGCAAAATAACAAAGGCGGAAGAATGGGAAGTTCACCAAAACTCTTTTATGGGCAGTGTTTCCGTCTGTGCACCCGTTAGAGAGCGTTACAAATTATTAAATAAAGTAAAAGTAAAATAAAGATGGAACCAAACGGCGTCAGAGCTACATGCTCGTCTCCTCTCGTTCTTGGTCTTGACGTCACACCGTCAACGTCATCACGTCACTGCGTCCACGATGTCTAAAGGCACATAGTACAAGTTCCGAACGTTACAGTATGTAACTCCGGTTCCCTGAGAGATGGGAACGGATGACACCACAGATGGGGAACAATGTTTCCTGACAAAACAAGTGAAGCAATAGAATGACGCAGTAATAACTGCAGCCAATGGCGACAGAGCACCGCCCCTTGGGCGTGGCCCACACGCTCTAGCGCCCGCTCGAGCCGCCATTTCCTCAGTACAATGAATGAACGACAGGAGAGCCTCCCCAACCACCCCTACTCCCATCGTTCACCTTGCGGCAACCTATGTGGTGTCATCCGTTCCCATCTCTCAGGGAACCGGAGTTACATACGTAACTAGATAGTTCCCTATCGAGCTGTTCACTACTGACACCTCAGATGGGGACGAATACAATCCCCGCTGCAAGGGAACCCGCCACCAAGCCGGCTCAGCGACTCCAAGAGTCCACGACCAAGCTCGTGCCACAGCCACTCACGTGACCCCGGCCCTTCACTGCTCCGGCAGCGCCGAAGCAGATCCGCCGTCCCGCCCCTGCAGCAGCACGTGCGGCGCAAAAGAGACGACATCCAGGTTATAGAACCTCGCAAAGGTGTCCTCAGACGCCCAGCCGGCCACCCTGCAGATGTCCTGCAAGGACATGCCTCTCACCCATCCCCACGCCGCCAGTGCTCGCGTAGAATGAGCCCGCACGCCATCCGGGCACTGTTGACCATGCAACAGATATGCCCGCTTAATAGCGTCGACAATCCAATGTGAGAGCCGTTGCTTCGACAACGGCCCTCCTTTATTCACACCTGAGTGACACACGAACAACTGATCGGTAGTACGAAAAGCAGCCGTCCTATTCAAGTACACTCGCAACGCACGTACTGGACACAAGGGCGAACCCGCCGCGCCGAAAGCACGGACAGTAACTACCTGATCCATAAACGGCGTAGACAAAACCTTGGGGACATAGCCCTGCCTAGGAACCAGTCTCACCACACAATCGTTCTCCCCAAACGATAAACACGAAGGGTTAACAGAAAAAGCGTGCAAGTCGCCCACCCGCTTCCCGCAGGCCAACGCCAACAGGAAAGCCGTCTTAGCAGACAACAGCGCCAGACTACACTCCGCCAGAGGTTCAAACGGCGCTCCGGACAGCACCCCCAGAACCAAGGACAGGCTCCACAAAGGGGCCAATCGAGGACGGGCCAGCATCAGCCGCCTCGCACCCCTAAGAAAACCGGCCACCAACCTGTGCCTGCCCAGCGAGCGACGTACACTTTCAGCGTAGAAGGGGAACTCCCCCGTTCCAGCCGGTGCTGTAAAAACGACAAGACCGTGGGGACACTGCAATCCCACGGCTCCACATCAGCCGTCTCACACCATCTGACAAACACGCGGCACTTACACACGTACAGCCTGCGTGTGGAAGACGCCCTCGCCTCCAGTGAGCGTTCTCCTTCGAAGCGAACAGATCCACCTGGGCCTCTCCGAAGCGCTCCCAGATGAGACGCACCGTCTGGGGGTCGAGCCTCCACTCCCCATGGACAATACCGCCCCTCGACAGGAGGTCCGGCCCCACGTTCGACTTCCCGGGGACAGGAATGGCCCTCAACGACAGGAGCTCCCTGTCTGCCCACAGCAAGAGCTCCCTGGCACCGCGGTGTAGAGCCCTCGACCTCACACCGCCCTGGCGATTCAGATACGACACCACCGAAGTGTTGTCCAACCTGACGAGGACCAGCTGGTTGATGTGTCGTCCGGCCAGGTGTTCCGGCCACCGCCCCCAGGCGGGGGTCCCGCCGCAAACTCCGCCCCACCCCAAAAGGGATGCGTCCGTGGAGACAACAGTCCTCATGGGCACCCGGCCCATGGACACGCCCCTCTCGAACATCTGTCCATCGTTCCACGGGACGAGCGCCCTGGCACAGCTCGGTGACACGCGTATCTTCTCCCGGCCCCCGTCCCACGCAGACGCCGTAACGTTGTCACGTAGCCACCACTGTAATGGACGCATGTGCAGCAGACCCAGCACGCACACCGATGTCGCTGACGCCATGAGACCTAAGAGCCTGTGGCACTGCCTCACCGACACATAGCGCCCCGGCCTGAATGGCGACAGCGTATGGCGGATCACATCCACCCTGGGTTTCGAAAGGCATGCCCTCATGGACCGGGAATCCAGTTCCACCCCCAGGAAACGAGTAGCCTGGGTAGGGGTCAGCTTGTTCTTTTCGAGGTTCACGTTCAGACCCAGCCTCTCCAAGTGGGACATGAGCTGACACGTCTGCTGCCTCAGAACTTCTGGAGATTGCGCCATGATTATCCAATCGTCTAAGTAGCAGAAGATCCTCATCCCCTTCTCCCTCAGTGGCCTCTTCCACGCACAGGGAGAAGGTCGTCGGCGCGAGCGAGAGTCCGAAAGGCAAGACCCTGAATTGAAAAGCCTTGCCCTGAAAAGAGAACCGGAGGAACTTCCGGTGTCTCTGAACGATGTGGACGTGAAAATAGGCGTCCCGCAGGTCGACGGTGACTTTACCTGCAGGCCGGCCGCGGCCTGAGACGGGGAGTGTGGTTGTGTGTGTGCGTCGCAGCGTGTCGCGATAGTCGCGCTCATAGTGCTGGACACTTACCCCCACCGTGGAAGGAATGACACACATGTTTCCCAACACAACACTCTTTAATAAATGACTGCAACGCACCGAGACACACGGACATGCATTGGCAGTGTTCAACATATCCGGCACAAACATGGCGCCTCTTCGCCGGGAACGCTGGAGCTGGAGGCGCGGTCCTCTTCGCGCCCGGCTGCGAGTCAGGACCCCTTTTGCGGCTGTCCAGCGCCGGGGTAGGGGGCGGCGATCTCTCCGTTGCTGGGGAGCGGTGCCGCATCTCCTCTGAGGCTGAGCGCCCTGCGGCTGGCGAACGGGCGGCTCCTGCGTGGTTCTCACCGGAAGCGGATCCCTGGACCACGGTTACGCGCGACGCGCCGATGATCTGGAGCGCCCCCTCTCTGCAGGACGTGGCTGTTGCTGTCTCGGCTCCCGCTGCTGGAAAATCCGGCTGAAAGCCTTGGCCTTCTTCTGGGCCTCGTCCACTCCTTCCACCATGGACTCCGGTGCGTCGCCGAACAAGCTGCCCGGCACGATGGGCGCGTCGAGCAGCTTCCTCCTGTGTTCCTCCCTGACCTCAGCCAGGTTGAGCCACAGGTGGCGGTGAAGCACCACCAGGCCGCCCATGGCTCTTCCCAGGCCTTGGCAGGTCTTGGCAGGTCTTGGCAGGCCTTGCGCGAGGCCTCCAGGGTGTGATCCAGCACCCGCAGCAGTCGTTGCAGCAGCCGGGGGTCTTCTTCGCCTGCCTGAAGCCGCCGTGCGAAGCTAGCCGCCAGCACCAACAGAGCCGCCTGTGAGTGCAGCGCGGCGAAAGCTTTGTCCGCGACGACCGCGGTTGCGCGGCACGGATTTGTCGGGAGCTGCGTGTTGTCCAATGGGAATTGGGGCAAAGCTGCGAGGCCATGGCTGGATCTACGCGAGGAATCCGGGTGTACGTCGACTTCTCTGCTCTGTCGACGGTAGTCAGCATGGGGGATCTGGGCGGGCGCGTGCGGGCCGAGAACGGGGCTCCCCACGAGCGCGTCAGCTCCTTGTGAATCTCAGGAAAGCAGGGGGCCGCCCGAAGACGCGTGGCTTGGTCGCCCACCCTGGTCTTGGTGCCGTCCAGCCAGGAATCCGCCGGTGGCTCCGGGGCTTGCCACTCGATCCCCACAGGGTACCCACCGATAGCTCCCGGGACGGGCCGCTCCCCCGCTAGGGACGAAAGACTTGAGCCTGGGGCCTCAATTAGCACTATCCATAGCTAAAAGGCGGCGAAAAAACTACCCAAAATGCTAACAAAAGACTAATGAAAAGAGACAACCAGTCTCGGCTATGTTCACTCGTTAGTGAAGAAAATTGTACTGAGGAAATGGCGGCTCGAGCGGGCCCTTGGGCGTGTGGGCCACGCCCAAGAGGCGGTGCTCTGTTGCCATTGGCTGCAATTATTACTGCGTCATTCTATTGCTTCACTTGTTTTGTCAGGAAACGTTGTTCCCCATCTGTGGTGTCAGTAGTGAACAGCTCGATAGGGAACTGAGAAAAGAAAGGAATTTAATAATAGCAGGATATTTCAACACACTGTTGAGTAAAATGGATGTTGGGGAAAAAATGGTTTTTAAGTCTGACAGCGGAAGAACTGTATTAAAAACAATAATGCAAGAAAATGAATTAATAGAACTTTGGAGAGAAAGAAACGAAGGAATCAGGGAATATTCTAGACAGCAAATTGTGAAAGGGTTTTTATGCAAGAGCAGGATAGATTATATATTGGTCAGGAGGGAGATGAGGGAGTTTGTACATGACATTCATTACAACGAAACGGCCTTAAGCGACCATAAAATTGTGAGAGCGCAAATAGATTTTAGTGAGAACAAAAGAGGCCCAGGAGTCTGGATTTTAAACACAAGACTGTTAAAAGAGCAATATTTTGTTGATGTATGTGTACGAACAATAGAGAGAGGGAAAGCAGAAATTAGATATAAGGAAGATAAAAGGGACTGGTGGGACAACGTGAGGAGGGAAATAAAGAAATGTGCGACAGAAATGAGCAAACTCACAAATGAAGTAAAAAAAACAGAATTAGGCGAGAATTAAATAAAGAATACAGCAAAAATGATGAGGACCTGGAGAAAATACTAGAGTTAAAAGAGCAAATGAATAAAAATGAAGAGGAGAAATATGAGGGTGCAATGTTAAGAAGCCGAGCTAAATACATGGTGGAGGGTGAAAGATGCACAAAGTTCTTTTTAAACCTAGAAAAGGAAAGACAGAAACAAGGGATGGTTCGGGAACTGATAAATAAAAGAGGGGAAAGTATCACTGAAACGGAGACAATATTAAATGAGATACAAGGCTTTTATGAAGAGTTATTTAGAAAAGGAATAGTAAACAGAGAGAATAGAGAGTATCTGTTGGGAAAAATAAGTAACCAAGTAAGCAGAGAGGACAGAATAGGAGGCTATAAAGAAATTGAGGAAAAAGAAATTGAGATGCCAATAGAACAACTAAATAATGGGAAAAGTCCCGGGAAAGACGGGCTACCAAATGAGTTTTACAAAGTTTTTAAGAATGTATTGGTACCAATTTTAAAGGAAGTTTATGACGAGATTTTTGAGAAAGATGGAATGAGTGAATGCATGGCGACAGGATTAATGAAGCTTGTGTATAAGAGAAAGGGGTATAGAAAAGATCTGAAAAACTACAGACCGTTAACAATGTTGAATACGGACGCCAAGATTTTAGCCAAGGATTTATCGAACCGACTTAAGCCAATCCTCCCAGGGCTTATATTCACCAGTCAGACGTATGCGGTGACGGGACGGGACATCTCAGACACTACGAGCAGCATCAGGGATGTGGTGGCCTTGAGAAGGTTTGATAGGGTGGAGCACAACTTTCTATTTAGTGTACTGGAAACTTTTGGATTTGGGGAGAATTCTATAAAATGGATTAAAATTTTATACAAAGATGCCAGAAGCAAAGTCAAATGCAACGGGTTTTTAACTAAAAGTTTTACCATATCAAGATCGATCAGGCAGGGGTGTCCATTGTCTGCACAGCTCTTTACGTTAGTAGCAGAACCACTGGGGGTAGCAGTAATACAAGACTGGGACATAAAGGGAGTTGAACTCAGAGGAAAACAGTTACAAAAAATATACCAATATGCAGATGATACGACACTTATTGTCAGAAATAGGGAGAGCTTGAAAAAGGCAATGGGAATTATGGAGATATACTGTGGAGCTTCAAGTAAACACGCAAAATACAGAATATATCAATATAGGAGAGGAAAGCATTAAAGAAGAGTGTGAGTTTGTTGAAACAGAGAGACTAAATATTTTGGGTATATGGATTGGGAAAAATTAAAAGCAAATGTGTGAGATAATGTGGGAGGAACTACTGGGAAAAATGAAAAGGACGTTACAATTTTGGAGGCAGAGGGAACTGACGCTAAAAGGGAAAGTGCTTGTTTTAAATATGTTAATGCTCTCTAAAATGTGGTATGTTTTAAGTGTGACCCCGCTGCCGGATTGGATTTTAAAAAAAGGTTAAAGCACTTATGTGTGATTTTATATGGAATGGGAAACCGCCAAAGATTGCCTTTGATACCCTAATTGGCAAACCAACAGAAGGGGGGTTAGGGCTAAAAGACCCTGAATTGAAAAAGTGCAGCTTTAGGGTCAAAACGGTAAAGAACTTTTTAAATGCTGAAAAAAGGATGGTGTGGAAATCTGTAATGGAAGATGCTGTAAACAGATGTGGGAATTTGATGATGGGGAAAGAGATACTGTGGATGAAATTAAAACCAAAAATGATTCAGAACATTCCCACATTTTACAAAGAGACTTTAGAGAAGCATGGAGAAAATTCAAACCAAATGTGAAAGTCACACCTTATGACAAGGAGGACATTTTAAACCAGTCGATTTTAAACGACAATGTGCAGTGTGATGGGGAAGAAATGTACTTTGAGAAATGGATCAGGGCGGGAAACCTCAGAGTGAGAGATGTTCTGTCCGAGGAGAGGGAGGGATATTTGCCTCTCCAAGCAGTAATAGATGAACTGGAGAGTGTTGAAGAAGAAGAGAAAAATCATATTCTAGAACAGCAGTATGAAAAAATAAAGCTGGCTATACCAAAAGAGTGGATCAAAAAAGCAGAGAGCTGGAAACGTGCAGAACAACAAGAAACGCTGAATGTTGTTTTTACAAGGGTTAAGGAAAGAAAAGACTTTCAAGAGTGTACTTTTGTAGTGTTAGAATGCCGGAGGAGACTGGCACCAGTGAGCCGGTTTCTCCCCAGGGTTTTTCCTCGTTAAAGAGGTTTTTTTTTACCTGGCCGCTGTTGCGTATGTGCTTGCTCGCTGGTCTTTGTCTTGTCATAACCGCAGCCACTTAATTAACACCAACAACCCAGACGACAAATTGAATAAAAAGCATCATTTCCCTTACATATTTACATGTGCGCTTTGAGACAGTTAAAACTCTGAAAAGCGCCTTACAAATACTCATTATTATTATATTATTACAACTAAAGAAATATATCTGTGTTTAATGACTGGAAAATTCAAGAAACCTGTGTCTGAAAAATATTGGGGAAAATGTTTGAAAATTTGGATGTAAATGATTTGTGGAAGAACATGAGGAGTAAGTACATGGACGTGAGAATGGAACATTTGGACTTTTGTATAAGACACAACATCATATTCACAGAAAAGAAACTAAATATGATGGGACTAAAAGACAATGCTCTATGTAAAGTGTGTAACCATGAGAATGAAGGGATTGTGCACCTTTTTGTCACATGTGGAAAATTGAAGGAGTTCATACAAAAGATTAAAGATGTGATACACCCCCTAGTGAACAAAAAAATAGCAGACAAAGAAGAATGTTGGAATGAATTGTTTTTATTTCGAATGTTTGAGAAATGTGACAGAAAAGATATGATAAATATGTGTTTAATGATTGCAAGAAATGTGATTTGGAAAAGACGAAATTGGGTAAGAGAAAATGGGAAAGTCTTTGATGTATTGACCATGTTTAAAAAGACATTGAGAGGGGTCATAAGAATGTTGGAAATTTATAATGATGAAAAGGGCAAAAAAGGTGATTTTGATGGGGAGATGTTTTTTGGAAACCCTCTCTTAGAAACACTGTGTAAAATTTGACAATTGGGTAAGATTTGAAAGGGTATTAACAAGTTGAAATGTAAAATGTATGATATGATAATGTAAATCATACATTTTACATTTCAAAAAAGAGAAAAATGTATGATATGATAATGTAAAGCGAGCGCCTGGTGGCCGGGCTTTCGCTCATGGGTCCGACTAGATATAGTTGGACTTGCCTCGACGCACAGCTTGGGCTCTGGAACCAGCCTTCTTGACAGGGTTTGGACCCTGTTCTATTCTGGAGTTGATCCGGGTGAGAGGCGCCGGGCTGGCGTGGGCATACTTATTGCCCCCCAGCTCGGCTCCTGTGTGTTGGGGTTCTCCCCGGAGGACGAAAGGGTGGCTTCCCTCCGCCTTCGGGTGGGGGGACGGTTCCTCACTGTCATTTGTTGCTATGCACCAAATGGCAGTGTGGATTATCCTCCCTTTTTGGGGTCTCTGGGGAGAGTAGTGGAGAGGGCTCCCCCCGGAGAATCCATAGTCCTCCTGGGAGACTTCAACGCTCACGTGGGCAACGACAGTCAGACCTGGAGTGGGGTGATTGGGAGGAACGGCCCCCCCGATCAGAACCCGAGCGGTGTTCTGTTGCTTGACTTCTGTGCTTATCACGGATTGTCAGTAACGAACACCATGTTCAAACATAAGAGTGTCCACATGCACACGTGGCACCAGGACACTCTAGGCAGAAGTTCGATGATCGACTTTATAATCGTTTCATCGAACTTGCGGCCGCTTGTTTTGGACACTCGGGTGAAGAGAGGGGCGGAGCTGTCAACTGATCACCACCTAGTAGTGGGTTGGCTCAGATGGTGGGGGAAGAAGCCGGTCAAAACTGGCAGGCCCAAACGATCTGTGAGGGTCTGCTGGGAACGTCTGGTAGATCCCTCTATTAGAGAGAGCTTCAACTCACACCTCCGGCAGAGCTTCTCTCAGGTTCCGGAGGAGGTGGGGGTCATTGAGTCAGAATGGACTCTGTTCCGCACCTCCATTGTCGAAGCTGCAGGCCGGAGCTGTGGTCGCAAGGTCATCGGTGCCTGTCGGGGCGGCAATCCCCGATCCCGCTGGTGGACACCAGTGGTGAGGGATGCCGTCAAGCTGAAGGAGTCTTACCGGGCCTTTTTGGCCTGTGGGACTCCTGAGGCAGCTGACAGGTATCGGTGGGCGAAGCGAAACGCATCTTCGGTGGTCGCTGAGGCAAAGGCCCGGGTTTGGGAGGAGTTCGGCGAGACCATGGAGAATGACTTTCAGACGGCTTCAAAGAAATTCTGGTCCACCATCCGGCGACTGAGGAGGGGGAAGCAGTGTGCCATCAACACCGTTTATGGTAGAGATGGGGGGCTGCTGACCTCAACTCAGGACGTTGTGGATCGGTGGGGAGAGTACTTTGAAGACCTCCTCAATCCCACCAACACGTCTTCCGAGGAGGAAGCAGAGCCTCTGGAATCGGGGATGGGTACTCCTATCTCTGTGGCCGAGGTTGCCGAGGTAGTTAAAAAGCTCCGCGGCGGCCGGGCCCCGGGGGTAGATGAGATCCGCCCAGATCTCCTTAAGGCTCTGGATGGTGTGGGGCTGTCTTGGTTGACACGCCTTTACATCATCGCGTGGTCATCGGGGACAGTGCCTCTGGAGTGGCAGACTCTGGGTGGTGGTTCCTCTTTACAAGAAGGGGGACCGGAGGGTGTGTTCCAACTACAGGGGGATCACAGTCCTCAGCCTCCCTGGGAAAGTCTATTCAGGGGTACTGGAGAGGAGAGTTCGTCTGATTGTCGAGTCTCGGATTGAGGAGGAGCGTCCCGGACGTGGAACTACGGACCAGCTCTATACCTTTTTCAGGATCCTGGAGGGACCGTAGGAGTTTGCCCAGCCAGTCTACATGTGTTTTGTGGACTTGGAGAAGGCATTCGACCGTGTCCCTCTGGGACTCCTGTGGGGGGTGCTCCGGGAATATGGAGTACCGGAGCCCTTGTTACCGGCTGTCCGGTCTCTATATGACCGGTGTCAGAGTTTGGTTCGTATTGCCGGTAGCAAGTCATTTCCATTTCCAGTGAGAGTTGGGCTCCGCCAAGGCTGCCCTTTGTCACCGATTCTGTTCATAACTTTTATGGACAGAATTTCGAGGCACAGTCGAGGCGGAGGAGGGATCCGGTTCGGTGACCTCGGGATCGAGTCTCTGCTTTTTGCAGGTGATGTGGTCCTGTTGGCTTCGTCGGGACAGGATCTCCAGCTCTCACTGGATCGATTTGCTGCCGAGTGTGAAGCGGCCGGGATGGGAATCAGCACCTCTAAGTCCGAGACCATGGTTCTCGACCGGAAAAGGGTGGAGTGCCCCCTGCAGGTCAGAGACAGGGTCCTTCCCAAAGTGGAGGAGTTTAAGTATCTCGGGGTTTTGTTCACGAGTGGGGGGAGGATGGAGCGGGAGATCGACAGACGGATCGGTGATGCGTCCGCTATAATTAGGACGTTGCATTGGTCCGTCATGGTGAAGAGAGAGCTGAGCCAAAAAGCAAAGCTCTCGATTTACCAGTCGATCTACGTTCCTACCCTCACCTATGGCCACCAATTGTGGGTGGTGACCGAAAGAACGAGATCCCGGATACAAGCTTCGGAAATGAGCTTCCTCCGTAGGGTGGCTGGGCTCTCCCTCAGAGATAGGGTGAGGAGCTCAGCCATTCGGGAGGAGCTCGGAGTAGAGCCGCTGCTCCTCCGGGTCGAGAGGGGCCAGATGGGGTGGTTCGGGCATCTGATGAGGATGCCCCCCGGACGCCTTGCTGCTGAGGTGTTCCGGGCTTGTCCCACCAGGAGAAGACCCAGGGGCAGACCCAGGACGCGCTGGAGAGACTATGTCTCCCAGCTGGCCAGGGAACGCCTCGGAATTCTTCCGGAAGAGCTGGAGGACGTAGCTGGGGCAAGGGAAGTCTGGGCCTCCTTACTGAGGCTGTTGCCCCCGCGACCCGGCCCCTGATAAGCGGCAGAAGACGGTACGGTACGATAATGTAAAAGATGTAATGATTACAATGTGTATGATGGAAATTTTTGTATATTTACAATAAAAAAAATAATAATAAAAAAAAATGAATGCGCCCGATCTCGTCAAATCCCGGAAGCTAAGCAGAGTAGGGCCTGATTAGTACTTGGATGGGAGACCACCTGGGAATACCAGGTGCTGTAGGCTTTTTGTTCTGTCTTTTTGACGCTACTGCACAGACTTCAGCGTTTAACTTTAACTTAAGTCAAGCCATAATTGCCTACAGCCACACCACTTTAAATGCGCCCGATCTCGTCAGATCTCGGAAGCTAAGCAGAGTAGGGCCTGATTAGTCCTTGGATTGGAGACCACCTGGGAATACCAGGTGCTGTAAGCTTTTTTCAAAGGCTTCACAAATCAAATCCCTGATTAGACAGGGATGCCCCCTCTCGGTCCTCCTGTACTCGCTTGTGGCTGAACCTTTAGGTTTAGCCATGAAAAATAAAAGAGAAATCAAAAGCATTCAGTTAGAAGAACAAACAAACGTAGACAGCACCTTCCAATATGCGGATGATACAACGATAATTGTGAGAGACGTTGAGAGCGTTAAAGCGGCGATGGAGGTTGTGTATGATTTTTGTAGAAAATCAGGAGGCAAAGTAAATTAACACAAAACAGTCTACATGAGATTTGGAGATGCTCGACCCCTGACAGAAGTCTGTGTTTTTAAAGAAGTGCAGAAAATGAAAATTTTGGGAGTTATGTTGGGTCACGACGCGAAGCAGACAAACAATGATATGTGGGAAGGCATTTGTGCGGACATTGAACAAAGGTTAAATTGAAGTTTTAATTCTGAACGTATTGATGGCTTCTAAAATATGGTACCTACTGTATGTCACAAACATGCCGCAGTGCTTTGAAAAAGGACTTAAAGTGCTCTTCGTGGACTTTATATGGGAGAACAAGCCTCAGAGAATAGTGTATGACACAATTATTGGTTCTGTGGAGAAAGGCGGACTGGGACTCATAGATATAATGCAAAGGAAAAAAGGAAAAAAAGCTTGAGAGTAAAACTGGTGAAGAAATTTTTAAATGAAAGTGACAATGCTCTGTCGAAAAAAACCATGATGTACTTTTTTTGGTTCAAAACTAAAAACTGGATGACACGAAACATGCCGGACTTCTACCAAGAGCTACTGAGCTCATGGGGGGCGTTTCTGAAAAATGTGTATTACAAACCTGTGGGGAGAGAAACCCTCCTGAACCGGCCCCTGTTCATGTGACATGTGACCAACGAGGGCAAGGGGAGTAGGGCCTGATCTTTACATACTTTTCTTTACTTTTTTTTCTTGTTGGTCAAATCTTTAAATGTGAAATTTGGTCAAGCCATCAACACCTACAGCCACACCACTTTGAATGCGCCCTATCTCGTCAGATATCGGAAGCTAAGCAGAGTAAGGCCCGATTAGTACTTGGATTGGAGACCACCTGGTCAGGAGTTTGCTAAGCAGCGTAGAGGCTGATTAGTACTTGGATGGGAGACCACCTGGGAATACCAGGTGATGTAGGCATTTTTTACCTTTTAAATCTATCTATCTATCTATCTATCTATCTATCTATCTATCTATCTATCTATCTATCTATCTATCTATCTATCTATCTATCTATCTTTACATACTTTTCTTTACTTTTTTTTCCTTGTTGGTCAAATCTTTAAATGTGGAATTTGGTCAAGCCATCAACACCTACAGCCACACCACTTTGAATGCGCCCTATCTCGTCAGATATCGGAAGCTAAGCAGAGTAGGGCCTGATTAGTACTTGGATTGGAGACCACCTGGGAATACCAGGTGCTGTAGGCTTTTTTTCCAAAGGCTTCACAAATCAAAGGCCAATCAATTACAGTTCATCACCTAGTGTAATGGTTTAACAATCCTTTTGTTTGTTGTTCCAATGCTGGAGAGTGGTGCAGGTTTGATTGACGCTGTTTTTGTATGTTTGATGGAAGGATGACGGATATTTTGATGATTGAGGGTTATTGCGTTTATTTAATAAAAAAACTTAATCCAACAAAAAATTCCAAAGCCTTTTTTCTCCACACAGAGAGAGAGAGAGCCCTTTCATGCACACAAAGAGACAGGTCAAAAAACTGTGTTCCCTCGCACCACTGCCCACTCCTGGCCAGGATCATCTTCTCCTTATATACACCTAAAAGCAAAGCAACAACTAACAAGCACAAAAGAAACACAAATTAGTACACAAACCAAACAATACAATATTTGGCTCCTACACCTAGATTTGTGCACGCTTTGGCCAAACCAGTGGCTCACAAGAGAGGTGCCTATTTTTGAAAATCTAATAATGTACACTCACTGTAACTGACATTGTTGTATAAAATGTAATGATTTTAAGTTTCTGTTTCTGTACATGTTAATGTACTGAGTAAGGAAAGTTTATTTTAAAAGTATTTAGTCTTATTTTTAAAAATATGCAATGCCATTAACTGTTATCTTGATTACCGCTGCCGGTGTGATTTTGTTTGGCGACAGGTCGCAGGTTTCACGCCAAAAGCTGCCCAAGGTACTTTGAATCTGTTTCACGTTTTGAACTTAGACTGAGTACTGTATTCACATAGTTTACATATATACTGTAAGACTTTTGCCCTGAACCCGTAAAATTTTTACTTTCTCTCACAATTACTGTATAGTACAGAACATGCAATTTTTGTTGAGTGTTCTATATAATATTGCTTATTTTAAAAATGAATTAAAATGTTTGAATTGATTACTATATAAACATGAGTTAATAAGAGACTTGTGGTCCAGTCGTAGGGAACTTTGACTTATATCCGAGATTTTTGGTTCGAATCCATTCGAAGACACTCAACCCCACATGCCCCNNCCCCCCCCCGGGTCATCAGTGCTTAGGCTGCCCACTGCGCGGTGTCTCATTGTGTGTGTTTGCTTCACTTTCATGGGTTAAATGCAGATCATACATTTCATTATGGTCCCTAGTGGACATATTGACAATGACACTCAATGTATTTCACTTTACTTTGTTTCTTTAATTTGCATTTATTTCGTTTAATGCACTCTTGGTCAACTTTGATCGTTTCAAAGCAGTTGTTTCATTTGTGAACATTAACAATGTTCACTGGAAATTTCTGGTTAGTATTAGTTTTAATGTAGTTATTTATGTATTTTGAAAAGGTCGTTCTCGCTATGGTTTAGGAGGGTTAATTTGAGTCTGTAGGTTGAGATGTTCCTAAGGGGCCCCCGGTAACCTCAAAAATTCAGGTTGGAAGCACAATGACGAATAAATAGTCGCTCAAGTTCATTCAATTTTGGTCTTCAAATAATACACGCAAAACCTATTGAGGTTCTTGCAAAAGCATATAATGCATAGTTTGTTTGAAGTACATCTTCCGTATTTTCCTATTGCTTACATAAAAATATTGATGAATACTACTACTAATATGAATCAGAAAAAGAACAGAACTAGCTAATAAGCAGTGGACTGACAGGCCAGAAGGTTGTGTGGAGCACAATTATTTACAATGTAATTAGTCAAGCATTGTGCTAGTGTGATAATGAATAAATGAGAACAAAAAAATTGAACAAAAATACAAAAATTATTGCGAACATTGTTTATTTGCAGATATTTCTATATATTGGTTTTTTTATTTGAATTTGAATATTGGGTAAAAATTAATTTATTTTTATATTTTCAATAATAGTGACTCAAAATCTCTCAGAATGAGACAGACATGCCAGGGCAAAAGTGATTGGGTTGACATCAAATGGAAAGGCGGAATTCTAGCACACCCAAAGCAGAAGGACGGAAGCAGTTGTGGTGTAATTGTCGCAATGGTATGTTCAAGTTCAAGTTCAGTGCGTTAGTAAGGCGCTTTTCACAATACCCAACCATCTAAATCCCCAATACCCAAGCACATCAAGTGTCAAAACTGAAAGTGTGAAAATTATTCATTTCACACGTTTAGTCAGTACTAACTGTACAAACATTTGTACAGTATGAGTCGCAATATTTTTTTAACAAGTATATTTAAGTTTACACAATAATGACTTGAATGTATATATGTCAATAGATGGCAAAAGAAGTGATGAGGGCTTATCCTGGACCTCCAGTTATCACATTCTCTATAAACCCAACTGATATCGTAAACACCAGGAGAGAAATGGCCATCAATATTCTTCAAGAATCAGGTTGGTTCAAACCAAAGGATTTGGCCAAACATAGAAACAATTTTAAGGGTTTTGTTTTGATAATCTTATTCGTAATTTTACAGGTAGACAGATGATTTCACACATGAAATGTGTATAAAAGCAGAGTTTCTCTCTGCCGAGTTTAAATGAGTAACCTGTCACATAGTTTCAATTAACGATATTGAATGTAACTAAAGGCAGTGTTTATTTCTGTTTAAAAACTAATTAGTGGGGTTTTTTTTACATATTGGTCTTCGATGAGTCCAACAACTGTGCAATCTGTTCCATGCGAAAGTCACCTGCATCTGGAGCACCAATTATAAGCTGGGTAAATTTTGCTGTACACACTTCCATTTCACTTTTGATATTATATATTGTTTCAAAACGGGTTTGCTACTAGTAAAACGGTTTCAAGTGTATTTCACAATGTGTAAAACATTGTGTAAGGGTAATATTAAAGAGTCATTCCTTTGTTTTGGTATTGTTTGAGTATTGTTACAAGAAAAACAATTAAAGCATAACAGTAGTATAACAATGTAACAACATAGCAGTAATTTGTCTTTTTATCTCTTTAGATCCAGTGTGATACATGTGACAGGTGGTACCATGAGGACTGCCTAGGGTTTAACATGGAGCAACTAGACAATATTAGAGCCCAGTGCTGGAACTGTCCATTGTGTCACTAATTTGTTTTGTTTGTTCGTTTATTTATTTTTTAAGAATATGTTTATTTTATGAAGGATACTTATTCTCATAGAAAGAAATTATATATCCAATGTAAATGAAATATATATATTTTTTATTCGGTTTAATGTATAAAATTGTTCTCATCAATCTTACAACGTTGCAGAAACGTTTTAGGAAGTCTACACAATTCCGTTGTGACAATTAGTTATGGGTAGATGAGGCATCATGAACCGTTTCGACACGTTTTGACGATATTTATACGGTTTCGGGAATCTTTGAGAACGTGTCTGGTCACCTCCGGAGGTGGAGATGGATTCTGGCTTAACATTCTTCTTACAGGGGAAGGGTGTTGGTCATCAACAATCCACCTCAATGTTGTGGCAATGCATGACCCACCCAAGGATTTGATAGAGATTCTGCAAAAGGGTTTTAATGACTTTTTTTTGGGACGGCTTTCACTGGATTCTTCCCGCCATGTTGTACTTACCAGTCAACCAGGGAAATCAAGGGTTTATAAATTTACCAGCAAAAGTAAATTCCATAAGACTTAAAAACTGCCCAGCTGTTGCTTTACCCTGAGGAGTAGAGGTCATGGGTCTCCTTTAGCCTGTCTTTGCTCAGATCCTTAAATGGGGTTTTACTTGATACATAGTACTTCCTGATGTCAACCTATGATAAAAACTATGTAACCGAGGCATCATTTTTTATTTCTGTTTTAAATGCATGGACTGGTTTTAAGATGGTCAGAACACCAGAAGATCACTATGGACTATGCACTATGGACTTGTTTCATGAGTTTCTTAATAGTAACTTTTCCGGATCAGTGGTGAGAATCTTCATGAAAAGGGGCATAAACAAGGTCTGTCATCTAATAGACTTCCCGTCAGGAAGCTGGAGGTCAGCAGAAGACATCTGCAGGCAGACTGGACTAAGGTCAGAGAGGCTGGTCCGGCAGGTTATTGATGGGTTGAAGGTGTCCTTTCACGCGGAGCTGATTCACTGAATGAACTCTGTTGTCTCAGATGGGGTTTTTGTTGAGAGACCTTTTCCTAAACTGTGCCTGTCTCCTAACACGTGTGAAGAAACGGGTAGTGAAGGAGTTGTGATAAACAAAAACCTGCTCACTACTGTTGACTTTCAAATGGCAGGAAAGAAAGTCCTTAATCAGATGTGAGTGTATGTGGACCACTTTGACATTTATAAGAACAGACTGGACACTAGGCGAGAACATTTGATTGTCCCAGCTGGCCATCCTGGAGACTTTTCTAGGGTCCTTAACCAAAGAGATCTGGAGATCTGCAGTGTAGGATCCTCCACAACATTTTGCCTACAAAGGCTTTTCTGTCAAAATTCAAACCAAACACTGAACAAACGGATTCTTTTTGCCCAGCAACTGAAACGGTGAAGCATGTGTTTTTAGAATGTTCTAGACTGGTACCTCTTTTCAGATGCCTAAAGCAGATTGTGAGCAATTTTAATTAGTCTTTTTATTTTCAGCTGTAAATATTCTAAAGAACAAAGACTGAGATGTTCACTCATAAACTTAATCATTGGACAAGCAAAGCTAGCAATATGGAAGTCCTGCAGAATGGCTGCAGAAGGTCAAACAGCTATCTTAGTGAGGCTCTTTTCCACTCTGCTCGAATCCAGAACACGTGTAGAACACAAGTTTTATTTCCTGACCAGGAATTTAATTGAATTCAAGTTCAAATTGTGTATCAAAGGAGCTGTTGTATCGCTTTGTGATGATGAAAGTATTATATTTCAATATATATACAATTATCTTGGTGCTGAATGTTTTACATGTTATATACAGTATAAACAAGATTTTTGTGTGTTTACGACAAAGCATATCTTGCTCTCGGCTTCACTGTTAATGAGAACTCGTTGATGAGAAGGAAAGACCAATGTGTTTCCTGTGCCTTAAAACGCTTGAAGCGGACCGCATGAAGCCCACAAAATTAAGAAGACACATTTCAAGTGATGTGTTTTTTACGCTACAATTTGTTCTAATTAACAAAGTTCAATAATTCATTCACATGTATAGTAGTGAAATTATTTCACTACTATAGAGCCAATTATTTTGAAACAGCAGAGCCAAAACAGCCGATGCTTTGAAAAGAGCCGGACTGCACATCAGAAGCCTACAGAACTAAACTGAGGGATCATTTAAAGGCCTTTGCAGGTGTTTTGAGTCAAATAGCTGATTGCAGATGAGAATGCAGCACCAGGTGTCTCCAATATTGAACCTTTTCACAACATTGTAATTTTCTGAGATACCGAATTTGGGGTTTTCATTGGTCTCAGTTATAATCATCACTAGTAAAAGAAATAAACATTTGAAATATATCAGTCTGTGTGTAATGAATGAATATAACATACTAGTTTCACTTTTGGAATGGAATAATGAAATAGTTTTTGATGACTTTTTGATGATATTCTAATTTTATGACCTAATTTTATCACCTGTATATACTTATTCAAGATAAAACACACAAAAAAGTCAATTTTGGACTTGCTTTTAAGTGTTATCCAAAAACGTGAAGCATGTTTTGCCTTCTTTTTGTCAGCTGAAAACAAACTGTAACCTAATAAATACTTATCACTCTAACGTGAAACACATGTCTACATAAAGCTTAGAATGTCTGTTTTTAAAAATAAGTGTAAGTAAATACAGTGTTGTCTGTTTATCTAAATCTTCAGTTTTTTCAACAGAGCAAATTATTTGCAGTTGAAAAGGAACAGTGTCTGTGTCGCTCACTAAAAGCTTTTAAGTAGCTCAGTGTCAATTAAACACTTTGCGCTTAAGTGACAACACCTCAAATCACTGTGAGCTTATTGAGCACACCAGGAGACAGCTCCTGGCTCTCATTGCACGTTGCCAAACCGAAATTGTGATTAATGGCGTTAAAAATAATTGACGCGATTACTTTACTTACTTTATAGTCTTTTGGCAGACGCTTTTATCCAAAGCGACTTACAAAAAAGAGGAGCAAGTGAGGCAATTTGTCTACATTAGGCTACAGTAGATGTCTAAACAGGTTAAGCACTTAATCACGTGCGTACGTAATAATTTGTGTTTTTATTGCCGGTAGATCGCTTTCACTAGGTCATTGTCAAACCCGTCTAATGGGGTTCCCTGATATTGACCATGGATAACATTAATTTACTGGTGTGGGTACAAACATGTTGAAGTCAAGAGAATAGTCCAGTAAGACAAGAGAAGAGGTGATTTCTCTTCACAGAAAGATTGCATAGATGTTAAACATACCAAGGGACACCAGAGGAAGCATCAATTGCAAATTCAAGGCAAAGAGCACTCTTCAAACTCTACCTGATGGGCCAGGAAGAAAATTAGGGTATCTGCGTTAAAAAGTCCTACATTTCATAATATAAAATGTTAAAAATGAAACTTAACTGACTTTGTAAAGAGGATTTTATTATTTGTTTTGAAATACATTTGAAATCTTTTCGTTTGTCACGCAGAATAAAATACTGTAGGCGGAACCAAGTTCAACCAACTGTGTTCGCTGGGTTTTTTTTAAATACAGGTCTTATGCTAGCTGCATGAACCGCAAGAGCTTTAGTTTTCAGTCATGGGGAATTGTAAATTTAACAAAAACTGGTTACAAAATCTTAATTTTTAGGGATGCAAGATGCTGACGCCGACTGCCGTAAGTGGAGAAAAGTCCCCGTGTGACTGCTGAGGAACTGAGAAAAGATTTGTCAGAAGGGCTTGAGGGCTTCGATGGCTTGGCTAATGTGTGACCATTCTTCCTCAGTCAAGCACAATGCGTTCTTCCCCAAAAGACAAAGCACTGTTACAACTGCCTGTCGTTGTTCTGACAGTCTCTCCAGCATATACAGTACCGAATTCCATCTGGTGTCTACAGCCTGGATAAGTCTGTGCTCAGGCAAATGCAGCTGACCCTGCAATTCCTTGAGCTTGTCAGATGCTTTTGTGCTCTGGTGGAAGAACTTCACAATTAAACCACATTTAACCAGAATGCAGTCCAGAACAGTGTAATCCTTAATGGCATCTTTAACCACTAAGTTGAGTGTATGGGAAAAACAGGGAAGGTGCTTTAATGGGCTTTTCTTTACAGCTGACACTATATTGGCTGCATTTTCAGTTACAACAACCTGGATTTTTTGGGTAATGTCCCAGTGAATCTTTGTTAGTATTTCTGATAGATTGTCCGCTGTGTGCTGTACGTCCACATGAAATGTCCCCAGAATGCAGGCTTGCATCTGCCAGTTTTGGTCAATGATTGCTGTGAATGAATTAATAGGCCTGTGTTGCTCTAGATGTCCACATATCAGTGGTTAAAACCACACTGGAGGCAGAGTCTATGGTGTCTTTCAAGTCTGTTCTGACTTTTTCGTACAATTTGGGAATTTCGCTTGTCATCAAAGCTTTTCTACCTGGGATATGGTATGTGGAATCCAACAATTTCACAAATTGACGGAAACCAGTGTAAAAAAAAAAACAGTGTTGACTTCATTATATACTCTATATAAATATATGTGTGTGTGTGTGTGTGTGTGTGTGTTAGATTTCTGATATTTCTGGAGTCATTATGAATTATTATTGGTCGAGCGGTCTTTTTCTCTCTCTCTGTTAGTTTAGCGGAGTTTCTCAAGGCGTCCGCAGAATGATGACGAAATTACGGCCGGAGTTTCCTGCTTTCACAGAAAGCAGGAAAACCACAATTATGGTATAACAAATGAGTTTATCCAAGCATTATCCGTTCAGTCACTGAGGATTACAAGATTTCAACATTGGTAAATAGTTTCACAAGCATGTACTGAAACAAAGAATGTCCAATGACGAGAGAACAGCGGTTGGGAGTTGTTCACTTAGTCCAATCGCCAAAGAGGGAAACAAGGTAGCATAGTTTGAATTGATCCAATGACGAAAGAGCACCGGGGAGCCACGTGTAAGTCTTTCATCTGGTTGACAACAAAAGCCACGGAGGTATATGTAAATGATGCACGCCGGCGTCAGGACATTGTCGACGGGGGTCTCTCTGTGTGTGCAGGGGCGGACATACCATTAGGCAGGACTAGGCGGTTGCCTGGGGCCCCAGGATTTTGAGGGCCCCAAAAAACTTAACATACACTAATGGTTAATACAGTTATTACTTATTTTGCTCATGTTAATTATGTTTTTGGTTAAACTCTTCGCTAAAATACCAGCTAATCGCATCAAATGTCTCTCCGGGGCCCCCCTCCGTCTACACTACATTGGATCAGTCCATAATGGGTGCCGCGCATGTGCAGAAAAGCAGTAAAACCTGTATAACAAGCACATCGCCCGACAATCGCGGCGTCCCCGCAAAAACATCCTGCGCGGTGCGTGCGTCACGCAAACGCGCGCAATAATCCGCAATAAATAAACACGATATGCTTGCTGAAGCCAAGGCACGAAAGATACTGTATGTGCCCCATACAGCCGCTGCCCATTCCATCGCCCTTATGGTGATCAAAGTCAAAGCAAAAGCGCACTTATGCTCGTCTAAGGCAAACTGCTCCAGCTGAGACCCAAACTTCCAGCTGGCGGAGAAAGCCATGACATTGGTCTGCAGAATTTTCCCTGTCTTGTTGAATCTTAAATTTGTTACTCTAGGCCACGGGTCCACAATTATAAACTTGAAGGGTCCACTTACGAAATTTCCGTTCAGTCCGAGGTCCGGAAAAATATCGGTCAATTTGCAAATATGAACCACTATGTGAATGGCAGGTCATCCGTATAGAAACAACATGCTTTAGGTCAATCTCTCGATCTCTAAGAATATGTGTCACTACTTCATAAATGTAATCCCTCTTTGTGTGAGGTTTGTAAGACCCAAAACATCTTCATAAATTTGACACAATATTGTTCACCTCACTTTTCTTCATTAAACAATCTGAGAAAGATCATAAATTGTGAATTATACTTTTGAGTCCCTTCAAACAGAGCAGTCACCACTTCACTAACACTCATTGACTATTTCAGTATTAGAGAAAGGTGTCTTGTGTTGTCCCAGGACACATGTGAGACGTTTGTTGCCTGTGTGTGTGTGTGGAGGGTAATTTGTTCAAATTGTGCGTGCTTGGATTAATAATGGCATTTCACGATCACTTTTGACGATCGCGACCGTCTCGTTGCAGATTAAACACATTGGTTTTCTGCTTCGCGCGGATGCATATTATTCTGTCCACTCACTCTTAAACTCGCAGTTTTCAAAGTCAACTTTTCTTTTCTAATCGACGGCCAGCTTTGAGCTCGCCATATTCTTTAAGGTTAAAAAATCTCTCGATTTACGCAAACGTCAGAGCGGCCGTTCGTCTGGCTACCCTGAAGACCTGAGCGACTAAGCGCCGCCGTGGCCGTGTTCTAAAGTAACTGAATTCCGCCAGAGCGCAAACTGATGACGTAGTTGTCACGTTTCTCTTACAGCGGCTGTGATTGGACAAATGCCGCAGCTAAAACGAATACAACCATTCAAGATAAATTATATACATTTATAAATATATTTGTTTGCGTTGGTGTGTGTGTGTGTGTGTGTGTGAGTGAGTGAGTGAGAGTGAATAAACATTGCTGGATCAAAATTGCGTGATCGACTAAAAAAACGCCTTTGGATTATGATCACAAGATAGCATGTTGGTTTTGCCGTCGGTCCAAATGTAATCGCGTCTGGGTCCGAATGCGGACCGGAGTCCGCCTATTGAGTACCCCTGCTCTAGGCCTTCTGACGACGTTAGTTTGCTGTGCTAGTTTGCCACGCTACCCTGACGTTAGCCGCGCCACAATCGTCCTGACGACGCTGTTTGGGTTAACGTATTTGACAATATCATAAATGAACAATATCTCTGTTTAAATCGGTGAGCTACTGAGGTTACAGTTCTTAATTTAGGTGTGTCTGGCAAAGTGAAAAGAACTTACGCCAAGTCGAACACTCTTATCCACCCAATCTTCCGGGTCATCATTCATTATGTCTCGAAACATCATCTGTAAGAGCAGTAAGACATGGATTAGAAGAGGAATACAGTGCTAAAGTAGTTTGGTAAGTTACTAGCAGGCATTCAAGCTACTTACAGATTGTTGGCGAGTAGTCTTCTGTCGCACCTGAGGGGAACTGATTGATTGAAGCCTTGTTCAAATGAGTCACGGGGGCTCTTTTGGCTCCCAACTAGTGATGTGTAGTTCACGAACGAGTCGGCTCTAAGAGCCGATGCTTTTTTGGGCCCATGTGTGGCTCATAGGAGAACGCTTACATGGATTTATGATGGGACCCAGCATGTTCTTTATTGGGTTACAATAGGTATATATGTGAGTAATTTTTGGCAGGGTTACCTTATTTTACAGTTAACCCCTAAATAAAAAGCATTACACTACAATAGAACATTTAAAGTTCCATACTAAAGTACAATTATCTGTGAAATTTATTGCTTCAACAAAGAGGCCAATAGATAATTAATTTTTTTTTTTAAACTCCAAACACAAGAACTCTTGAACTTCCATGCAGCTTCTTCAGTCCTCCGTCACTCTTTCATTGGCCCTTTGAACAGAGGAAAATATTTTAATAAAAAGTAGCAAAATATATTACATTGTTATATATCAGTACACATATGATACAAAAATGCAGTTTAATATTGCACCCTGCTTAATTAATGATTTTTACAAAACAAAACAAAAAATAGCCATTTCATCACTTCAGGAGAATAAAAAAATAATAAAATAAAAATTGGAACTATTGCGGAAACAAAGAACCCCACATTTAGGATGTCATTGGGGTATGATAAAACGTTAACATTTAATTTCAAAGTAATCTATTACTTTAAAACTAATGAGTAGTTAAACGTAATTTAAAAGTTTAGTTAAAAGTAGTTAAAAGACAACTCATGAGACAACTCAAGACTGTAAATCAGTTGGTTTCATGTACTACATGTCCCATGATCCCGTGTTTCTGTCTGCGTCATGTGTAATCATCTTCTGTTATCAGTGACACCTGCTCATCAATCTGTCCTGTTATTTAAGTCTTCACCTCTGTCATCTACCGTTGTCAGTCATTAGCGTTGCGCTTCGTCTTGTACCGCAGTCTTTGGATTTGAATTTGAAATAACTTTATTTTCCACAGATGTGGAAATTTGTCTTTGGTTTTCACCACACATTTAGAAACAAACACAGTCACAAACCAGACACAAATACACAAACTCAGTGACGTGTCCCTGCTGATCCACATCTCAATACGTGACAACATGATTTCCCAAGGACAACATTTTGTACAAAACAATTGTCAATAAAAGTTCATATTCATGGACTTTACTGCTCTAGGCATAAAAGAGTTCTTAATGTTTTTGTTGGCCATAATTACTCTGTACCTTTTTCCAGAGGGCAATAGCTCAAAGCTGTTGTGCAGAGGATGGGAAGGGTCTACTATGAGACTCCTGGCCTTCTTCGTTAGAAGCTCATCATAAAGGCTACTCAGTGCCTTCTGAGGCCGACCAATGATTTTTGAGCTCATATTAACAATGCGCTGCAGCTTGTTTTTCCTTGTACACTTAAGCTACCAAACCACATCAACATATTAAAGGTTAGTACTTTCCACCAAACTTTTGTACACAACCTCTTTTTGAGTTTGAGTTTTCCTCGAAAGAGAGTTTGTTATCTATGTAAGTGCCAAGGTATTTAAAATGGTCAACCCTCTCAACAATCTGATTATTTAAAATCACTGGAAGCATAGGTGTGGTGTCATACTGCAGGACAAGATCCTTAGTATTGGACACATTAATTTCTAAAAAAAAAACTTCCAACCACCATTTTTGCAGCAATGACAAAAACTTAAAATGCACAGACACACCCTCAGTATCATTTTTCTGCAACAGGGAAGCGCCATGTCATCTGCATATTTAAATAGTTTAAAACAATCTGGAAAGCGTTTGTGTAAATAGAAAACAGCAGTGGGGATAAAATTGTGCCTTGTGGAGCTCCTGTACTTAGTACAGTCACTTCCAAAGTCTCAAAACCAACCGTAACTCTTTGAGGATGATTTGTCAGAAAGTTCCCAATCCAATTGACAATGCCTCCATTAACACCAAGTCTCTTGATCAAAATATGTACCTACATAGAATTGAACGCCGATGTAAAGTCCACAAAGACAATTCTTGCATAATGGTCAGGTGATTGAAGAAGCTTGGCTAAGGTATACAAAGTAATAGTAGCGTCTTCAGTGCTTCTTTGACTTTTATTGTCACGCACACACCTTTTTGGGAGGAGCGTGAGTGACATAGAAAACACAACACAGGGATTCCACACACAAGGGATTTTTTATGGAGGGATGACAGGATACGTACACTGACCACGGAGGTTGACACACACAGGGAGCACGATGAAACAGAACTCGGGACTACTTAGGAAACACACTCGAGAACACTTGGCGACCCGCCCTGTGACGTGGGCAGCCCGTGAACTCGCGGCAGATTAACTAAACCACTAAACATTTAGTGGTACTGCCGGTGGTACATTCTACTCAACGATTAACTCAACCACTAAACATTTAGTGGTACAGCCGGTGGTACATTCGCGAGATGGTCTTATGTGCATTATTTCAGTTTTGTAAGAAACAAGAACATTGTGGTGAAATGCAACCTCTGTGTAAACGCAAAACAATGGTCGACATAAAAAAAGAGCACTAGCAATTAAAAACACCTGGAGCGGAGCCATTAGATCGCTTGACCTGAAGAGAAAGAAAACAGCAACGACAATGTTGTCTGCACTTTATGGCCAGAAAGCAGGACAGTATTGTGTGGTAAGTCATTCAAAATGAATAAAACGGCACTGAACTTCACATAGTCATGTTGTGTCTGATATCAAATAAACCTAAGTTATTCACAGACTTTGGTGGAATATTGCTTTATGTCTACCATACTTTTAACACTTATTAATGGTAATTATTAGTGTTGCCAAGCGTCTTTTCCCCAGACATCTGGTCGGATTTTATAAATTCACGATAATGTCCGGTTTTTCATCTTTTTCAAATGACCATTACACGTGTATGTAGGTTCGCCACCCGTGCTTAAATTATTTGAGAACGGAAAATGAACTAATCCATTGAAACTTTATTGTATATTATGTATACTATATTATTAAATTTTCTGTCAAATAAAAACGTTTTAATGACAACTGCCCACTAATATTGTTCACTAATAGAGACATTATAGATATTATTAGATATATTGTTGAAGCTGGATTTTCAAATATATAGTTGATATATAGAACTTCATTTTATATTATTAATTTATTAATTTATTGTGGAAAAAAGTCAGACTAAAATTGTTACATATTTCAGTTTTTACTTTTTTTTTTTTTTTTTTAGCATATTAAAGCATGTTCATCAACCTCCGAGAAGCCTGTCAAAAATTTGTTGAGGCCGCACCAGTTTTCCTCTTTTTTTTTGAAAATCAAAATATATGGTCACTCTACAATTATAGACTGTAGTTATATATTGTAGCTTGGATAGGCCACATTCATTAGGCTACATAACTATGCCTTCTACTGGACGTAACAAACTACTGTACAAGTAAAAGGTACACTTTGTTATTTTAGGTTAATTTTTTAGTTAATTTCTACTTGGTGAAAGTAACTTAAAAGTAATACAGAAGTAATGTAATATATTACAATTATGAGACAGTAATATTGTAATATAACTTATTACTTTTTTCAAACAGTAATAAGTAATATGCAATATATTACAATATTGAAGTAACTTGCACAACACTGTTCAGGAGCTTTCCCATGACATGAGTCAAATATGCAAACGATATTAACTGTTGAAAACAACTAATATTATCAAGTTGGTTGTGTTTTTTATTTCATTAAGTGTGTGTGCGTGGGTGCATACATGATTAAAGAATGGGATGACGTTTATGTGGGCCCATGTGTATAATGTGGCTCTTTGCAGTAAAATATAAAGATTATTAAAAAAAAAAAACAATTAAATATAATAAAATGTAAAACAACAGTGGCTCTTAGTCTCTGACTAGTTGGCCACCCCTGCTTTAGATAGAAGCATCTAATTATTTAAATAAATTACTTCATTACAGTTTTTCTCAGTCGCTAACAAGCGCTTGCCTATACTTCAGATACTTTTTCTAAACTCTTAACACAGTGTCACAAATACGAAACACAAGTGGCCAAATGGAAAATTTTCTTCTCAAAAGAACATTTTGTTAAATATACACTAACTCTTCATTTCAAAACAGAAAACATCTTTCTCTGCACACACACTTTTACCAAAACACTGGAAATCTGACTCAAAATGAAATAATTCTGTCAAAGAATAACACTTGTTTTCAGTTCACAAGGAACATGCAGTCAGTCAAAGTATATCAGGTTTCAAAATACTGGCTATTACAGTTTTTGCCCATTGCTTACACACGTTTTGCTAAATTTGGCTCATTGTGTCAAAACTCTACACACAAGCAAATAAGACACAACACTGGGAAATAAACCATTCACATCTATGTCAAATTGAAACGCTGCAATCAAAACCTAACAATCCTTTGTCAAAATGTAACTCTGATAACAAAATGATACCCACAAAAATAAAAAACAAACAATACACTACTGTAAACACTACTGTAAATTGTGTGCAAGTGGACTTATGGATCATGCTGTCTGTTGGGGTCCGGCCACAGGATCTCATCAACATCACAAGCAATGTCTTCTCTTGCTAAGCAGCGGGGAAAATATCCCCTTGCATGTCGAATCGGATAGTCCTTACCTCAATGTCTCTGCAGGGCTGTTCCATCGCCTGCTGAAGAGGCATACGGGCATGTGGTTGGCGGTCATATACGCGCCATCTCCAAGCAGAAAAAAATTCCTCTATAGGATTTAGAAATGGTGAATAAGGGGGCAAGTAAAGAACCTCAAAGTGATCATGGTTGGTGAACCAGTTCTGGACCAGAGCAGCCCGATGTAAACTAACGTTATCCCAGACAACAACAAACCTGGGCTGCTCTGGTCCATCCTGTCCAACTGCAGCATGAAGTGCATCTAGAAATGCGATAATGTGTTGCGCATTATAGGGACCCAGTTTAGCATGATGGTGCAGTAGGCCTCGAAGACTTATGGCAGGACACAATGTGATATTACCCCCGCGCTGCCCCGGGACGTGCAAAATTGCCCTTTGGCCAATTACATTACGCCCCCGTCGTCTGTTTTTGCTGAGGTTGAATCCAGCCTCGTCGATGTAAATACATTCATGCTGCTGAGCAGCTCCATCCATGTCCAAGATTCTCTGTAACAAAAAAATACATATTGTGGATGGCTTTATTCAAAGCACATGCTTACACTACTACTTATACAGAACCAACCCACTCCACCACACAGGTACCTGTGTAGCTTTCTGAACATATGTATGTGGTACATATTCATCTGTTACTGGACTGCACTCATTCTTTATTGCAAATGTAAAGGACTGAAACACTTACCTGTACATATTCATGTCGAAGTTCTTTGACTCTGACGCTGTTCCTCTCAAATGGGACTCTGTACAATTGCTTCATGGTCATGTTGTGCTTTACCAAGATGCGCCTGATTGTTGTAATGCTTACTCGATTTATATTGTTGAATACTTGCCTATCTGCAAGTATTTGTTGCTGTAGCTGGTGGAGACGGATTGCATTGTTTGCCCTGACTAGGTTCACAATGGCAAGTTCCTGCTGTTGGGTGAACAGGCGTTGGCATCCACCCCCATTAGGTCTTCTAGCCATTCTGTAAAAAAATGCAACCACAAATTGTTCTCATTTGCTTTTTCCAGTACTGTGTATACTGAACATTACTGTATTTACCATACACAGTACTGGAACATCTCAACACGTTATCACGGTATGTTTCACAAAACTACCACTTAGGTAGTTAACACACAAAGGAGCATTAGCCACCCTGGAATACAATACATGTAATATAGTAATGTGATATGGTACAGTACTGTAAATACTGTAGATACAGTCTGAGTACAGTAGAGAGTTGAAGACATACCTGTTGTCCAGTCGGAATGTCCTTATTATGGATGAAACTGTGAAACGGCTTAGATTTGGATGGACTCTCTGACCAGCTTCCCTCATAGTCAGGCCATGGTTTATGAAATGGTCCGCCAAAGTTGCTCTTATATCATTCGAAATAATGGTCCTTGTGTGGCCTCTTCGACCACGTCTTCCTCTTCCTCTAGCTCAAGCTCTCTCTGCCTCCATGTTTGCAAAGTTCTCAATATGGCTTAACTGAGGTCTTTTTGTAGCTGACTGATTGGTGTTGGTTTTGTAAGTAAGTGTTTTCAGGTGTGTGTCAGCATCTTTTCAATTAAGCAATGTGTGTTGTATTTTTAATAGATGTGTTTTCCCTATGGTACCCTGAGATTTCATTTTTGAACTAAGTTATGTATGAAATAGTGTGTAGTGTCTAGGAGCAAGTGTGTTACAGAAAGGAGAAAGTGTGTTACAGAATAGCAACTAAAGTGCAAAGCAGCACTTTTGTTTAAGGTATGGTTACACTTTGTTTAAGGTATAGTAACAAAAACTTAGTTATGTTACTTTGGTTTAAGCATGTGTCTATAGTGTTCAAGCAATGGGCAAAAACTGTATTGACATTACAAAAACTCCAAAGACTTTCAGGTTTCGACTTTTACATGTATGTAATGAAGAAAAAGGAAGGAAAGGAAAGGAAAGGAAGTGAGGTGACGGCTATATGGCCACTAGGGACCATACTGAATTTGTGCTCTGCATTTAACCCATCCGTGAAAGTGCACACACACACAGTGAAGTGAACACACACAAACCCGGAGCAGTGGGCAGCCTTAAGCCGTGGCGCCCGGGGGGCATGTGGGGTTCAGTGTCTTGCCCAAGGACACTTAGTTGCAGAACCCGTAGTAGGGTTTTTTTTTTTTTTACCTTTTTTTCCACAAAAAAACAACAAACAAAAAAATTAAATAAAAAAAATCAATAAATTACTGAACGTAATCTCTGCGATCTTCAGGGTTAGGCCACATGTTTTCATCAACATGACATCTGATGTTGTCCAAGGCGATGCACCTGGGATGAAACCGCCGGGAGTGTCGGACCCTTGGCAATCATCTACTGTGATGTCCCTGCAGCCAGCATCCATAGCTTCAAGGAGGGACATATGGTTGATGGTCATGAACCTTCCACCACCATGCAGAAAAGTACTCCTCTATGGGCTTGAGGGAAGGCGAGTCCCTCTCTGTACTGGCACATCAACTGTGGCCCTTTTTCTAATGACATTTTGTCCACATCGACACCTTTTGGCCAGATAGAATCCTGCCTCATTTATGTGTATGAATTCAGTAGGGGCTTGGTTGGCCTCCAATCTGAACTCTCTGAATCAAAATGTATGTACATTATTTACGCTATACTGTATACTATACTGTAACCTATTGTTGTGTAGGTTACCTACTTGCAAAGTGTAAAGCCTATAATAACTGGACATTGACCCCTTGACTCTCTCACTATTCCTCTCAAAGGGAACAGTATAGAGCTGCTTCATTGGCACAGTGTCCGTGTGATGGTTTTGAGGTTGATGCTATCGATATTGTGAAATAGCTCATGGTCAACCACAATTCTGGTTTGAATTTCATGTAGTTTTCTTGCATTACTTGCAACAACCATTTCTACAATAGCTAGCTCTTGATCATTACTGAGGAGTTTTACTCTTCCCCCAGATGGTGGAAGACGTTGCATTCTTTAGAAAGACAAAAATTGGGCGTCACTCTTTTACCAGCCTCTCTTAGTGAAAGACTGTGGTTGATGACATGATCAATGATAGTGGCACAAATTTCATCCCTGACTACTGTTCTTGCAGCTTTTAGAATGCCACCACCACGCATTCTTACACCTCTACCTTTCTCTCTTCTTAGCCCCGCTCCTCTAACTGCTCCTGCTCATCTCACCTCCTCACGGCCTTCTCTTTTCCCTTGCTGCTTCTCTTCCTTGTCCAGACATTAGTTTTGTCTTTTCTGTTTATGTTTCCAAAAACATCTACCCTCAAAGTCTTCCTTTACAACCCCCAATAAGTCTAAGCCAGCTCAGCTGGCTTAATTATAATTATAAAGTCAAATCAGCTGTGGTTGGTTCAATTTACCCAACATAAATCAAATGTCAACATAAGCCATTATTCAATTGTTTGTTTATTATCAGCTGAGATGTATTTTTTTTATTTATATTGTTTTTAAACTGATATGATTGCAGAAGCAGAGGTTTTTATACTGTATTTAAGGTTTAGAAAGTTGTTGTTGCTATTGTGGGATGTTGTGTGTTAAAATTCGCAAATACTACAAAAACAATCCATCATTTTGTTATAAGGTATAGAATGTCTGTTAAGAAAATGTAAGCATTGTGGAAATGTGTTCACTGACTGCATTTTGGGTGAAAACGACATGAAATGTGTGAAAGGTATGGCCACAAAACGCCAATGCTGTGCTAACTGTGTTTAGAGTTTAGAAAATGTGAAAACTGTTTGGACAAACACTTGTTAGCGACTGAAAAAAACTGTAATGTGATGAGTAAAACTGAGACCTCGACTGCAGTAAACAGGTCATGTCTGGCTCAAAAGCAGCGAAGGATGCGAAGGATATGAGTCAGTTAATTATGTCCTGACGCGGCTCTTGTCTCAAGTTAATGACAGAAAATGTCTGTTCGCACAGGTTTGTCGATCCAAACAAGCTCAGCATTTTCTTGGCAAAAGTACCTGTTTTTATCCAGTTGGCGGTAAAAGTTGACGAGAGAGAGAGTTGTTGGTGCGGCTTTCAGCGTCACAGTGCAGCTCTATCAACTCGAGCTGCAAGTTGTCCGTGGCATCATTCGGGTCCACGGTGAAAGCTGAAGACAAAAGTGTGATATCCTTCTCAATAGCTGCCAAATCTCGAAATTTCTGTTGAAATTCTTCAGCCAAAGAGGAAATATATCTCACATATTTTTTCATTTGCGCATAGATTTTGCTTTTTGGAAAATTAGTTATTTCCTGAAGCGCAGTAAAATGGGTAGTGTTGGGTGGCGTTTGAGACAGGTGTCTTTGTAAAAGCTGCAGTCTGGTGATAAAGGCTTTGATGTGTGAATACAGTTTGCTTATAACTGCATTCTGTCCTTGCAGGCTTGAGCACATTCAGGTATCTTGTTGTGTCAACTAAATCTGCCAGCCACACAGGATTCGATAGTTATGGCATAGGTTTTTTTGTCAAGAATTGTTTAATTTGGCCCTGAGAGCGTAGAATTGCTGCAGTGCGGAGCCCCGACTGAGCCATCTGACATTGTTGTGGTAGACAACAGGAGCGAATAAAATAAATAGCCTTTATTACCGGTTTCATAACATGATCACATCTCAGATGTTTGGAGCAGAGGACTTGTTGATGAATATTACAATGCAGTTTTATGGCTTTACCTCCTTCTTCGCTGACTTTGTTACAAACTAGGACTGCTAATCCACTTCTCTCGCCAGCCATAGCAGGTGCACCATCTGTAATAATGCCAGTGACATTGTTCCACTTTAGTTTCAAGCCATTCATGGCAGAACAAAGAAACAAAAAAAATCCATTGCTCTTGTTTGGCGTTTTAGGCTCTGGAGATCAAATAGTTCTCCTCTCACATTCATTTCACTGCATTCTCTCATCTCAAAAAAATCAGTAATTGAGCAGTGTCAGATGCGTCAGTGCTTTCGTCGCAGGCTAAGAAAACTCAAACTTGGCTCCTTTTACCTGTAAATGTCTCTTAATGTCAGCTGAAACATCTTCAATTCTCCTCACCACTGTGTTGCGAGCCAGGCAAACATTAGCAAAGTCCTGCGTCTTCTCTAGACAAATTTTCTCCACCACTTTCATCATGCAGCCCTTAATAAATTCACCTTCACTGAAAGGTCTGGAGTGCTTTGCAATCAGCGTCGCCACCTCATAACTTGCTTTTGTTGAATTTTTTTTTTGATTCATGGGCTTGGTCAAAAAAGCGTTGTTGTGCAAATAAACCAGTTTCCAGTTGTTGACAGCGTTCATTTCCAGTTAACTTTATTTAGCTTTCCACTTGCCTTGAAAGCGGCGGCACTTGCTGTCAACTTTTCTTTTTTTCTGCCAACGCCATTTTTGATAAGGACAAAAGTGCTCGCAAGGCCAGAGACATAGACCAAGAGCATAGAGACTGAGTTTTGCTTCCACACCCTCTGGTCAAATAGAAAATAGTCAGTCATTTGACTACAATACTCAGTCCCTCACCTTCTTCATGTAGTCGGTGAGGAGGACTAGCAGCGTACCTTGAGCGTGCAACGCTGACGCCGCGTGGCCCGCTGCCGCTTATGCGCGCTCAGAAATGGTGGCAGTCATGCGACAAGGCTTCAATGGGAGCGTCGCGCCGCTCCACTGCGCCGTCGGGCAGAGGTGGGCTGCCATGCCGGGGTCCATCCTGGGAACCTTGCAGTACCCCAGCTTTTCACTGCCGCCGAATATGGTGCGCCCAATGCGCGCGTCAGCTCCTCATGGACCTCTGCAAAGAAAGGTGCTGACCTTCTAGAGTCCGGCGGGCCCTCCAGCGGCGTCCTGGTCCGTCGATCGAGCCATTTCTCCGCTGGTCTGACGGGAACAGCCCAGTCGATGCCCTGTTGCTGTCGAGAGGCCTCTGCGCCAGACGAAACGTCGTCCGGAGGTCGCAAGCCGACACGTGCGATTTCTCCCGGGGAAATGGCACGATCCAGCTCCGCCTGCGAGCCCCAGGAGTGCGACGCCCTGGGCTGGGCCCGCGACGGAGCGGATGGCAGAGGCTCGAGAGGCCTGGTCAGGTCCACCCTGGTCCAGAGAATCCCGATCGGTACAATCCTTGCATGGTGCGTCCCTGCTCACCGCTTCCAGCGCGTGGCCGTGACCCATGCAGAACACGCATTCTTCGTGCGTGTCCGGGGACTCGACCGGCCCCGAACACCGCACACAGTTGTGTCCCTTAGCCCCTCCGGATAGCTGGATGGGACCACCCTCAGGTCGATCCACTCGCTTCTGCATATTCCTACGGAAGAGAAGAACACAACAGTAAAGCTTCGTGAATCTTCGTGAACCTCCGAGGGCGGGATCCGACGCCATTGGCTGCAGTGTTACAGCACGATTCTATTGGCTTCACCTTTTACCAGCCTGTAACCAGCATGTGGCATTTGATCTTTTATATTGATATATGATATTGATCATATTGGTCTCACAATGCAATCAAGTTCGTCATCTGAAAGTGTGGAATAGCAGCCCCTAACATAGAGCAAGTGCTCTCTCAATCTTCTACTCATTGTTCTTTTTGAAATTCCACTTATTTGGGAAATATGCTCTACAGACAGAGAAGTACTGAGGAGACCCTCAAGATCTTCCCTGCTCACGTCCATCCGTGGTCGTCCCACATTTCCCCAAGTGCATGTTATTACTTCACATAAACTTGTGGACCTGCAAACCTTTAATTATGGTTTCTAGAATGTTAAAAAATATATATCCAGAAGGTACTCTGAATCCATTGTTTCATTCTGGCAAATCAATGTAAATTTTGTCTGGAGTGTCCAATTCAAAAGTTTTGAACAGAAATGACAATTTAGTAGTAAAACTTTATTCATCTCCCAAGGGAGAAATTCAGATAGTCCGGCAGCAATACACGCAAATGCCAAAACACACTCCAATAACGAACACTACTAAAACAAATAAAATAAATATTACCATTGAATTAAAACAATAGTCACGGTGGTATACAGTGGGTGTCTGGGGTTTCCCATGATGCCCTTCATAAGGGCCTGCATCCTCCTCTCCAATACAACTCCCACATGGTCCACATCCTTCCCAATCACCGACGCACACCTCTTAATAAGTCCATCCAGGCATTTGCGTTTCTTATAAAGGGCCCGGGCTTGATCTGACCAGTCCAACCTATGGTCGAGGTGTACACCCAAGTACTTATACGTGGCCACCACCTTAATCCCCACCCCGTCAATGATCACAGGCCATTTCCTTCGTCTTTGATGTATTCAGCATGAGACCGTCGTCCTTGCTCCAGGCAGTGAAACTGCTGATAAGCTCCCTGTATTCCCTCTCGTCTCCTTCATTTAAACCCGCCAAAATTTGAACAAAAATGAACATTAATAGCCTCAGCCCTTCCCTCACCCTCCATATAACTTGCATTCTTGTCCTCATTTTATCCATCGCATCCATCAGATCAGTCACTGACCATATATTTCTTCCAAACCATTCAGCACAAAATAAGGATTTGTTGCGATGCAGTAAGTATTGCACTTAAGTACTGTTTTTCCAAATGACATTTGAGTGTGGTGGGAAATAATGTACATACAGCATTTTCAAATACAGTAAAATTTACTGTAGTTGTTAAAAATTTGTACATAAAATTTGTTTGTGGAACTCAGTAACCAGTAGGGAGTATATTAACATCATAACACACTGTGATGTGATTTTTTAAATAAACTTTCACACCAAGAGTGTTTTTGATAACAGTTATGGGTTAAATATCTGTTTTTTTTTGTTTTCTTGTCAATAGAAAGTTAGCTGCGTTAAGGTTGAACTTTTATTGATTCAGCCACAAGAAAATTATTTTAACATGTTAAATAAAAAGATGTTTTTGTATTTCCAATTTTTTTTAGTAAATTGCTGCGTCTAATTTCTTTTTTAAAACGTTTATTGCACTTTGCTTGTTTTGTAAAGTGAAAAGTTTAACGAGTTTTTACTTGATTAATTGTATAGACATTTTTTTATGAACTGTGTGGGTGTGGTCGCGCGGATGACGGCATTATGTCGACCAATGGGATGCCAGTTATGCCAGCCTTGTTTCAAGCGCTGCGTGCCCAGGTGGGTGCTGGTGCCTAGAGACGCCGAAAACGCAAACAAACAGAGAAAAACGGATTTAAATTGTTTTAGCTCCGGATCCTGTTTCATCTGGTACTTCTTTGTGTTGTCTCTCAGATCATTACGATGTCCGTTGATTTCGGTGATGTTGCTTTACAGATCCAGCCAGACGAAGAGGTGTATGACGAGCAGGACGATTATGAAAGAAACGAGGAGGTATTTATTTAACAAAGTTTTGACTTTATTAGTCCCACAGCGGGGAACTTGCACCTTTCAACTGTACACAGAAGAAAGAGAATAAATGCAAACACACATCTATAAACAAACATACAACAGAGAACACACCCAAACATTTGAACGTTTGCTAAAAAAAAAACTTATAATTTCAACACGTGGTCAACTACGGAAGCCCGTACCCGCCATAATTTCGAGTTATGAATTTAAGCGAGTTATTAAAGTTCAAATTTCGACTTCTAAGGTCTGAATTCTGACTGTTTTGCTCAGAATTGTCTCGCTATTCTGACTCAACATGGAACATAACATTAAATTCTCGCTTTTTGTGGTTTTAAATGTATTAAATTATTGCATAAAAGCCGTTATAAGATGGATCCAACACATTTGAATGAAGTGAGTACATTTAGCACAAGTGATTTGTCTATCTATATGTATATGGTGTCTAAGTCAATGTTCCTACAGTCGACATTCATTTGTTGATTTAATCTAAAGATTGTGATCAAGGTTTTTACGATGGAAACTATAGCTATGAGAGTCACACGTCACAATGTGACTTCTAATCATTTTAAAAAGATGTGGATGCTTTTTTTATGACGAATAAAACATTTTTTTTTGTGACTAAGGTAGTTCATAACAATGTTGCTGGGAATCCAGATGAGGACTCTAAAGCCAATTACCATCCCCATCAACCTGCAAGCCAGCCCCAGATGTTCAGGCTGCAATCGAATGGTCAGAATGACCCTTTTGACCAGCTTCAGAGGGAATTCCTGGACTCGGCACAGAGTTCATTTGAATTCACTTGAAAAGCTGCTTGTCATTCTTATCTATGTGTATCTACAGGTACGTTGGAAAGCCAGATGCTGGCTCAGCTACAGGTTATGCATAAAGCTCAGGCCAGGCAGATTGAGGAGCTGGAGAAGACATTGGAAGAGAGCAGGAGGAGGACAAGATTTCTCGAACATCAGTTCCACATTGTCAAAGGTCAAATTATTACATGTTTTGTTTTGTTGTGTTTTACTAACAAACTCCCCATTCTCTCCGCTTGTATTTTATTTATCTCCAGACGAGAAGGAAGGCCTGGTGTTTTCAGTGAAGGAGTCAAGAGCTCTTTTAGAAGAGGCAAAAAAGCGAGAAGATGAGCTACAGGAGAGAGTCAGAGCTTTGGAGGAACAAAACCAATCACTCTCAGACAAAGAGCAGGAGGTAGCGTCTCACAAAACCCTCTAGGAACTGCGGTAAAATGCTGCATTTTGGGCTAAACAGGGGTGTTCTTGCAGGCTAAAAATCAGCAGTGCTTGGCTGAAGCTATGATGGATTGCATGGCGCAGCAGATGAGCGAGCTGAGCAGCTCAGAGACACTGACGCGAGCACGCCAGCAGCACGACAGTGTCACCACCGCCATCAAGGAGAAGTATGAAGCCCAACTCCTCGTTCTTCAGCAGCAGCTTGATCTTCAGTCTCACAGTCTGGCTGAGCAGGTGAGAGATCTTTCAGATGCCACTTCAACCAGACCTGCTTAATCACACTGTGTTTGTAAGACGGAAGCGAGACGTAACTTGCTGGAGCAGGTCCGACAACTGCAGCGGCAGAGAGAGAAGGAGCAGCTGGACCGGGCGTCCATCTTCAACGTCCTTACGCAGCGTCTGGAGGAGAGCCAGCAGCAGTGCGCCAAACTGCTCTACAGAGGTAGGAGACACACTGTGTTCTTCTGTGGTTGGTTTGGCCTTGCAGTTTACACGGCTAATGGAGAATGCTCTACACGATGATTGTTACAGCTTAAACTGAATTTTATGGGATCGCTCGAACAAAAAAGATGAACTGAATTTGAGTGATTTGTTTCTTTTTATAATGAGTTTCTGAACTTGGATGTATTACTTGTTTGTGTTGAAGTTCCTTTATTCTTTCTCAGAGAAGACCCAGCAGATTGAGCTTCAAGAGACCCAGATGGCTCGAACCATGAATGAAGAGCTCAACAAAGCCCTGCAGGTTGAGAATCCCCCTCTGCTTTGATTCCCCGTCACAGAAAAAAATCTGTCATTAATGTTGTTGTGACCAGAATCTGATGTTCTAATAGATGGAGGTTAAAGATCTGAAAGAGCAGATCAATTTGTATGAATCTGCTGTCAGCCATGAACCCCCTGCGAAAGACTCTAAGGTGAAAACCTCACCAGAAACTGATTTCCTGTCTGTGGGATGGTTGGTCTGATGGATGCTATGTGTTTGCAGCAGATAGAGAAAAGCTCAGAGAGAGACCAGACTGATGCTTCTCACAAAGAGCTTATCAAGCTACGAGAGGAACTGAAGGTCTTGCAGGAGCGAGTAGAGGTATTAGCAGATCTCTAGCCACCAGATTTCCAACTGTTGACCATCTCTGGCCTTGTTGTACATTTCAGGCTTTAGAAAAGAGGTACCATGAGCTGAACGTGAAGGAGGAGAAGGTAAAGGCTGATCATTTCGAGCTCTGCACACATATGAGGAATATGATTAAAGAGATAGATGAAGAAAAACTGGAAGCTGCAAAGCGGTAAGGACCTACAAATAGTTATTAAATTATTTACAGTACGTACATAACATTTGTTATACTGTATAGCAATTAATTATACATTTACGTAGAGGTTTCACCAGATCTACATTTGACTAACTAACTAACTAACATTTAATTTTACTAACACGCATACAATATAAAATCTGGAAACATCTAAGTTATCACTAAGCAAGCAGCACACAAATTATCAACTTGGGAAATTATTAATAACAAGCGATGCAGTCATTGTTGGACACGCCTGACATTTTTCTTGTAGCTAAAGGCATTGTCTTGTGCAGGAATGAGAGAATCAAGCAGCAATACAGAGACGACGTGGTCCATCACGTGCGGGCAGAACATGCTGCTCAAATAGATCTCCTCTCCTCTCAGCATCAGCACCAGATTCATCAACTAGAGTACTTTCTTCTCTAAAGTTAAACTATTACTCAATGCTGTTCTGTTCATTATGTTGCAATCAATCTTCACATTTTTTTATTCTTTTTTTTTTTATCAACGGGCCTTTCCACAGATCCAAACTAGCTGAGGTGAGCCAGGAAGCGACCACTGTAAAAGAGCGCTACTTCTCAGTTTGTAGAGAGAAGCACAGACGCGAAGAGGAAATGCAGGTCGAGCTGGACGAAGAGAGAAGAATGGTGTGTAGCATAAGCAAGCGTTGAATGCAATAGTATTAGATTGTGATTATGGGGTTTCAGGCCATTGCAGAAATGTTAAAATATTCAAATAATTAAGAATGTTAATGAAATTAGAAGAATTTCAATTTCTTACTACATGCGAACAAAATCTAAATTGGGCCAAAACATGGTAACAATAACCATGTTATTAACAATAACATGTCAATAACAATAACCAATCTTAACTGTTTTATGTGAGTGTTTTTAAGGTGTTTTTCATAAATATTGTATCTAAAATTATTTTTAGATTAGTTTTTGTTGTGGCGGACTCCGGATTACTCCGGATTACTTTTATCGCCAGCATGCAGGGAGATGAGAAGTTTCTTTTGCGCGTGACAAATGTGAGAATCCAGGTGTATATAAAAACAGTTTCACTTCAAGTAAACAAAGCCCTAACAAGAACAATTGCGGATCTCAAAATACATCTTTGTTTTCCAACTTATCAAACATGTTTTACACGGTAAAAAAGCTGTTTCTCCTCTCACCTGCCTACGTAATCTACCTACAACCTATTAACCACGTACACAAAGCCCAGGTAGGCATGGCCTAAAGAGAAACAAACAAGAATCGTCAAGCATAAACTGTTTCCAAAATGACCCAAATATTCCAACAAAAATACTCGAAATAATTGAAATAATTGTGTGACAAAATAAAATCCACCATGGTTTCATTTGTCTAGTCGACTGTCAATATGTTTGTTTAGTCAATATAAAACAGTCGAATGTCTTTGTAATAGCACTTATCAATTGCTATTACAAAGCAGAACGCAGGTTTTTGTTTGTTTTTGCACAATATCTCTTTAAATGTAAATAATATGACAAAGTTTCAATTTGGTTATATTTAGGCAGACCTTTAAATATACTATGGTCCAAAAAAAGCTTGAACGTTGACTGTGAAAGGGCTTGAATTTGACTTTTCCGAAACTGTAGGAACCCTGATCCACAAATATAACATAAAATATAAATAAATAACATTTGATTTTGGCTCTTTCAGTTTTATTTAGATTTGTTCAACACTTCAGAACTTACTATGTGAAATATGCAAATCTACCACTTATTAACTACTATTACTTTTGAAGTATTACAAAATATTTTGGTAGCACTTTATAATAACTACACATTATTTAGCATTAACTAAGCATGAATAAGAACTTTATTAATTGTTAACAAAGCATGAGTAAGGCATGATACTTCGTAACACATTTGTTAATAATGAACATCTAATGAAAAAGCTCATGAACAAGCTGTGTAGTCAGTGTTATTTAATACTTAACAACGCATAAAAATATTCTTACCTGATACTTTTCTTCATGAAGAGTTCAGAAGCTTGTTAATTGTTAGTTATTATTTAGTTAAGGTTTTCTGTGACCTCTTCTAAAGTGAAAGCTGTATTAAGTATTAATTAATGTTGACGAAAACACCGAAAGGGTCTCGTGTCCTGTTGAGCTGTGGAAAGATCAACACCAAGACACTGATATTGAACATAATCCATTTATTAATACTTTTACCCTGTAAACAAAAAGAATGATTGTGAAACATTGCTCACTGTATGTTTTAGTCAACACAAAATGTAGAATGAAGTACCAGGCCCCTCCACCTCTGCTGTTGTGACCCGCTTCCCGTCCTCATCCACGGACACTGCTCCGTCCATCAGTTTAGAGGAGGTACGCTTAGAACTCAGAAGGCTAAATGGTCGGAAATCTGCTGGTCCGGATGGAATATCCCCTCAACTACTGAGAGAGGGTGCGCCTGAGCTAGCTGTGCCTCTCACTCCCTCTTTATGAGGAGTCTTCGAACGGGATGCGTCCCTGCCCTGTGGAAGACCTCATGTCTTGTTCCAGTGCCCAAGGTGACAAGGCCGGCAGGAATGAAGACGTTTGAGAGGCTGCTACTCCGGTGGAACAAACCTCAGGTGGAGGGAGTGCTTGACCTTCTTCTTCAATCAGGACATTATGGGATGATTCCTGGAGGGGACTGGTGGCTACGTGAGGTTGATGTTTTTCGATTTCACTAGTGCCTTCGACACGATCCAGGTGCACCACAGGAAACCGTATTTTCACCTTTCCGTATTAACACCCTTTACACTGCTGACTTCGATTACACATCAACGGCGTGTCATGTCCAAAAGTACTCAGATGACATTGCCATTGTGGGGGGTGTAGAGGGAGGAGACGAGAGGGAATACAGGGAGCTTATCAGCACTTGGTCTCATGCTGAATACATGTCTAATTTGACGTCTAATGATTTTCTTCTTGACATTTCACAATTAATAAACCTGAACTGTCTAAACAGGATCATTGCTTACAATTAAAATATATTTTTTTTAAAAACAGTGGTGAATTAAAAGTTTTCAAAGACTCGCACGCTCAAATCTCTCTTTTTTTCCCACTTATATTTTTTTTTACATTTTAAATTTATATTTGACCAACCAAGTCTCCTGTTTTCGCTACGTCATCAAAACTGGACGTGAAAAAGTTCAATGCGTCAATAACAACAGCAGTCAGCACCTCGACTGTTGGTCTGGTCCGGTTTGGTTCTGTGCCAGACTCTAGCTAAGAACGGAAAGTCGCGCAGACTCGTGCTAGTAAAGCACGAACCCCAGCACGGTTTCTGTTCTGTTTCTTTGTGTCTTGGTTATGATTTTTGACATAAATTTGGTTTCCACAGCTCAACAGGACACGGGACCCTTTCGGTGTTTTCTTCAACATTAATTAATACTTAATAAGCCATACGCGGCTTTCACTTTAGAAGAGGTCACAGAAAACCTTAACTAACAAGCTTTTGAACTCTTCGTGAATTAAAGTATGAGGTAATCATATGTTCATGCTTTAAGTATTAAATAACAATGACTAAGCAGCTTGTTCATGAGCTTATTTATTAGATGTTCATCGTTAACAAATGTTTTACTAAGTATTCATTCAAAACGTTGTTAATAATGAATAAAGTTGTTATTCATGCTTACTTAATGCCAGATAATGTGTAGTTATTATAAAGTGCTACCAACATTTTTAAACGTTTATTTGACTGTAAAATCTACATTGACATTTTCAACTCTAAGTAAAGCCGTCAGCTATGTCAAGAAGATTTCTGACAAGGTCTTTTTGTGCTGTTGTCATTATAAAATACGGTTAATTTGTAGTTTTCCTCTCCTCCCCATAGAACAGTGATAAGCTAAAACGCATGCTGAAGGAAACCCAGGAGCTCTATGAAGCTGAGATGGGTAGGTCTGAGAAGTCACACACAAGCTCTTAAATACCGGTTGGGTTTCTTCACCTTGCTGAATGTCTCCACACAGCAAAGATGAAGCAGCTGGAGTGTCAGAATCTTACAAAGCTTCAGAAGAAGAACCACATACTTCAGGAAAATCTCGAGAAGGCCTGTCATCAGCTCGAAAAAACTGTGAAAGACCACAAATGCATCTTACAGAAAACCAAAGGTGTGTAGTGTTTAAAATCATCCAGACGTGATTCAGAAGAGTTGTAAGATATACTGTATTGATTCAATTATATCAGGACGTGCACAACCTTACATTTTTACGCTTAAAGCATGTCATGTATTACAACTAGAAAGTGATCACTTCTATGTGTGAATCAGGAAAGTGTCTGTGATGCTCACGCTAATAGAAACTTTGGTTGCGTTGATCAAGTCTGCGACTGTGAGCTCTTCAAAATCCAATTGAATAAATGTTTTTGCAATAGATGAACATGCAGCGGCTCTTCAAGAAGAACAACAGAGTCGTCGGAAGGTTCTTGAAGAACTGAAACAAGTGTCCAGGTCTGCACAACTTTTATGTTTATTTTATTCCATTGAAGACATTTAGAAAATTTGTATCATTACCAACATGTTCCAGGGTCTTTAATGTTTTTCATGAATGTTGCAGTAACTCGGTCAGCAAAGACCATCTTAATGCACGTCTGGAGGAATACATACAAGCGCTGGAGAAAATACAAAGTAAGATAAGATTTTGTTTGGTTCAGCTCTTTTAGAAATTCATTTGTTCTTTCTATCCTGTACTACCCTGCTTCTTTCTGCTCGGCTCTCGTATTTAATAACGAAAGATGCTGATCTTCAGATTCTGAACTATTTAGGCCATTTTTACTTTGCTGTTACAAGAGTTTTAAATTTTCAAATTTTTATAATGTTTCAGCGGACATGGTCCAGTTCCTGAGTGAGAGTCAGGAGCAACTGATCCAACGGAAAAGACAGAACATGGCCAGTTGGATGCGCATCTGATGTTTGCCATATAATGTTTGATTTCACAAGCTATAATCTTCTACAACGGTGAGAAAAACATCATAAACTGCTAGTAGGGGCTGCTATGGTCGAAGTCCTCGAGTCCCCAATGTTTAAACCAGATTAAAGAACCCACAAGCCTCGGGTCACTCTTCATCTTTTTCTTCATCTAGACCTAGAACAAGCAATGTCAGTTTATCTAGGCATCAAAAACTGCTTATTGATATTTTGTTTAAAAGAGAAGTTTGCTTATTTTTCTTAAATAGCTAATTCCTAAAATAATGTGAGTAAAATAAAAAAGTATATTAAATAAAAAAAACACCTGAGCTTTTTTGAAGTACTGTATGGCACAAACACTGATCCTTCATTTGCTTATGTTTTTCCACAATTGTGAATTAAAGTAATTTTTTAATATTGATGATGTTTCATTTCTATTTCACCTAACAGCATTTCTTGTTTGCTATCTGTATGCCCATTACACGTACATAGTTACGCACAATGTGTGCCTCTGCTTTTCACCAAGCTCTCAAACGTTTTCAGATGTCTGAACACACGTTTGAAACCACTTGTAATGTCGTAACAAATGATGCATTAGTTTTATCATATTTTCAGGAAATTCTTGAATATAAATATTTTTGGTTTATGTTCTAAATGTAGGCTAGTGATGCTGAAATTCTTGGTGCTCTATAAAAATCGATTATATCCTTAAGCTGTTAACTTTCCAAAAGTCTTCTGGATTTTGCATTTTGTGCAACATACTGTAGGAAGCACAATTCCCAACTTTCTAAAATTTTCAAAAATAAAAAACTTATATTAGAAGGCAACACATTTCATACTAGTAAGCATAATTTTGAATCATTTTATTTGTTTCATACTGTCACACTAATTTATTTGAGAAGGAATTTAAATCATTTAGGTTGCTTAAAACGAGCTCCTGCGTGTTAATATTTAAATGTATTTTCTTGCGGTTAAATGTCAAATTACACAGAATCTCCAAAAGTGCGGCTATTGATGTTCACGATTGCAGAATCGTGACAAGCTGGAAAGTTTTTTAAAACGTATTTCAAACGGGTGCCTCCAGCGTGCTCCAGGTGGCCACAGGCGACCCTACCTACAGGCTACAGGTCACAGGCCAGGCAGATCATCTTAAGGAGAATTCAGGACCAGCATGACCAGGTGGCGCGTTGGGGCGATCGCCGACCTCCGTAACGACAACTACCTGGGCGTGACTGCACAAGTGATCGACACCGGCTGGGAACATCACTCCTTCGCTTTAGGTGGGTCAGGTTCAGTGTTTTTTTTTACACACGTGCAGAGGGCTGTCGTCGCCTCTTCTAAGATGTAGAAATTTCTTTGTTTAAAGTATAAACGAGGAAATACAATCGAGTCTAATTTTAAAAAGGTGTCTGACGTTTTAAAAAAAAAAAAAAGCAACTATAGGTTTTTCTTTTTAATATAAAAATTAAATTCAAATATCATGTAACCTCTAGTCAAGTAACATTTTTTTCATCTTTTGGTAACTGTTTTTATTTGTAATGCATGTTTAGGTACAAATAAACACTATAATATGTTAATATTATAGGTAATATAATATAATAATAAATACTAAAAAAACAATCTGACACCCCGGGCCGTGGTCAAATTATCAAACGTTGACCGGTCCGCCACGAAAAAAAAGTTGAGGACCACTGGTATAGTGCACAGGTCAGAAAGTAGCCAAATTACAAAGTTGTATTGACAAAATTGACAAAAATACCTCTGTAAAAATGCCATTGTTCTTTTGGACAGTTATGGACTTAAGATTTTTCCAACCGACAGGTAGAGATAATATGCTACCTGTCTGTCTGTCTGTCTGTCTGTTTCTTGCTTTTTCTATCGCTGCGATGCTACAATTAGCTCAGTCAGGATCTTCTTGACTTTAGTCTTGTACATTTTTTTCTCTTGTAATGCACAGGCAAACTCATTGGTGTGGAGTACCTGTACTTGCAGCAATCAATCAGATTTTTTCAATCAGAAGTTTTCACCCAGTAGACGGCAAAATAACCGGGTCAGAAACTCCTCAAACAATCTCAGCTCAGCCTCAATAGATCACATATTTAAGGATGTCGACTAAGGGATTTGCAAAGTCTTGTGTAGTCTTCTTGCATTTCTGAGCGTTCTTGTGTTTTCCTGTTTCCCTTCCTGGATGGTTGACCTTGCCTCCCCTTGGACTTGACGCTCACTTCCTGTACGTAATGTGACCTACGTCTTGTGAACTGCACCTGTAAACAAACATGACCTTTGTTTGTTTTACTGATTAAAACATTTAATCCAGAACTTTCAGCTTCTTTATTACAGAAGGCTTTGTTGATAACAGACCCAGCAAAAAAAAACATTTTTTTGGAGGGGGCACCCACATACCAGCTGCAACATTAGTACCGAATTTAGTAGTAATTTATTAGATATACTGTATATTTATTTAGTAAAAGATACATATTTAACAAGCTGTCAGATGATGATAAAGGTGTGAGGTGATGGCAATATGGCCACTAGAAACTGTACTGAATTGTTCTCTGCGTTTGTTGTTCTCTTGAGACGGTTAAAACTGTGAAAAGCGCCTTACAAATACTCATATTATTATTATAACCCATCCAAGTGAAGAGCACATACAAAGTGAACACAGACAAATCCGGAGCAGTGGGCAGATATGTCCGTGCATAAGACCATAATTTTCCTGGGCATCATATTAGATTAAGTAGTGAGACAGAAAGAAGACAAATTTGTTAATGATATTTTGTTAAAACAAAGATTGGTTTAGTCACAAAGCTTTTTTGATGCATGACGCTAATGCTGCTTTCAATTGCACAATTGTGAAATAATGACACACTTTACTATAAAACAAATTGTTTAATTCAGATAAAGATGTTGTTTCATTTGTGGCCACTTAACAGCATTTCTTGAATGAGTTATGTCAGTTGTATTCATACCGTACACAGCATTAACACAATGTCCCCTCGGCTTTTCTCCAAGCTTTCAAAAGTTTACAAAATCCGAACACTTGTTCAAAACCACTTATTTCACTATGTGACTTTTTTTTAATGAGCTTTCACTCCAAGAGTGTTTTTGTTTCATAACCTTTATGGATTAAAACATTGTGCGTTTTTTTTTTTTTGTTTTCTTGTCAATAGAAAGTTAGCTGCTTTAAGGTTGAACTTTTATTGATTCAGCCACAAGAACATTTTCTAACATGTTAAATAAAAAGATCTTTTGGTTAGTACTTCCAATTTTTTTAGTAAATTGCTGCGTCTAATTTATTTTAAAAAAGTTTATTGCACATTGGCCGTTTTGTAAAGTCAAAAGTTTTACCAGTTTTTACTTGGTTAGTTGTATAGAAAAACATTTAATGAACCATGTAGGTGTGGTCCCGCGGATGACGGCATTATGTCGACCAATGGGATGCCAGTTATGCCAGCCTTGTTTCAAGCGCTGCGTGCCCAGGTGGGTGCTGGTGCCTAGAGACGCCAAAAACGCAAACAAACAGAGAACAACGGACATTGCGGATTAAAATTGTTTTAGCTCCGGATCCTGTTTCATCTGGTGCTTCTTTATGTTGTCTCTAGGTCATCACTATGTCCTTTGATTTCGGCGACGTTGCTTTACAGATCCAGCTAGACGATGATGATGAGCAGAACGATTATGAAAGAAAAGAGGAGGTATTTATTTAACTACGTTTACGAACACGGATGATTTTATTAGTCTCACAGAGCGGAACTTGAACCTTACAACAGCAGTACACAGAATATAGATAAATAAATAAATGCAAATTCACATCTAAAAACAAACTTTTACAACACAGAACACATCCAAACATTTGAACGTTTGCAAAAAGGCTTTACAAATTACAATCTTAACACGTGGTCAACTACGGAAGCCCGTATCCGCCAGAATTTCGAGTTATAAAGTCCGAAATCGAGTTATAAAGTCCAGATTTCGACTTCTAAGTGCTGAATTAACTGACTGTTTTGCTCAGAATTTTCTCGCTATTCTGACTCAACATGGAACATAACTTTAAATTCTCGCTTTTTGTGGTTGTAAATGTATTACATTTTTGCATAAAGCCGTTGAAAGATGGATAGGGAAATAGCAAAATAAATAATATATTGACTGTCCTAGCCCAGAGGCCAAAGCTGAAGCAGGAGTGATGGACTCATAAGTGTTTGTGGTGGTGTTTTATAGCTCCAGAAGGTCCTGCCTGAGCTGGAGGACAGTGCTGACTGCTGACTCTGTCATTTCTGGATCTGATCAGACCATCTGTAGTCAAACACACAACAGCAGGTGCCATTTCAATCACTTTTTCATAAATTTTACATTCCTCGTTTCTCTACAGTACATGCAGTATATGGTTACATTTCAGACCCCAGAATGGTTGCTCTGCATCTCGATGGGAGGATCCAACACATTTGCATGAAGTGAGTGCATTCAGTAATAGTAATATTTGTCTATATGTATATTGTGTTTAAATCAATTTTCATAAAGTCGACATGATTCATTTGTTGATTTCACATAAAGATTGTGATCGAGGTTCTTAGTGAGACTTATACAGTAATAATTTTTAAAAGATGTGGATGCTTCTTTTTTTTT
>CM051502.1:19751595-19934553 GCA_028031935.1 Paedocypris micromegethes
TTTTTTTTTGAGAAAAAAATAGTTCATAACAACGTTGCTGGGAATCCAGATGAGGACTCTAAAGCCATTTACCATCCCCGTCAACCTGCAAGCCAGCCCCAGATGTTCAGGTTGCAATCGAACGGTCAGAATGACCCTTTTGACCAGCTTCAGAGGGAATTCCTGGACTCTGCACAGAGTAAATTTGAATTCACTGTGAATTCTTGAAACGCTGCTTGTGATGCTTACCTATGTGTATCTACAGGTACGTTGGAAAGTCAGAAGCTGGCTCAGCTACAGGTTATGCATAAAGCTCAGTGCATGAAGACTGAGGAGCTGGTGGAGATATTGGAAGAGAGCAGGAGGAGGACAAGATTTCTCGAACATCAGCTCCACATTGTCAAAGGTATTAGTATTGTTTTACTAATAAACTCCCCATTCTCTCCGCTTGTATTTTATTTTATTTTGATTACATGTATTTTATTTTTATCCAGAAGAGAAGGAAGGCCTGGTGTTTTTAGTGAAGAAGTTGAGCGCTCTTATAGAAGAGGCAAAAAAGCGAGAAGATGAGCTGCAGGAGAGAGTCAGAGCTTTGGAGGAACAAAACCAATCTCTCTCAGACAAAGTGCAGGAGGTAGAGTCTCACAAAACCCTCTAGGAACTGCGGTAAAATGCAAAACTGTGGTCTGGGCTAAACGGGGGGTGTTTGCAGGCTAAAGATAATCAGCGCTGTGCTGAAATTGTGATGGAGAAGATGGTGCAGCAGATGAGCGAGCTGTGCAGCTCAGAGACACTGACGCAAGCACGCCAGCAACATGACAGTGTCATCACCGCCATCAAGAAGCAGTATGAAGCCCAACTTCTCGTTCTTCAGCAGCAGCTTGATCTTCAGTCTCACAGTCTGGCTGAGCAGGTGAGAGATCTTTCAGAGGCCACTTCACCCAGACTTGCTTAATCACACTGTGTTTGTAAGACGGAAGCGAGACGTAACTTGCTGGAGCAGGTCCGACAACTGCATCGGCAGAGAGAGAAGGAGCAGCTGGACCGGGCGTCCATCTTCAACGTCCTTACGCAGCGTCTGGAGGAGAGCCAGCAGCAGTGCGCCAAACTGCTAGGTAGGAGACCCACTGTGTTCTTCTGTGGTTGGTTTGGCCTTGCAGGTTACACGGCTAATGGAGACAAGAATGATATTCGTGATGATTGTTTTATCTTAAATTGAGTTTTAGGAGATCGTTCAGGAAAAATAAAATGAACTGAATTTGAGTGATTTGTTTCTTTTTATAATGAGTTTTTGGACTTGGATGTCTTACTTGTTCGTGTTGAAGTTCCGTCATTCTTTCTCAGAGAAGACCCAGCAGCAGATTGAGCTTCAAGAGACCCAGATGGCTCGAACCATGAATGAAGAGCTCAACAAAGCCCTGCAGGTTGAGAATCCCACTCTGCTTTGATTCCCCGTCACAGAAAAAAATGTGTCATGAATGTTGTTGTGATCACAATCCGATGTTCTTATAGATGGAGGTTAAAGAACTGAATGAGCAGATCTTTCTGTACGAATCTGCTGTCAACCATGAACCCCCTGCGAAAGACTCTAAGGTGAAAACCTCACCAGAAACTGATTTCCTGTCTGTGTGATGGTTGGTCTGATGGATGCTATGTGTTTGCAGCAGATAGAGAAAAGCTCAGAGAGAGACCAGACTGATGCTTCTCACAAAGAGCTTATCAAGCTACGAGAGGAACTGAAGGTCTTGCAGGAGCGAGTAGAGGTATTAGCAGATCTCTAGCCACCAGATTTCCAACAGTTGACCATCTCTGGCCTTGTTGTACATTTCAGGCTTTAGAAAAGAGGAACCATGAGCTGAAATTGAAGGAGGAGAAGGTAAAAGCTGATAATTTCCAGCTCTGCACTCATATGAGGAATATGATTAAAGAGATAGATGAAGAAAAACTGGAAGCTGCAAAGCGGTAAGGACCTACAAATAGTTATTAAATTATTTACAGTACGTACATAACTTTTGTTATACTGTATAGCAATTTATTTTAAGTTCTCGTCAAGAGGTTTCACCAGATCCACATTTGAATAACTAACTAACTAACTAACTAACTAACTAACTAACTAACTAACTAACTAACTAACATTTTAATTTCACTAACACGCATCCTACAGTATATACAATCTGGAAACATCTAAGTTATCTCCAAGCAAGCAGCACACAAATCATTAACTTGGGAAATTATTACCAAGCAAAATAAAATAAATACAAAAATTAAATTAAAAATAAAAAAAAATAACAAGCGATACAGTCATTGTTAGACACGCCTGACATTTTTCTTGTAGCTAAAGGCATTGTCTTGTGCAGGAATGAGAGAATCCAGCAGCTACACATAGACAACGTGGTCCATCATATGCGGGCAGAACATGCTGCTCAATTAGATCTCCTCTGCTCTCAGCATCAGCACCAGATTCATCAGCTAGAGTACTTTCTTCTCTAAAATCAAACTTACTCAATGGAGATGCTGTTCTGTTCATTATGTTGCAACAAATCTCCACATTTTCTAATTCTTTTTATCAACGGGCATTTCCACAGATCCAAACTAGCTGAGGTGAGCCAGGAAGCGACCACTGTAAAAGAGTGGTACCTCTCTGTTTGCAGAGAGAAGCACAGACGTGAAGAGGAAATGCAGGTCGAGCTGGACAAAGAGAGAAGAATGAGAGAAAATGAGGTGTGTAGCATAAGCAAGCGTTGAATGCAATAGTAATAGAAGGAGTGATTATGATGTTTCAGGCCATTGCAGGAGTTTTAAATTGTTAAAATATTCAAATCATAATTAGAAATTTGAGGAATTTCAATTTTTTACTGTATGCGAACTAAATCTAAATTGGGCCAAAACATGGTAACAAAAACCAATCTTAACTGTTTTATGTTAGTGTTTTTTAGAAACAGTATTTTTGAAAAACACCTAAAGTTATTGTGTTTGTTGTGGCGGTAAACTTTACTTCGGATGCAGGGAGATAAGAATTTTCTTTTGCGCGTGACAAATGCGATAATCCAGGTGTATGTAAAAACAGTTCCACTTCAAGTAAACAAAACCCAAACACAACACAATTGCTGCCTTTTGTTTTCCAATTTATCAACCACGTTTTACACGGTAAAAAAGCTGTTTCTCCTCTCACCTGCCTACGTAATCTACCTACAACCTATTGACCAAAATATTCCAACAAAGATACAATAAATAAATGAAATATTTTGTGAGAAAATTAAATCCACCAGGGTTCCTACGGTTGCTTGAAATCCCTGAAATGCTTGAATTTCAGTATTGTTTTTTTCAAGGCCGTAAAATGAGGTTTTATACTTATTTCATAACAAACAAATACAGTGGTACCCCAACTTACGAAATTAATCTGTTTTATGAGGCAAAATTTTTATAAATTGGAAGTCGGGATGCAATTAACATGTAAATGCCTTAATAAGTTCCAAGCCCCCGTAAATTCTGATAAATTTTTTAATAATATGAATAAATATCATAATAACTGTAATTAAAAAAAATGTTATAATACAGTTTGCAAAAAATTTTTTTTAAAGATGTTACTAAAGTAAAAGAATACTAAAGTAAAAGAATAATAATTAGTTTTCAAAATCAGATCTTTGTTCACTCTTATTACACTTAGAAAAAAAACCAGACATAATTTTGACGAAAATCTTTAACTCCTGAACAATAAAGTGAACTAATAATTTCGAGTTATTTTCATATTTTCTTATTTTTTTCATTTACATTTTGTTCATTTGTCTTGTCGTCTGTCAATATGTTCGTGTAGTCAATATACAACTGCACTTACCCAATTTATATTACAAAGCACAAAGCAGGTTTTAGTTTGTTTTTGCATAATATCTCTTTAAATGTAAATAATATGGCAAAGTTTAATTTTGGTTTCATTTAAGCAGACCTTTAAATATACTTTATGGTGCTAGAAAAGCTTGAACGTTGACTGTGAAAGTGCTATTCGAAAACTGTAGGAACCCTGATCCACAAATATAACATAAAATATAAATAAAATAGATTTTGGCTCTTTCAGTTTTATTTAGATTTGCTCAACACTTCAGAACTTATGTGAATATTCAAGTATTACCTACTATTACCTTTTGAAGTATTACAAAAAAATGTAAAACGTTTAATTGACTGTAAAATTTACATTGACATTTTCTACTCTAAGTAAAGCCGTCAGCCAAGTCAAGAAGATTTCTAACAAGGTCTGTTTGTGCTGTTATAAAATACTGCTAATTCGTAGTTTTCCTCTCCTCCCCACAGAAAAGTGATAAGCTAAAACAAGTGCTGAAGGAAACCCAGGAGCTCCATGAAGCTGAGATGGGTAGGTCTGAGAAGTCACACACAAGCTCTTAAATACCGGTTGGGTTTCTTCACCTTGCTGAATGTCTCCACACAGCAAAGATGAAGCAGCTCGAGTGTCAGAATTTGACAAAGCTTCAGAAGAAGAACCACATACTTCAGGAAAATCTCGAGAAGGCCTGTCATCATCATTCAGACATGATTCAGAAGAGTTGTAAGATATACTATATTGATTCAATTATATCAGGACGTGCACAACCTTACATTTTTACGCTTAAAGCATCTCATGTATTACGACTAGAAAGTGATCACTTCTATGTGTGAATCAGGGAAGTGTCTGTGATGCTCACGGTAATAGAAACTTTGGTTGCGTTGATCAAGTCTGTGACTGTGAGCTCTTCAAAATCCAATTGAATAAATGTTTTTGCAATAGATGAACATGCAGCGGCTCTTCAAGAAGAACAACAGAGTCGTCGGAAGGTTCTTGAAGAACTGAACCAAGTGTCTAGGTCTGCACAACTTTTTTTTTTTTATTTTATTCCTCTGAAGAAATGTAGAAAATTTGCATAATTACCAACATGTTCCAGGGTGTTAAGTGTTTTTCATGAATGTTGCAGAAACTCGGTCAGCAAAGACCATCTTAATGCACGTCTGGAGGAAATGGGAGCGCAATACATACAAGCGCTGGAAAGAAAACAAGGTAAGATAAGATTCTATTCGTTCAGCTCTTTTAGAAATCCATTTGTTTTTTCAATCCTGTACTACTCTGCTCGGCTCTCGTATTTAATAACGAAAGATGCTGATCTTCAGATTCTGATCTATTTAGGCCATATTTACTTTGCTGTTACAAGAGTTTTAAAGTTTCAAATGCTTATAATGTTTCAGCAGACATGGTCCAGTTCCTGAGTGAGAGTCAGGAGCAACTGATCCAACGGGAAAGACAGAACATGGCCAGTAGGATGCGCATCTGATGTTTGCCGTATAATGTTTGATTTCACAAGCTATAATCTTCTACAACGCTGAGAAAAACATCATAAACTGCTAGTAAGAGCTGCTATGGTCGAAGTCCTCGAGTCCCCAACGTCTAAACCAGATTAAAGAAGCCACAAGCCTCGGTTAACTCTTCATCTTTTTAAAATCTTACATTTGTAGAGTCAAAAAAAATAAATGTATTTTTTTTTCTGTTTGTGTTTGTCTGTTTGAATCTGAAGTAGCAGACACTGAAACCAGTGATTTTCCGAAAGTACTAGGGGCTGAAGAACTCATCAGGTCTACTCTCTCTATCGGAGATACACGATTCCTACTTGGAGCTTGAGACCTTCAAGCTTGGATTGGTTTGTCCTTACACGGCTGGACAAATGAGTCAAGTAATGACTCCAGACGTTATGCTGAGAAAGCCGAGCAGACAGTTGTACTTTAAAGGGTATGAGTCAGGGAGATTAGAGGTATTTCCAGTCAAGCCGCCCTGATTGAAGATGCTTCTGTGGGAATGAAGTACGTGTGACTGGAGTCTATCCAATAATGGCATTTGTAATAACTTGTAATGGGCACCAAAAAGAGGAAGACTAGGATAATTCTGGAGGCCTGTGGTTTTAAGGGTCCCACCACAAATATGAATAAGCTGCAATATTAATACAATTGTTAGTAGTAATTTGTTAGATATACTGTACATTTATTTTGTAGAAGTTACATATTAAAATTCACCCTTCTCTCATTTACATGATAATCACCTAGGTCCTAAACCTAGAACAAGCAATGTCAGTTTATCTAGGCATCAAAAACTGCTCATTGATATTTTGTTTAAAATAAAGGTTTGTTTGTTTTTAAATAGCTAATGCCTAAAATATAAAAAAAATATATTAAATAAAAAAAAGCTTTTTTGAAGTACTGTATGGCACAAACACTGTTCCTTCATTTGCTTATGTTTTTCCACAATTGTGAATTAAAGTAATTTTTTTAATATTGATAATGTTTAATTTCTAGTCAATTAACAGCATTTCTTGTTTAATGGTTCGTACAGGTGCTTGAAATCCTTGAAAATGCTTGAATTTCAATCCTGTGTTTTCAAGGCCTTGAAAGTGCTGGAATTTTGAATGAAGTGCTTGAAAATGCTTGAAATTTTAATTGTGTAGAAACATGCATTTTCAGCGACCAAAAAGCACAGCAAAAAAAAAAATTTAACTGCGACAACGTGCGTTAAAAATAAATATTGCTATTAAGAATTTAAAATTAATCGCATGCATTAACGCGCTAATTTTGACAGCCCTACTTTAAATATACATTTTACCACAACTGTATGGTGCTGGAAAAACTTGAACATGGACCTTGAAAGTGCTTGAATTTTATCTTTCAGAAAGTGTAGGAACCCTGTTGTTTGCTATCTGTATGCCCATTACACATACATAGTTTTGCACAATGTGTGCCTCTGCTTTTCACCAAGCTCTCAAACGTTTTATGATGTCTAAACACACGTTTGAAAACACTTATTATGTCGTAACAAATGATGCATTGGTTTTATCATATTTTCAGGAAATTCTTGAATATAAATATTCTTGGATTATGTTCTCAAGGTAGGGTTACTGGTTAGGATACTGTCACACTAATTTATTTAATTTTCAACTTTGAAGTTCCTCAGGATCAGGAATGAGATTTAAGGTTAAACACACAGGAGCTCGTTTTAAGCGACCTACATTATTTAAATTCAATGTATTTTCTTGTGTTTAAATGTCAAATTACACAGAATCTCCAAAAGTGCGGCTATTGATGTTGACGATTGCAGATTTGTGACAAACTGTGGTTTTTTAAAACCTATTTTGAGAATCCCACTTAACATGAGTTTGTAGTGGGATTTTACATCGTCTTTTTTCACTCAGTAAATGATCTCAGAAGAAGCACTTTATATCAGGTTTCCCATGTTACTTCACTGGATGGGTTAAAAGCAGATCACAATTTCGACGTGGTCCCTTGTGGTCACATTGACAATTTCACTCACTTTACTTTACTTTAGTCTGTTAGTAGGGTGCCAATATTTTGATTTACAAAAAAGAGGACAACTGGCGCGGCCTCGAGACTAATTCAGACAGGCTTCTTGGAGGTCATATGCTTCAATGGTGCAAAACTAATTTCTGTAATAAAAAAAATTAAATCTGTAAAAAATTACATCTGTAACAAAATAATAGTCCTACACTTTTTACAAAATTAATATATATATATATATATATATATATAAATTAATAATATTTTGATTAATTCATTAATATTATGATATAGTGTTCTGCAAATAAGCTCTTCTGTTATACAATCCAGCTTCAACATATATATATATATATATATATATATATATATATATATATATAATAACAACAAAACAACAACAACAACCGTAATATCTATCTATTAGTGAGCAATAGTCAGTCAGTCAGTCATCTTCTACCGCTTCATCCTTTACAGGGTCGCGGGGAGCTGGCGCCTATCTCAGCGTCTTAGGGCCGGAGGCAGGATACACACTCTGGATTGGTGGCCAACCATTCGCAGAGCGGGACACACAGACAAACACATTCACACACTCACTCATACCTATGTGGTCAATTTTCCAATTCCAATTAGCGTCCATTCCTGTCCATTCAGTCCATTCCTGAAGCGCATGTTTTTGGACTGTGGGAGGAAACCGGAGAACCCGGAGGAAACCCACGCAAGCACGGGGAGAACATGCAAACTCCACACAGAACGGCCCCGACCGGCCTTGAACTCACACCTCAAGTGTCAAACGGAACCATCTTGCTGTGAGGCAGCAGCGCCACCGTGCCGCCCAGCAATAGTAGTGGGACGTTTTTATAAGACAGATAATTTAATAATATAGAAAGTTTCAAAATTATTAGCTTATTTTCGTTACATAGCATTACGTTGTTTATTAATATATTAACTTTAACGTTTCAGGTAATAAATTTATATTTATGTGTCTGACCTAACAAACACGCTCTGAAAAATCGCGGGGTTTAATCTGGAGAAGCATCTCTCTCTCTCTCTCTCTCTATCTCTCTCTCTCTCTCTCTCTCTCTCTCTCTCTCTCTCTCTCTCTCTCTCGCTCTATCTCTCTCTCTCTCTCTCTCTCTTTCTCTCTCTCTCTTTCTAAGCCCCGCCATCCTCACAGACCAATCAAACTAACGATGACTTCGTGTTTTACCCAATCAAAAGTTGAAAAGGTGACGTCTTCATAAAATGCACGTGTGCTGATTCGCATGAGATGCTGCTTTAAAAAATATATATTTAAAAGAAAAATAGCCAATAGACGTCCGGTATAGTTTCAAAACGAGACGCGCGATTCAATTCTCAAATAATTTAAAGCACGGTTGTCGAACGTGTAACGATCCTTTGAAGAAGCGTGAAACCCGGACTTTTCATGAATTTATAAAACCCGTCCGGTAAAAAGCCACGAGGTAAAAAGAGGACTTGTCCGGGGAAAAGAGGACGTTTGGTCACCCAACTTTTAGACAACTTTTTTCTATCTTTTGCCCTTCTAGTGGACAGCAGTGTCCGTATAATAGTGGTGTAGCGCCCTCTCTCGGTAGAACGCGAGCCTGACATGTGTTGTTCTGGTTTCTATAGTAACCTGTGACCGTTCGCGCTCTGCTGGTTTGGAGCTGGTTTGGAGCATCATGTCTGTCCAGCAGAAGGTGAAGGAGTTGTGGGGGATTTTAGACGACATGTGTCAGAATAACCCTCAGGAATACAAGAGATTCATTCAGAGTCAGTTGCAGCAAGGAGCGGATTCTTTCTCCCCGCCGCAGCCACTCGCCTGCGTCCGCACGTCTCTGCTGGTACTTACAAACTGTTGAGTAGAAGCTTTTGTGTTTGATTAGCGCTCAAATTGATTCTACTATTTGTTGTCTTTTTTGTCATTAGTCTGATTACTTTCCATTTAGCAGTCATTTAATCAACAATTCTACAATTAGGACGCTAGCTAGACTGTCAGGGTTGTATCAAACCTACAGAAGAATTAACAATGTAAATATTGTTCACTAAGAGTTGTCGAATTACACTAGTAATGCGTTGTGTTCGCCATCAACGAGCAGAAACGTACGCGTCTATGAATCAAGTGCCAGTGTTCGTGATGACGCAACCTGCCAATCAGCTTAAATGGGCGGGGTCGGCTGGGGATGAATGACACTATATAAGTATACGTACTCGATTTAATACGTACTAGATTTAATAGAGGCTATTGAGTATACTATATACTCTATGTATAGAATAATAGATTTAATAGATGCTATTGAGTATAAACTTTTAATGCTGAACAAGTGGATGACTTGTTGGATGATTATTGTTTGTGGTTGTTTTATTGTAGAATCGTTCGTCAGACGGGAAAGATTCGAGAGTGATGTCACTGTCCAATCAGTCCCAAAAGACGTTGTATAATTGACACTCCCACAGTCTCTGATTGACAGGGGCAATTTTGAACGCAACACATTGAAAAATTCATGTTGACAACTCGGATTTTTATGTATCAGATTAAACATAACAGACAACTGCTTCTAATGCTCGATAAAGGTGTCCCCAAGAAAAGCGCTATATAAATACATTTGAACTTGAACATAATATTAGAAATTTGATCTGAAACCAAACATGAACATGGGCTCATCGCGCACGTTGTTTCACACAGAACAAAACTAAAGTTCGGTTGTAGTTTTCTGGCTGTATTTTTGTCAAAGTCTATAGTTCTGCCTGACAATGTGGAGAAAATTTGTGGCTCGTTCCTCTTGAATCGCAGTTTTTGGTAGTGTGGCCTTGTATGAGGTAACGTGGGTAATATATGGTAAGTTGAACAAGATTTAACCATATTGGTGAATGTCACATTCGTAGCTTTCCCACCCCTCCTGTAACATATAAAATAATTCTGAATTTGTTCTTGTTTTTCCTTCAGAAACCGCTGGAAGGAATATTGTACATTAACATCTGCATCTGGAAGTGTGTTCCTGCGCGGAAGAGCGCCACAGATCCGCTATGTGTGTTTGCTGGTCGAGTGGAGACAGTGGCTGAGAAAAAAGGTCCAAAAATATTGGAAAGAGTTTCATTCTACACTGTAAAAAGAGTCTCGTTGGATCAAAGTAAAACTTTTGCGTCGACTGATTACACCTACAACTTTCAAATTTTTGAAACTACAACTTAAAAATTAAGTATCCACTACTTAGCCAATGCAAAAAACACCAGCCACCATAATATATTCATCAATTCGCAATTTGTCATCAATAACAAGTTGAATTTGGATAGTAATGTGTATAAGAGTATCTAACATTATATCCTAAAATCTGAACAGCAACCCATGTGTGTTGACCACTGAGGTGTAATGAGGTCTTATTCAAATAAGTTGCTTTATTAAGAGACTTCAATCAGCAGATAATCTGCTCAATTGGTCCATTTAACAGACAGGCAGCAACAGCAGTAATTGTAAAACTGTGCATTGGGCCTGCTTTCCAGAAACCATAGTGGATGTGGCCTTCAACCCTGAGGCATGTCAGACAGAGGACCTGCACCTTCTGGCGATGACCTTCATCCAGAAGCAGCACAACCTCAATCTGTCTGAGAGCTACAGACTCACCAAGCAGAAGATCCGGGGAAGCGTTCAGGACATGACGCAACGTCTTTCAACGCCGCGTCCACACAGCACAGCAAAATCAGATGCAGGTTCAGACGTTCACCTGATGCTGGTACATTAACCGTCCAACTTAACGAATGACACTGTTCACTATTCTAGCTCCATCACTTCTGAAACAAATTTCCGATCTGCGCCTGGCCGAGGACCCGGACTCCTCGGTCCAGCTGAGCATTAAGGAAGAGAAAGCGGCCAGGCCCGGACTCATCCAGGTGGTGTCCAGCACAGATGCGGAACCCCAACAGCCCCGGCACCTGCTGACAACGCATGTGGGCGGCAACTCGGCCAAAAAGTTGCAGCTCAGTGTGGATCTTCCTGGAGTGCGATCCGTGTCTCAGTGCCAGCTCAGCGTCTCACCGGTCAGTCACGCAGGGCTGTCTATTCTTACTGTTGATAGACTTTTATTATCGAATTGTGTTATTGTACTGTATTTACGCGAACATAAGCCCCCTGATTTTTCAGGTACAAAATCAAAATTCCTTGGCGAGCATTCGCTTTTTACTTGCCAGAAATTTTTGGCAAAATACTTCTCTTAACACTCTTAACTTTGTTTAGTTTAATAGCCTATCTTGTGAAAAAAACGCTACACATGGACATTATTTCCAAATGTAGTAGGGTAAATAGGTGGCGATGTCCATATATCGGTAGCTCGCAGACAATCAGAGATGTAAGAAGTACCAGACAACCATACTTGAGTAAAAGTACGGATACGTACTGTATAAGTTACTCCAATACAAGTAAAGAGTCACCACTCACCACTATGAGTCAAAGTAGCAAAGTATCGAATTTTAAAAAAGTATTTTACTCATACTAAATTAAGGCTAAAAAAACTTTTTAAATATTTTTTTAATAATAATTTTCTAATACAAAAACTAAATTTAACACCTCCATGTTTCAAAAATGGTAAAACTAAAGAACAAAAAGTCAGTCTCAATTAAACACAAAACTGCAAAATAAATATAAAAAATACAGTCTTTATCTGTTTCATTTGTAGGATCATATTTTGCTCCAAGTGGAAAACCTGTATTATCTTCATCTGGACTTCCCTGAACTAGTGGATGAGGAGACGTGCACTGCCGTGTTCAACAAGGCCCATCAAACTCTGACCGTCACCACGTCTGTCATGACATGCCCAGCCACTTAACCATACGATCACTCTGATCAAATCAAACCTCTCAGACAGGTGTGTGTGTGGTCACATGTGGGGACTTTTGTCTGGGCTTCACAACTTTGAAACCTGTTTGATGATTTCAGGCTGAAGTTACAGTTGACATTGTGTTAATATTATTGTGTGTGTGTGTGTGTGGTGTGTGTGTGTGTGTGTCTGCGCAGGTCAAAGTGAGGCCCTATGGTCACTTGTGGGGTCTTCGTCTGGGCTTCACAAGTTGGAAACCTACTGTATTTGATAATTTTAGGCTGACATTACAGTACTGTTTGTGTGTGTGTGTGTGTGTGTGTGTGTGTGTGGTGTGTGTGTGGTGTGTGTGTGTGTGAGAGAGAGAGAGAGGGAGCATTTCTGGCCTTTTCACATTCAAACTTGTACATGGAACATGTTTATTGAGTCGATCATTTGGCAACTGCATTTGCAACACAAAAAGTATAAATAGACATTTTAAAAATACAAAATTACAAATAAAGTACAATCGTTCTTAATCCTGATAGGCTCTTCATAGTTTAACTTGCTTGGTCCATTCAAAGCTTTCAAAAACAATTCAAGGGTCTGGTCCTTGTGAAATACATCACTGTGGGGAAATGGCATTTCATGTCAAAATCTGTCTGTGATCGATACTGTGTTTTGTAATATACAACGGTTTTAGAAAGTTCTGAACACAGATGTGGAGGGTAAAGTAGTAAACAGTCATTAGAACTTCTCTCCGCTCACTGAGTTTCTTCCACCCATGCAACAATCTTCCCTTCCCATCCGGGTATCACAGCGTCATCCTGAAGCACCTGGAAGGCTCCGGACATGTCAAGAGAGACACTGAGTCAGGAAAAAAAAGTTCTTACCTCTTCCTTTACGGTTCCAAATTCTGGATCCAAGGATTTGAAATGGTATCTGAAACTGCCATGTCTGTCCACGGCTGCCTTGAAGTCATGAAGGGTGACGTCTCCCAAGCTTCATGCAAAGAAACAATGTGAGCGTCTCTTCCAGCGAGTGTCTCTACATTACTGGTTCTTCTCCTCACCTCTTAGGGATGTTGACCAGGAAGGGTGTGAGCGAGCGGCTGGTGTAGTAGAGGACTTTGGTGGATGTTGCCGCACTGAGAACAGGGCTGCTGTGAGATTTATCCAACCCTTGAAACGAGAATTTCAGGTCATAATAAATCAAATAAACTGAGAGTGAGTGTGTGTGTGTGTGGGACTCACTAGAACTTGATGGCCATGATTCTCGGTCTGTGTGATTAGCTTTTCTACCAGATGACCTAGTCGATCCCTATGAAGAAGCAAAATATTCTGAAGGTTTTTTTTTTTTTTTTTTTTTTTTTACATCATGTTCAATTTTGTGCACTATTAATATGCAAAAAATTAACAGCAATTTCTTTTTCCGGCAGGTTACGCAACTAGTTTCCTCAAGTTCAAGTTCTAAGCATTTTTAAGGCGCTCTTCACAGTTTTAACTGTCTAAGCGCACAAAAGTCTTGCTCATTCAGCTGTAGAACCCACCAGACCGAGATTTGAACCTGCAACATTTAGTTTATATAATTAACTTTTTAAACTAATAATTTATTATAAACTAACAGTTAAATTTTAATAATTAAAATAATTAAACTTTTTACTCAGCTTTAGTCATCTGTCACTTCACTTGGCCATCTTCAAAACCTTGAATTCATTCTTCTGATACGCATAATCACACACACACACACACACACACACACACACACACACACACACACACGCAGCTGAGTCTTGCCTTTTTCTCCTGCTTTTTCTTGGACTCTGTACAATGAAGGCGGTCCACTAGACCCGTGACCGCCTCCTCCAGCATGTCCAGTGTGTGGTGCTGAGGGTCCTGACCACTTAATCTGTCTCTCAGATTACACAAAGTATCTTGCACAAACTGCAGCTCTTCCCCCTGAGATTAAAGTTTAAATAATCTCAGTCAAAAATCTTAAGAATCTGCAATACTCTATAATCTCCCACTCTCCCCGTCACTGTCTGTCTGTCTCTCACTCCCCTTCTTTCTCACTGCCTCTATCTGTCTATCTCTCTCTCAACCTCTCTCTACCTCCCTTTTATTCTCATTTTCCCTCTCTCTCTGTCCGTTTCTCTTAATCTCTCTTCTTTTTCCTCCATGTCTCTTTTTCCTCCATGTCACTTTCTCGGTCTCTCTCTCCTTTCTGTTTTTCTGTCTCTCTTTTGGTCTGTCTCAATTTCTCTCTCCCCCATTTTTTTCTCTCTGTCTCTTGCTCTCTCTATTCGACCTCTCACCCTTGTTTGCTCCCTGTCTGTCTCTATCTGTTTCTCTTGACGTCTCTCTACTCTCTAACTTTGTCTCTCCCCCTATTTCTCACTGCCTCTGTCTGTCTCTTTCTCAATTTCTCTCTCAACCTCTCAACCCCTATCTACTGTACACCTCGTTTTATCTCTCTGTATCTCCTAATCTCTCCTTTTTCTCTGTCTGTCTGTTTCCCTTTCTTTCTAATTGTTTCTCTTTTTCTGTCTCTCAATCTCTCCCTTTTTTTCTTTCCTTTTTTCCTTCTCTTTCTAACCAACCTCTCTCGCTCTCGTTCTCTTTCTCTCTGTTTTCGCTCTTGCTGTCGTTCTCGCTGTTTCTATTTGTTTATCTTGAAGCTCCAACCTTCTCTCCCTCTCTCTCATTATTTCTTTACCAAATTTTGTCCGATCCTGTGCAGTCCATCATCCAGCTTCACTTGCTGTTGCTGAAGAAGTCTGTCCTTCTGCCCAAGTTCTTTCTGAAAATAACATGTCCAGTTGACACGTTGGACACTAACATGAATGCAACGTGCAGTACTAATACAGCGGTTTCAATACTTTATAATCACACAGCAATCTGCTTTGCTCGCTCAGCTTTCTCTCCAGTTCCTCCTGAGAAAGAAAAATGAAAAACAATCAAACAAATGAAAGAAAGAAAATGGAGATTCAGGCATACGTTCTGTGCGTTGAGCTCCTCTCTGGCCATGCTGGACCTGAGCAGCTCCTGTTTCAGATGCAGGAGACTGTCTTCCTGCAACGACATCCTCTGCTGCAAAGCATCCTGGGAAAACAAATTACAGAAACACAACCCAAATGAACTCACAGGCCAATTAATCTTATGCAAAAACGAGTGTGTGTGTGTGTGTGTGTGTTCAGGGAAGTATTAAGGTTTTATCATAAGCTTCATATTAGAGCACTGGACAAGTAGTAACTCCATCTTTGTGGTTGAACTAGTGGAGTGTAAATCAAGTGGGTAAATGCTGGTCATATTTGACAGTAGATCTGACCTTCACAGCTTGAAGGTTGCGCGCTTCCTGTTTGTACCGTAACAGTTCTCTCTGAAAAATAATGTATAAGACAAGCTGAAGATTAGGATCTCGCTCTGCATCTCTATATGTTCTTTACAACTCTTTTCTTCAGGACTTACCTTTAGATCTAAAGTCTCTTCCACACTCTGGTCCAGTCGGCTACGGACTAAAATCTGAAAGACAATGGAAATGTGGGTCTGTCTTTTTCATGGACATCCTGACAGACAGAAGCTGACAGAATGTTTAATGTATTACCAGCTGCTGCTCTGAGTTGCCATCACCAAACCCCAGAGTAGATGTCTGCTCATCTTCTGGTAGTGAGCCATGCAGTAACAAGCCCTGGAGGAGGAGATGCGTCCAGTTAAAGATCTTCCTAATCTTCTTACAATCAACTGTAGCAGATAAAAGCTCAAGATGTTCTGGACACACCTGAAGCTTGGTTACCATCTTCCTCGTCTCCTGCATCTCCTTTTCCAGCTGCTCCTGCTGTGCATAAAGTTGTTCTTCCCAAGTGATGCTTCCTTCTTTCCCAGCATGATCTGGGCCAGGAGATGGCTCCGAAGGTAAAGAACTCCCTGCGACTTCTGTTAATAAAAACAAGGCAGTGCCGGTAAGAACCATGTGATGAGACAGAAGATTGAGAGACAAGTCGTTCCTTTGAGGCTTTGTGGTTGCTCGGTGTGGTTTCCAGCATGCTCCTCGTCTTCTTCATGTTTGGCAGTGTTACAGTCTTCTTTTGGACTATGAGATGGACTGGATGAACTGAGGCTGTAAAGAATAAGAACAAAGACAAATTGTTGATGATCATCCTTTTTTCTAAATGTCCACGATTACTTAAAAAAAAAAAAGAAATGTAATGCTGCGGTTCACTAACTGATCACTTCAGAGATTCGGAGTTGTTTGAGTTTGTTTTTGAGAAGTTCTGTGTGTTGATAGCAGCAGTATGATTTTATGCCCCGTAAGAGCAGCACTGATGCCGTTTTCGCTTTGGGAATGTAGATGGGAAAGTCCATAGAGAAGGGATAGTGTAATAGATAAAAAATTGGTAGAAGGATGTTGGAGAGGGAGCTGCCAGGAAAGAAGGCAAGAGGACGACCAAGGAGGAGATATATGGATGTGATAACCGAGAACATGAGGTTGGTAGGGGTCAGAGTGGAAGATGCTCAGGATAGAATGAGGTAAAAAAGGATGATTCACTGTGGCGATCCCTGATAGGGAAAAAGCTGAAAGAGAAGTACAGTAGTGTGTGTGTTGAAAGATTGTGGGTCTATACAGTATTTCTCCCTCATCACTTCTGACCTCTTTTGCTGTATCTTGCTGAACATTTCTGAACATATACTGTATGCATTTAAATCAACTTTGCCTTGTCTATAAATGTTATTTGTTATAAGAATTAAAGTATAAGTAAGACTGTTGTAAGAGCTTTTAAGAGAAAGCCAAGAGCGTGCAAAGCAGAACAGATTATTTTTAGTTGTTTCACACTCTTATGTTGTGTACGTATATAATTCCAGATGTGTTCATTAATTGTTTTGATGCCTTCCGTGTGAATCTAAAACTTACATAGTCATGACAAAGAAATCTCTTTGAATGAAAAGGAGTGTCCAAACTTTTGATCTGTACTGTTTATATATATAGTACATACAGCGCTAACCACTGCTCCGCCGTGCCATACACATAGATAATGTATTGTTATATACATTTACAGTACACACAGGGAGGGAATGAATTCTGATTTGAGGCCTGGTCAAGGCCTTCTATGTGGTGTTTGCAAGTTCTCCTTGTTCTTGTTGCCTAGGTTTCCTCCGGGTCTCCGGTTTCCACCAAAAATCTGGAATTTGTCCAAAGTTGTGAATGTGTGTGTCCTGCTCTGTGTATGGACAACCAATAATTTAATGTGTGTGCCTTGCCTTTCAGCTCCACAATACCCAGAAATGAAAAAGTAGTATAAAATGGATGAATGAATGTCAGTCTATAGGTTTTGTTCTGAGTACAAGGTTGTACAGATTTGTGTACAGACACTTGTACAGATTACTTGATAATGAATTACCGAAATGAAAAAATGCTGCCAAAATCCACAAAATGGAGACACACATATATACTGTGCGCAGCGTTTCTCAGCGCAAAACCAAACCTAAATGAAGTCAGACACACACACCAAACTGACGCAACTGACACCAACAGAATTCTGATCACATGTATGTTTTTTGATAAGATAAACCTCTATTTGACCCACATTTGAATAATAAGTCACTTGTTTGCACGCATCTTGTGAAAAAAAAGGACAAAGTGAAAGCAAAACATCTTTTGTGATGTGATTTTAAGGAGGCAACACCATGACTGAGAGAATGAATCAGAAGGTATCAAATATTCATGTCATAACGCCACTGACAGTAAATGCTATACTGTCACATGGAGGTACAGACAAGGGAGGATGAGATGGAATTCTTTACAAAACACAGGGGTGTGAAATTCCATCCATACCATTTCATTTGTTTGGCTCCCATGATGCCGTTTACTCCTCTAGCCTCCCATTCTGGTCCAGCTGCCCAGCCCTCAGAGTGTCGTCAGAAATCAGCATGTCCACGGGAGCGGTCCAGGCGTGGAGGAGAGCTCGTGTGTAAAGCCCGATTAAGCTGCTCCTCTGGCCATCTCGGCAGATTCAGAAGAGAATCTCGTGTTTTGATGATAAGAAGCAGAAGGGAATCCCAGCCAAGAAACGGCGTTTCACATGGAACATGTTTAATCCGTCTCACCGTTTCTCTCTGCACCTCGACTCTTCCTTCCTCCGTCTTCCTTTATCGAGAGTCAGACGCGGATCGGCGCTGCTCTGCTCACCCTCCCCTCCTCCATCTTCTCCCCTCCTCACGCACGCACGCACGCACGCACGCACGCACGCACGCACACACACACACACACACACACACACACACGTCTAGCTATATTTTCCCTTTTTATATAAAGTACAGTGTAACATACCTTCTGGATGTGTGCATAAAACACCTAGTATATGAACATCACTTTTGATATGAAGATGGGAAAATGCCCACCCTAGTCATTTAGCATACTGCATTGGTTTTGTTTACTGTATACTGCTGGCATGAAATTGAATAATTTGGGAGACATATAAGAAATGATAACTGCATATATGTTCATTATCGTTCCACAAAGGGTGGAGTGGAGTTTTCTATATGGTAAATCCCGAGTGTGTAGATGTAGAGCAGGGGTGGCCAACCCGTGGACCCTTGAGCCTCATGCGGCTCTTTAACTAGTTCCCTATCGAGCTGTCCACTACTGACACCACAGGTGGGGAACAACGTTTCCTGACAATTCAAGTGAAGCAATAGAATGACGCAGTGACAACTGCAGCCAATGGCGCCAAAGCACCGCCCCTTGGGCGTGGCCCACACGCCCAAGCGCCTGCGCGTGCCGCCATTTCCTCAGTACAATTTTCTTCACGATCGAGTGAGCATTAGAGCGAGACACGTTGTCTCTTGTTAGCTTAGCTTCTTAGCCCTTTGTTGTGCTTGAAGCTATGGATGCTAGAGCTAGCTCTGGCCCCGGGCTCGAGTCTTTTGTCCCTAGCAGGGAGAAGCCTCGCCCCGGGGGACGGCGATGCGGGAAGTGTCCGGTCCCATCGAGGCGGAGGACACCCACACGGAGTGCATCGCGTGTTTGGGTCCCGACCACGCGACCCTAGCTCTCGACCGGTCCGCCGCGTGTCGCGACTGCCGTGAGCTAGCGATGGGGACCCTTTGGCGCCGGATCGACCTCGCCAAACAGACGGACGGCCGCCCCTCCTCACCTCCGCTTCCCAGCGTTCGGGCTAGGGAACCGCGCCTGCTTTCCTGGGGCTCGCAGCTGGAGCTCGCGGGTGCGGCTCGCAAGACGAGGTGAGTGAGGCGCGTTTCCCGCCTGCGGATGGAAGCGCGACCCGGCGCCGCGACGACGACGACGACGACGACGACGATGACGACGCGCTTTCTACGGCAGCGTCGCAGCCGGGGTCCCCGGAGCACGCGGCGCCGAGTGCCGCCCGCGTGCTTTCCGACGAGGACCTCACCGACTGCCTGTCCGAGGCCGTGGCCCTCATGGGCCTCGACTGGCAGGCACCGGCCCCGCCGACGGATTGCTGGCTGGACGGGAACAGGACCAGGTTGGGCGCCCGAGCCGCGAGTCTCCGGGCGGCCCCTTTTTCCCTGAGGTCCACAAAGAGCTGACGCGCTCTTGGGAGGCCCCGTTTTCGGCCCGCGCGCGCCCGCCGGGCCCTCCCATGCTAACGACAGTGGACAAGGCCGACGACTCCGTCTACAGCCGATTCCACGGATCGATCCGGCCATGGCGTCGCAGCTTTGCCCCAACGCGCATTGGGGCAACACGTCGCTGCCTTCAAAGCCCTGCCGCGCGACCGCGTCTGTCGCGGACAAGGCTTTCACCGCAGGAGGCCATGCGGCGGCCGCCCTGCACGCTCAGGCGGCCCTCCTGGTGCTAGCGGCTAACTTCGCCCGTCGCTCCAGTCGGGTGAAGAGGACTCCCAGCTGCTGGATCGTCTGCTGCGGGTGCTGGACCACACGCTCGAGGCCTCGCGCTTGGCCTGCCAAGGCCTGGGGAGGACCATGGGCGGCCTAGTGGTCATCCACCGCCACATGTGGCTCAACCTCGCGGAGGTGAGGGAGGAGCACAGGCGCAAGCTGCTCGACGCGCCCATCGTGCCGGCCAGCTTATTCGGCGACGCGCCAGAGTCGCTGGTGGACGGCGTGGATATGGCCCAGAAGAAGGCCAAGGCTTTCGGCCGCATCTTCCAGCGGCGGGAGCCCAGACCGCAGCAGCCGCAGGCCGCGGCAGACAGGGGGCGCTCGAGGTCGTCGGCTCGCAGAGCGGAGCCTTGGTCCAGAGAACCACTTCCGCCGAGACCAGCGCAGGAGCCTCCGGTCCGCCAGCCTCAGGGCTCACAGCAGCAGAGGAGACGCGGCAACGCTCCCCAGCAGCGCAAGGACGGCCGCCCCCGTCCCGGCGCGGGACAGCCGCAACAGCGGTCCTGACTGTCCGCCAGCCGCGAAGAGGACCGCGCCTCCGGTCGCGACGTCCCCTGCGAAGAGGCGCCGACTCTGTTCCACCGGCCGGGAACGGTTGTTTCCGCCGGTTGTGTTGGAGCCTGCAAGCGTTTGTCCGAGTGTTTCGGTACCCTGCAGGCCATTATTAAACAGTGTTGTGTTGGAACGCATGTGTGTCTTTCCTCCCTTGGTAGAGGTAAGTGCCGTAGGGCCTTGCGGCCGGGCATTAGACGAGTGCAGCATCATGAGCGCGACTATCGCGACACGCTGCCACGCACCCACACAACCACGCCCCCCGTCCCAGGCCGAACCGGACCTGCAGGTAAGACTCTCCCCCTCCGACTGCGCTCAGCAGTGGAGGTCCCTCCCCCACGTCTCGCGGTGGGTGCTGGGTATTGTGGAGAGGGGCTATACGCTCCAGTTCGGCCGCAGGCCCCCCAGGTTCCGCGGCGTGCTCGAGACGCAGGTAAGCGAGGCGCACGCTCCGCTGATGTGGGGGAGATAGCGGCCCTGCTTCGCAAGGGGGCGATCGAGCCTCCCCCGGACGCGGAGCGGGAGTGTGGGCTATACAGCCGCTACTTCCTGGTCCCGAAGAAGGGCGGCGAGATGAGACCGATCCTGGATCTGCGGCCGCTGAACAGGGCGCTGGTCTCACGCCCGTTCGGGATGCTGACCCTGAAGCAGATTCTCGCAATGGTGCAGGCTGGGGACTACTTCGTCACAGTCGATCTGCGGGACGCCTACTTTCACGTCCTGATGACGCAGAGACACCGGAAGTTCCTCCGGTTCTCCTTCCAGGGCAGGGCTTTCCAGTTCAAGGTCCTGCCGTTTGGCCTCTCGCTGGCACCGAGGACCTTCTCCCTGTGCGTGGAGGCGGCCCTGAGACCGCTGAGAGAGCAGGGGATGCGGATCTTCTGCTACTTGGACGACTGGCTAATCATGGCACAGTCGCCGGAGGCTCTGAGGAGGCAGACGGGGCAGCTCTTGGCGCACCTGGTAACGCTGGGCTTGAACGTCAACTTCGAGAAGAGCAGACTGACCCCCGCCCAGACAATTCGGTTCCTGGGCGTGGACCTGGACTCGAGGTCCATGAGGCATGCCTCTCGGAACCCAGGGTGAGCGCGATCAGACAGACGCTGTCCTCGTTCGGGCTGGGACGCCGAGTGTCGCTGAAGCTATGCCAGAGGCTCCTGGGCCTCATGGCGTCAGCTACGTCAGTGTGCGCGTTGGGTCTGCTTCACATGCGTCCGTTGCAGTGGTGGCTGCGCGACAACGTCGCAGCCTCCGCGTGGGACATGGCCCGGGCGGACATACGCGTGTCACGGGGCTGTCTCAGGACGCTCGTCCCATGGAACGAGGGGGAGATGTTGGAGAGAGGGGTGCCCATGGGCAGGGTCACCATGAGGACCGTCGTCTCCACGGACGCCTCCCTATCGGGATGGGGCGGAGTGTGCAACGGACCCCCGCTTGGGGTCGATGGCCGGAGCACCTGGCGAATCGGCACATCAACCAGCTGGAGCTGCGAGCGGTGTCCTTGGCTCTGCGGGCGTTTTTGCCGCAGGTGCGTGGGCGACACGTCCTCGTCCGGTCGGACAGCACTTCGGTGGTGTCCTACCTGAATCGCCAGGGAGGCCTGGGTTCGAGGGCCCTATACCGCGGGGCCAGGGAGCTCCTGCTGTGGGCAGACAGGGAGTTTCTCTCCCTGAGGGCCATTCACGTCCCTGGGAAATCGAACGTGGGGCCGGACCTCTTGTCGAGGGGTGGTATCGTCCATGGGGAGTGGAGGCTCCATCCCCAGACGGTGCGCCTCATTTGGAGGCGTTTTGGAGAGGCGCAGGTGGATCTGTTCGCCTCGAGGGAGAACGCTCACTGCGCGCTGTTCTTCTCTCTGACGGACGCTCCGTTGGAGGGCGATGCGCTCTCCTCGGTGTGGCCGAGCGGTCTGAAATTCGCTTTTCCGCCGGTGAAGGTCATCCCGGTTTTGCTGGAGCGGATTCGGATGCAGTCGGACGTGGTCTTGCTGGTGGCGCCGTACTGGACACGTCAGGTCTGGTTTCCAGAGCTGGTGGGGATGTCGAGTGGCCCCCCGTGGGAGGTCCCGATCAGAGCGGATCTCCTCACGCAGGCGGGCGGGTCGATATGGCACCCCCAGCCCGAGCTGTGGAAGTTGCACGTGTGGAGGGTGGCCCCGTCCTAGTCCGGTCTTTGGAGCGCCGCGCGCTTGAGACGGTCGAGGAGGCGAGGGCGTCTTCCACGCGTAGACTGTACGTGTGCAAGTGGCGCGTATTTGTCCGTTGGTGTGAGGCGACGGACGTGGGGCCGTGGGATTGCGGCATTCCTACTGTCTTGTCGTTTCTACAACACCGGCTGGAAGAGGGAAGTTCCCCTTCCACGCTGAAGGTATACGTCGCAGCGATAGCGGCGCATAGGGGCGATGTCCAGGGCCGCCCGCTGGGTAGGCACAAGCTGGTGGCCGATTTCCTTGCGATCAAACCAACATGCCTGACATTAAGTTCCAGTTCTGAGCGCTTTTCACAGTTTTATCTGTCTCAAAGCGCACGTGTGAATATGTCTCGAACAACTTTCTCTATACATTTGACCACTGGCCGGAAGTCTTCAGCAGAGGAGTACAGAGTACCAGAAAACCGTGCTTCACTAAAAGTGCAGTGCCTTACTGTAAAAATTACTCCATTACAAATTACCTGTACAACTCGCCAATTCTAAGATTTGAGTAAAACTCGTAAAGTATCCTAATTTAAAATAATTTTAGGCTATAATGGATAAAATTTAGGCTATAATAAACACCAAAAAATGTAAAAAAACAAAAAACAAAACAAAACTATTTAATTACGAGGTTTTTTTCTTTCCTAATAAACGTACAAATTAAATGTAACACCTCAATGTTTCAAAATGGCAGAACAAAATAGATTAAAAAAAAGAACAAAAAGTGTCTGTCAAACTCAAACGTGCAAGTAACATTAAGTGTCTGTTCAAATGTAGTGGAGTAAAGAGTACATTAACTCAATCAAAATGTAGTCAAGTAGAGGGTAAAGGTAGGTTATATTTTTGATAATTTGATATTTTTACTTTTTCTCCTGCATGTGAACGCCAGTCCAGAGGAGCTGAAAGAGACTGGTGATGACTGGTGATTTCTGCAACAAAGCCTTTCAGGACGTTTTGTGCGGATTCTTTGTGTGAATTCACTTTTTTTTTAAGATGGAGGTCACCAGCTGCTCATCAACAGTGATGACTTGGTTTCTGTTCTGATTGTTCTGGCCGGTGTTTTGCTTTTATTGTCCCTGTTGAAGAAAGTGTTCAGTTTTTTTCTGCACAGGAGGCATAGTTGGCGCAGTCAGTAGCAACTGGTTTGGTGGCAAAGCCAATCAAAGTGTTTAGTCCTTGCCAGTTCTTCCCTCGTGTTCCTAGATAATACCTTCTCCTCAACCATCCTTCTGTCGCTTGTCAGAACAGATTGGCTCTTGAACTCTTTCTTCAGTTCTTTCAACTTCTGCTCGTCTCCCCGAAGAAATGCTATTTTCCTTAGGGTTAGACAGCATTTTATGTATTTGGTTAACCATTTTTATTGTTGGCGTAAATGGTTGATTTCTTTTTAGTAGTGACGATGTCTTCACAGAATAAAATATTTGAAGCTATTTGCTCTGCTGCCAGGCTTAACCTTCCTATTATGTTCGGGTCAATTTGGCTCATTTTCAAAATGTTTTAGAATTGTTTAAAAAATACTTAACTATTATTATTATATATAAATACTTAATTATTTTTCACTTTAAAACTTCTCCTGCTTGGCTTATTTGGTGTAATTATCATATGAAAAATATAATGATTTAGTTCACATATCTGTAACACCACGCTAAATGTTTATGTTACAAAGGTACTGTTCGGGTCAAATTGATTTGTTTTAAAACTTTAAAAACGAAAGTTTTTTTTCACTTTGAAACTTCTCCAGCTTGTTTTGTTGTAATATACATTGTAATCTACATATTTTACATATTTATGTAAAATGATATACACATTTACATATTTGTGATGCATGCTACATGTTTTTGTTACAAAGATAATGTTCGGGTCAATTTGACCCTTCAGACAAATTGAAAGCTAAAAAGAGTGTGAAAGATCAAATATATTTGTTTGCTCTTTTATAGCGGACGGGAGTGAGAGTCATGAAGGTGAAGGACTCGTCAGGTGTGCGGGTGAAACTGGCCAGAAACTACATCAGTGGCAGAATCATGATCCTAAATCAAGAGAGCCAAAACGTCTGATGAAAGAATCAATAAAGATGCTGTATATTGAATTGAATTGAATTGAATTGAAAAATCCTTTATTAGTCCCACAGCGGGGAAATTTCACGTCACAACAGCAACAACAAATCCAAGCAAATAAATAAACAAACATCACCATAACGCACTGCACACATCATAATAGACAAACAAACAAACACAGACCATAAATGAACCTGCCCGTCATAAGCATAGTTCCAGTCACCAGTTTAAATTTAAGTTCAAATTGTAGTCTAATCGCAGCAGGTAGGAAAGATCTGCGATATCTCTCCTTCACACAGCGGGGGTGAATCAGTCTGCCACTGAAGCTGCTCTCCAGAGCAGACAGTGAGTCCACCAGTGGGTGAGAGTCCAGATATGGTGCTCTGCAGATCTGTGAGTTTATACGGTAGTTCTAAAATACCCAGTCTATAGCTTCCCTACTCAGTAAACACAACAACAACTGTCGGTCTCGTCCCAAGACGGATGCGATTTCAAAATAGTGCTGCATTCAAACAAGACGTCATGACAATTATTCCTGTTTCAAATTTTCTTGGGGAAAAAACAGCTTGGTCTTTACAATGGTTTTGAACATCAAACTAAAGTTTCCCGTGGGATTGTCTGAGGTTCATGACTAGTGACGAGTCTCTGGATTGGTGAATCATTCTCTTATAAATGATGATTAAAAGTTCATTAGGCAAGAGGCGTAGTCACAGGACGGGCAGGTGATCAATGAGTGCGGGCAGAGGTGAATTGACGAAAACGGGCAGAGACCAAAAACAATCAAGGGAGTAAACTAAAAAATAGAAGCAGACGAGCTTTGGCGACAGTTGACAGTTTCCCATAAGCCTCTACATGGGTGTGTCATGTGAACCCGCCTTGTCACGTGGGGCTCCACCTCCTTGCCCATTCCCAGAAGCCCGTCATTAAAAACAATTTTGGGCTACATTAAAGAACTTGTAAGTGTTGAGCAGTATACTTCAAGTAGTTCAACCTGTTTTCTGTATGGGTAAATATTTCTGCACTCCAGGAATTTCTGTCTTTGACCTTGATAATTCATTACTAAAGTTTTAGTACTGCATACAGAACCCCCCTCGATCATAATATGTCCCTTTCTAATGCATGAAGCAATGAAGCAATGATGAAGAAAATCATCGATTCCTTTCCAGTGGTTACTTCAGGCACGCTCACATGAGCGAGCAGCGATCCCGGTGGATTCAGAGGAATCCTGCTGATTCCTGTAGTTCTGTCCTTTTCAGGATGGAATATTGTCTTTCTGCCTGAGTTCTCCCTCGACACCAACCAGGAGGGAACAGATTAGCGTCTGACTGTACACTTTACAGCAGAATCCCTCTTGGCACAAACGCTTGCCGGGGACGCGGCCAGTTGACATGGAGGCTTCGCACAGAACCATTCTCTCTTTGCCAGCCAAATATTTTTCCAGGCCTGTGAGCAGAAGGGCATTAGCACTATTCAGTTTTGGGCGTTGGAGACTGTATGATCTGAGAGGGAGTGATGGGCGATTAAACGGGTTTTTGTTTGAATGAGCCAGAGGGGAAGAGGGCAACAAAAACTTGACCTCATAGCTAGAGATGACCAGCGGGCAGCGGTGGGCCGCTGACACAAGGTTTATTGCTGGGCCATAAATACAGGCCGGAGATGAACCTGCAGCAGATCCTCGGAGTTCGGGTCGCCCTGCTGAGAAACGATGAACGTTGCAATTCAACATTCTTGGTATCGCCGACCTTTTTCCCCAAACTTCTTCCCTTATCGATTTTTTGAGCAATATTTTGGGGAGCATTTGCCTGATAGTGAGCTGCTTTCACCATTCTACAACATGTTCTACTATCGGCCGTATTTCTGGCGCTTTCCACACATGTGGGACAGTGGAATGACAGAGGTGAGCAACAAAGGTTCATTTCCGCATGCCAACACACTCCTGTGTTAATATCTTGGTAATGCTATGGCGGGTAATTATGTTTGGGTAATTATTTCAGGGTAATTCATTATTATTTATGATTTGACTTTATAAGCTTTTAGAAAAGAGCTTTTAGAGCAAACGTAAGGAATCTATTAAATATCATCTGTTTTTTCCTTCTGAATAAGCTGTCTTTTAATTCCACTTTTAAACAGGTGAGAATGGATAGAGATCGTTTTGTGATCAACCTGGATGTGAAGCACTTTTCACCTGATGAACTTGCTATAAAAGTCAATGATGACTTCATCGAGATTCATGGAAAGCATGAAGATCGACAGGTAACGTTTATTGTATATTGTAATAATAATAATAATCATAATAACAATAATAATAACAATAAAAATAGGCTACGGAGACCACAAAAAAAAAAGAATAATAACATGAAACATGCTAATCAATTCGGGTCTAGCGGCATAGGATCTGGCTTGCGTCCCATAAACTTTGAACCGTGAGCCCTTTTTTGATGCAACGCTTCGTTTCTCCTGAACAATAACAATATAGGGGGTTTTCTGAGGCGGTGACCGGGCCGAATCTTACATCGTCGTATTCGTCTTATCATGATTTGGATTTCGGTTTTGGGGTGTTAGCTGGTGCCCGGGGTGAGTGTCGGGGGTCTGGGCGGTTTTCCATTTTTTGGCCAAAAACAAATAATAGTCATTCAGTCTTTAGTAAGACTAGTGTCTAATAATAATAATTATAATTCAATTAACTTAAAAAACTTTTCAGCCTTTCTGTTTTTTAGCTCTGAAAACTCTTTTTAGTTTTCCTAGACTCGGTACTGGGCTTTGTTTAGTTTTTTTTACATATAAACATTGCCTAAAACACAAGATATGTATTTTTTATAATAAATGAAAATAATCAGTAGTCGATTACTAGAGGTAGAGCAGCATCTTAATACTGGTGAACTGTGTTATACTGGTGAACTGGTGAATATCGCTCTCTGTGTTCAGGACGAGCACGGCTCTGTTTCTCGGGAGTTTTACAGGAAGTACAAGATCCCGGCCAGTGTGGATCCCGGGGCCTTCAGCTCGTCTCTGTCTCCGGACGGTGTGCTGTCTGTGTCTGCACCGCGTCTGCAGATGGAGATCCCCGAGCGCAACATCTCCATCTCCTGTGGAGAGAAGCCATCGGTGCAGAAGTAAAGCTGAGTGACGCTGCTCCCCCTCCAGCACCGTTACACACCCATCAGTCTACCATCACAAAGTCTAGAAGTGCGGCGCATCCGCTCGGAGAGTTGGGTTGACTTGTTCTACTCATGGCCTGAAGCTAGATGTGTGTAACGGTGAGGTGCCTGGACGATGCCCAGACATTTCGGGGGAACTGTTAGAAGCCTCAGCGTCTCTCGAGAAGAACAAACAAACACAAATCTACTTGGACTCCTTGGCATGGTTCCTGAGTAAATAATCCAGCATGTGTAACCTCAATGGTTCAGCTGTTTGGCTTGACACGGCAACTTATTGGACAGGAGTTGTTTTTGAAAAGTACACAATTATGATGAAGACATGCAATCATCTGCTCTGCTGGCGGTGGGGGAAGCTCCTTTGCTCTTCTGTCGTTCCTGATGTCGATCTTGTGCCTAATATTCCACCTTTTTAAATGATGTGTTACAACTAACATGAGACTGTAGTACATTTCAGCATTAAAAAAACTACAAACAAACGCTTATTTCTTGTCCTTATGACGGTTTGTGGGCTTGAGAACCCGGGAAACTCAGGTAACTCCCACTGAGAATATGATGCTTTGGATTACATTGCTCCTTAGACAAATTGTTTTTATACAGAACATCCTCGCTGTTGTTTATGACATGAGGACGTAAATTATGTAAATCAAGGGCCTCACTCAGACAGCCACGCCCCGTTTGCTCCTCTGTCTGGTCATTATAGTACAAAATATATAGCAAAACGACATAAATTATGTAAATCAAAAGTAAAGTGATTACGTATACTGTATAAGATAGTATAGGTGTCCCGATCTTGGTCTTGCGGCATACACGCACACACACACACGCGCACACACACACGCGCACACACACACGCACACTCACACCCACACACACACACACACACACACACACACACACACACACACACACACACACACACACACACACACACACACACACACTACGTCTTAACGTACTGACGTTGTTTCAGTGACGGTGTTTGTGCGTATGCCGATGTCTTCCTGTGTAGCGTTTGTTTTCTTGCTCATGTTTTCTCCAGCTCTTCAGTTTCCTAGCAGTTGAAAAACATGAATATGTTCATTCAAATTTGGTATATGTGAGTCCCATTTTTTAATACCAATTGCCAATCTATAGATTAAAGAGTAAAATGGTCAAACAACCCAATTAGTGTGCCTGCGTTTCAACACGATGTGTTGTTGTTTTCCACCGCTAGATGTCGCCAACTAGTTTCTGGTCAGCCTCAAGACACGGCTAGTGTAGTAGCCAATATCTTTTTATTGAACATTTTAAAAACACTGGGCTTAGTAAACAATAATAGAACACACTTAGAATAAAGTAGAACAATAATGTGCCTATTGTTAAAAACATACAGATGTATTCTAATAACATTATAAACTTTATACTATATAAACTTCACAAAGGTTACTAACATATGAACTTCAGATACCAACAAGGTATTATGTTGTCTTGTACCATGGTTTATATACCCAAATTATCGTAACATTAATATGGCATATCAGCATCTTTATACAAACACTTAAATATCCGTTTCTTTCACACTACCGGTGTTATAACGATTTGTATTTTAATCAAAATACCTGTTAACACAGGAATAATGACCAAATTCAGGAGAACGGATGTTTGCTTGTCAGTGTCCGAAGCAGTTGGGTTTTTCCCCGCGGTTTCCCAAAATCCCACCAGTCTTGAGTGATTGCTACCACAACTAAAGTCTATCAGGCTCAGACTTGACAAGTTACACAGACATTATACATTTTTAAACAATCTAAATGAAATAGTCTAACCGACAAACGTAAAATCTATGTACATACATACTGTACAGTGTGCCACATAACCCGATTCAAACAGTGGTACTTAAGTCTTGGTGAAAACTCCTTTCGGCACTAGAATAGTGTGTAAATGCACTTGCTGAGGGTCAATAAGTGGATTACATTGATGCTTTTTTGTTCCCACAAACGCCCGGATAGCAACAGCGCTAACCATGCAATTAATCATTTGAGAAACAGTCAACATCATGTATCCGCAGACACCTCGATCTGTGAAGCACTTACCGTATTTACAGGTGAGGAAAAGATTTGTGCACATGACCCTATTGCAAACCAATGGAAAACCCCAAAACGCACTGGGACATGCAGGCACACACACATAAACACACCCACAAACACACACATAAACACACCCACACAAACGAATATTACAGTATTACAGTATACGCACAACCTGAACAGCGTTGTTTCTTTTTTTTTTTTTTTAATCTTTGCTGTTTGCATTTTTGCCTTCACTGTGGTCTTTTAAATTGTCCTTATTCGTTTCTGTTAAAACTTTTTACTGCTGCTGTACACAAAAAATTCCCCTAGTGGGATTTATAAAGTCTTATCTTATCTTAATTTTTTTCCAATTGCTAACACACTAAAATTACACCCTGAGCACAATGATTTTAACTGACACACAGAGAGGACAACTTCTTCAAGTTGCCAAAACGCTAAACACATTTCAGGCTTTAAGCACCTTTACCATTTCAGAGTAACACTTTTTCAAATTGACTGAACATGCATAAGACACAACAATCTAGATGTCACTTCAAAATGAGTATGACACAGCCATTCAAAATGACCCAATTAGTTAATTGTCTAAATACTCGTGCTCCTGCCCATTGTTTAATTGTGAACACCTAAGGATAAAAGGACTATAAAATGACTACAGGTGAAATATTTTTTCTCTTTTACAAACACAATGGAAGATGTTGCAGAGAGGAATAAGAAGGAGAGTTTTGAGACTTGGAGGAGGATGTCATAGACAAAGACAAGCGCTTTCAAATGAAATCCGAGCCATATTGCTGGGTTCATCAAGTTGTCAGCAAGCATGGGTTGACAATGCGTGAGGCTGGACGGATATAGTGCAGCCAAACTTGAGCCACTTTACAATCGTCTCTGTCGTCCGGACCTTTAGATGGAAGAACAGGTTTGTAACCATAATTTCATCGTGTCGGTCTGTCCACATTGGCTTGCATCCTTGGACAAAATCAATGCACAAAGAAACAGCTTCAAAGAAACAGGTGGCGTTTGAGGAAAATCTCTGGATCTCAGACGAGCGCATGTAGAGGTACCCCTACCACCTGCAACTAAGTGTCCTTGGGCAAGACACTGAATGCCCACCGGGCACCACGGGTTAGGCTGCCCACTGCTCCGGGTTGGTGTATGTTCACTTCACTGTGTGTATGGGCACTTTCACGGATGGGTTAAAATCAGTATGGTCCCTAGTGGCCATATTGCCATCACCTCTCTTTCCTTTCCATTATGACTGTTTTTCTTCTCGGTTTTCAGGCAGTACTGGAAATGGATGCTCATGCAATCTCACACGAGCTCGTCTTTACAGATGCGGCTCGTTTTAACCTGGCAAAGACGAGAAGGGGAGACACATCACTGGCCACAGAGCCTTGATTGAGGTTCCTAGCCAACGTGGCGGCAACGTTACAATGTGCGTTGCCATCTCCAGTATGCTTGGTGTCCTCCATCGTGCCACTCTTGGACCGCACAGCCATATTCTGACATTTCTGGACAGACTGCACGATGGTCAGGGATAGATGATAAGGCGCTGCTTCCTTCGATGGCAAGGGAAGATAGTGCCTGTGACGTTGACGAGGCGTTGTGGCCAGACCCGGCCATGCGGAAAGATACCGCCTATAATTATTTTTCGTGCATTTTTTCTTTTCTTTTGATGTAACATGTTCAGATTGTTTGCTGTATGACTATTTTTGTTCAGTCCCACTTTTGTTCACGTATCTGCTGTGCTTATGTAGCACAGATTTGTTTACTTATTTTTTTACTTTATTTTTACTTTACTTATTTACTTTAATTTATTACTTAATTATTTAGTGGATATAAAAATACATGCAACACCACGTGTAACTGTAAATGATTGTGAACCATGCCGATGCATATTTAAGCATTATGGCAAAGCAGACTAAACATGTTGGCGCTTTCCATTTTGCCCATGCAGCAGTGTGTAGTTGGTTAGACAAAAATCTTGTCAAATGGCAGACGTGTTTGCCATCTCATGCGAACATTTGATTTAGATAATGTTGTGTGGAGTTTTGGTCGCACTGCTTCATTTTGAACTTTGTTGTGTTAATATAATTGTGTGTTAGCAATTGTAAAAAAAAACTGTATGGGCGATCACGATGTGAATCTAAATATCAGATTTTCAGTGGTAAAGCTGTAATTTACAAGATAATCCCAAATTTACCAGTTGATGCAGCTGATTTTTTGAGTAATAATGGAAAAAAACAAGATCAAATAATAATTACTGCTAACAGTAAAAAAAAAAAGCATTCATTGGGGTTAATGCACCTAAGTTTGCATTACTATGTGGTTATGAAATATTTAAGTTCGATAATTTCTAAATGGCTGTAAAGCACCTTTTAAAATAATAAAAAAAAAAATCATGTTTACTCTCTTGTTGTTGTGTCCAGTGTATGTCTTTATACTGTACGGCCTTCTGTAAACTGTCTCCCTTTTGTGAACCAGTTGTTTCAATTATTCCTATTTTTATAAGTTTGGGTAGGAGCGTCTGCCAAATGACTGTAAAGAAACAGTAAAAGTAAAGTACAGCAACAGGTTCACAGCTAGTGTATCGATGGAGACATTCTGCAGCTGAAATACAAGTCTAAACCTCTAAATCTCTTTTTGCTGGGTTCATGATCTTTATTGTGTGTAGTTATGTTATTATAAATCAGTTGGAAAAAGAATCACAAGAACTGTCCATGCAATTCTAAAAAAAGACATTTTTTGTTAGGTCTTTTACAGATATTTTGAATCAGACATATGGTACATGTGGCATCTAACATGTTTGAAAACGCCACAAAATCATCGCAGAAAAAACCCCGTAAGGTCCTGTGCCCGGACATCTGGCCACAACCAAGTGGAGGAAACCAGCTTCTGCTGCATCCGATCCTGGAGGAAGGTTTGAAGGCTTTTACAAGATTAACATGTTTACTGTAAACACACTGACCTTATTTTCTAAAAGGCTCTTGAAGCAAATATATGAGCAGGGGCGTGAAAAGAGGGCGGCGCTAATGGCGGCCGCTCGGACATGAAAAAGGGGGGCGGGTCTTTCTTTTGGATCAAGGAAAAAACCGATCAGAACTTCTGAGCCGCGGAGGGCGATAGCAGCCACAGAGTCAGCTAGATTCGCAGTCAGCTAGATATTCCGTTTAACCGACACTTTAATGGTTAACACGAGATTAGGGTTTTGCGTTAATCATCTGCGTTTCTAAAAGTTAGTGATGATTCGCGAAGTCTGGCATTAAATGCTGAAGTCGGGGAAGGTGCGCGCGCCCAGGTAAGACTCCGCTGTGCGTCTCTGCTCTTTATCTGCCGAAGTTGCTTGACTTCAGTTAGTTTGTGGGAACATCATCGAAACGTGGACTTACATCTGGCCAGCATGTGTGAAGCTCGTCTCGCCGCAGAAGTGAGCTGAGTTTTTCTCACCTGTTGCAGATTTTCCAGTTGTCCCGTTGTTTTCTCTGGTCACGGACGGTCCTTTGACCTTTAACATGTGGAATCTGCCACAGGAAATCAGACGCATTCTGAGTGAACATGAGGAATTTGCTGAGGAGAAAAGAACCAACAGGATCTGACTGGCCGTGCGTGTGTGTGCGTGTGTGCGTGTGTACAGCGCTCCAGAGACGCAAGTGTTTCGGGATTATGCACGTACAGTATAAAGTGATGAAGCTTTGATTTAAAAACTACAGACGGTTCTCTGCGTGTCTCAGTCGATCAGGAGAGGGCGCCAGACAGACATACAGACAAACAGTGTGACGGATGGAGAGACTGGTGAAGCTGGGGTAGCTGCTGGGGGTTTTGCCCTTGAGGTTCAGTAGTGGGTCTCTGACTCTGTGAGGCGAGACAAGGACTGAGATAATGAAGCCCTTGTGTCACAGGCGGAGCGGTGGACGAGCAGGAAGAGGCAGACAGACACGCGTCTCACACGCTTCAGGTGGGATCATCTAACGTCTGTTCTTGACTGAAGGCTTGTTCTGTTTTTTTTTTATTTCAAGTGAGTGTGTGTAGTGAGAGAGTGTGCGTGTCAGTGCCACGTCAGCTTTTGAGTCAGAACATTATTTTCCATCTTCATGTTCCTGCAAGTCAGGGAAATGCCGAAGAGGATGGAAATGCTGCTGATTTTGGTTTGAAGGATTCTGCTAATCTCGGGCAGTTCAGAGATGCCGAAGTCAACAGTTTGTTTGCAGTGTGTGTTATCATGTCCTGAGGACACACTGATAAAGCTCAGTCTCTTCAGTCGTGTGAAGCAGCACTCACTTCTGGAGACGTTGACCCTCAGGAACCAGAGATGGAACACTAGGCTGCGTTCTGTAAAGCCTGTTCCAGCCACTACTGTACTTTTGAACATGTGTGTTACGACCTACACACCAGAATGGTCTGCCTTTTCAAACTCTCCGGTGTGGAAACGTAGGATTCCTGCGAGCACCACAGCAGCTCTGCAGTGAAAAGAAGCTTTGTGCTGAAAGACCGAGCAGCCAAAGTCAACAGAACCTTTGACGCGGAGGAAAGAGTGAGTCACCTTCATGAGTCTGGTGTAGATGTTTCCCAGTATTGGAAGAGCATCTCCATCCCTCTGCTGCGTGAGGAGAACCTCTAGTCTAGATGATGAGCTGGAGTTTTCTCCACAGGAAGCTCTGTCCGATAGGAAGTCTGCATATAGAACCAACAATCACCCGCTTCTTCCTGTTTGTTTGTCATGTTTCCTTTCTGCATCGTAAGGCATCGCCGTGACTTTAATCAGAATCAGCATTATAAATCATCGATGACTCGAGTCATACACACACACGCAAACACACGCGCGCACACACACGCACACACATCAGAACAGTTTGCACGTCTCTGTTCTTTTAACAGCAGACGAATGATAAATAAAATGAAAAGTTTATTTGTCACATACACATGGTACGACATATTTGAAGTATATTTTACAATCGTCCGGCATTTAAACATGGGGGTTTGGGGTAGGGGTGCATTTGAGAAAGAGGATACATATAAGCAAGCAAAGAATAACAATTGGAAATACAACATAATACAGCAAAAATAAAGAATACAACATAATACAGCAAAAATCCATATCAATCATAATACAGATTAAAATACAAAAAACCATGAAGATAAAAATACAGTAAAAAGATAAAAATCTAGTAAAAATGTGAATAAAATACAAAAAAGTGACTCAAGTGATCCATGTAAAGTGTCTAGTTTAGTGTCCAGTAACTAGATTAAAGTGACCAAGTGTGGACAATAAAGTGACTAAAGTGAAAACTCAGCGAGACAGTGCTGGTAGTAGGTGCTGGGACACCCTGGTTCAGACTCCGTATGGCATGTGGGAAGAAAGTGAAGCAGTTTGTTTGTGTTTCTGGACTTTAATTTCCTCCTTAAAACACATTGTCTCCACAATCTCGATACTTTCAATGTGTTCAGAATGGAGGAGAAAGGAGATGTAAGAGGACCTGTTATAGGGTGTGTGTGTGTGTGTGGCAGGAGCTTTGAGTCTGAGGCTGTTGGTTCTTCTCAGTTATGACGGACTTTATCCGTCGGAGAATCTCCTCAAATATTTCCTGCTCTCTGCTCCATCAAGCCTGTAGTAAATAGTTTTTTGGAGCGGAGACTTTCTGTATGTAAATGGCTACTATGTTAGTTGTGTTGTACATGCACCTTTCAGTGTAACAATACTGTAATAGTGTTACAGTAACTTAAACGCATCTCCACGTCCACCATCCTGGCTTCAGAGCAAGCAGACAGGAATGTGTGTGTGTTGCTGCGAGCGCGTGTGCCGACACGTCCTGACATCTCCTATGGCTCCGCTCGCTGATGATCGGTGTGTGTCCGGTGAGGAATGTGCGCTTAAATTAACTCTTAATGTTCTTCAGTGGATGAATTTGTGCTCAGGCCCAAACCTGATAAAGTTACACAAACACACACACACGCACTGTAATCAAACATGTAACGCCTGGGTGGCAGATCCAAAGAATTATACACAGTGTGTGTCTGTGTGTGTGTGTGTGTGTGTGTGTGTGTGTGTGTGTCTGTGAGAGAGAGAGAGAGAGAGAGGGGGAGAATAAGTGTGTCTAGGTGTGTGTGTGTGTGTCTGACCATCTATCGTTTGTGTGTCTGACGTACAAGGACATGGGTTGTTACGGGTGCTTGAAATCCTTTAAAATGCTTGAATTTCAATTATGTGTTTTCAAGGCCTTGAAAATGGTTGAGCTTTAAATTAAGTGCTTGAAAATGCTTGAAATTGTACAGTGGAATCTGGATAAGTGCACGTCCTCTGCACCGGGCCCGAACTTAGGCGGTTCTCCCACTCTGTGTTGGTTTCACGCAACTTTTGATTCACAGACTTCGAGAGTGAGACAGAGAGAGAGACAGATAAATAAAGTGAGTCTGTGATCCAGGTCAGATTAAAAGTGCAGAAAGTGGGAAGCATGATCACCTTTATTGTTGCAGTGTCCCCGGCTTTGTTACACATTGTTTTCCACTAATACCACAAAACTTTCCACCAAAATGGTGTTGTTTCATTTCGATTGTGTTTAGGCATAGTTTTAACAATTCATTTTAACACATGTATGGTAATGTATGGTGCTGGAAAAGCTTGGACCTTGAAAATGTATGAAATCTGACATGAGTTCTCTTGCCATGGAAAGCAATAAAAAATGTTGAATTGGAAAAAAATTGTAATGACTTGTAAGTCGCTTTGGATAAGAGCGTAATTACTGTAAAGTAAAGCCGTGTTAATTTCGTTGTCAACGACCCTTTTTCCCAGACGAAAACTAAAAGACTAGCTATAATAAAACTCCTCCTCAGGGACAAAAACTTTTAACAAAATGTATTGATACTTTCGTCAACGAATTAAGACTAAACTAAAATGTCTTTTGTGACGACGTCCCATCATAATCTTTGAGCTTGTGGAGAAAGGCGGGTGCAAACGCCAAGAAAACCAAGCGTTTGTCTTTCAGATGGCAGGAAAAACATGGTGAGCTGGCTAAGATATCTATCTAGCTTCTTCAAAAACGTCTACTCCTGGCTGGAAAAAGCGGTCAGATATATGGATTCGTTTTAATTTCAACGCGACCTTAAAAACGTTGTGTATGCCGCGTGAAGCAACAATCACGGGCAAAAATACAACAAACCTGGAGCGCCATCTGCAGATAAAACTTCTTTTTTTTTCACCATGCAACCATTTCTTACTTGGTGCCATTATAATTTATTTAATTTTACTGAATTTCATTTTCATTTTGTTGAAGTTTAATTTATGAGAATACAATTTATTTGGATTGAAAGAGAAGTTTATAAAAATAAGTTTAAGAAAAATAAATGTTTTTCCAAATAAGTAAGATCTTTTATTATGTATGGTCATAGTTAACCACGTATTCAGACTGCTTAGACATAGCAACTTTAGTAAACATTTAGAATATATAGCAATTATATTTTTGATTATTAAAATGTGTGTGGGTGTTTTACAAAATTATTGAATTTTGGAGAATGTTTAGACTGTTTGAATCTATCTTCTAGGATTCCACGTACAATCATGCTTCAGCAAAGCAACGGGCAGAAGTCTCATCAGATCCTGAAGGTGAGGTCATGGTGAATCCATTCTTACACTCTGATCATCACACACACACTCGTCTGATGAACACACCCTTCTGTTTTATTTCTTAGAGAACTGCGCTGGATCTGACTGAGACTGGAAATGCTCTGAAGTTTCAAGCGGAGCGGCCACATCTGGTCAGTCTAGGCAGCGGCCGTCTCAGCACTGCCATCACCCTGCTGCCCCTGCCTGAGGGTAAGACCACCTCTCATGGACGCTAATTACGGGGATTCCACCAGAGTTTTAAATCAAAGTTCAAATTCAAAATGTATTTGTCACATACACATTATACATGGTATTACATGTAGTGAGGTACAACATGGGGTTTTGGAGGGAGGGGATACATTTGAGAAAGAGAATAAATAAGCAAGCAAAGAAATACAATAAAAATGATAAAAATTCTATAAATTACCGTAAAAATAAAGATACAAATATGAGTAAATATACCAAAAAATATGAAGATAAAAATACAATAAAAAAGTTTAAATATGAATAAAATACAAAAAAGTGAGTCAAGTGATCCAGGTAAAGTGTCTAGTTTAAAGTGTCCAGTAACCAGATTAATGTGACCAAGTGTGGACAAACTCACTTCTGATCATTTAGATTTTTCACAATGATTTTGTGATTAATATTCAGTCTTCTACCAGTTTAGCTATGGCTAGTTGTGCTAGCGTCTGGGTAAATGCATCTAACTGCTCTATCAGATCTCTAACTGCTGCAGGGGGTTGTCTGTTCAGGAAAGACCACCCTGGGTGATGGAGCCGCCGCGGACATCAGCATTCAGGGTCCCGGAATTTCAGCGGAACATTGCTTCATTGAAAATGTGGCTGGAATCGTCACTCTGCATCCCTGTGGAAACCAGTGCAGCGTGGACGGACGCACCATCAGCAGTGCGCAAAGCCTGTCTCAGGGTACACGCCGCTCACAGTACACATACAGTAGACTTACAGTACAGCACAGGGGTAAAGAGTACCAGTAAAAGTACAGATATGCACTTTAAATATTACTCCACTACAAGTAACAAGTCACCAATTTCAAAAAGACTTGAGTCAAAGTAGCAAAGTATCTAATTTTAAAAGAACTTAAGTTATTTTACTCATACTGAATTTTAAACCAAACTATTATAAGGTTTTGTTTTCTAATACAGAAACAAAGTTTAACACCTCAATGTTTTAAAAATGGTAGAACAAAGTTGATAATAAGAACAAAAAGTCAGTCTCAGTCACTGTGCATAGAAAAATAGGTAAAAAAAAAAAATTCTAATTAGTAAAATATATACATATAAAAAACAATTATATATGATATGAAAATTTGAAAATTAAAATAAGATTTGTCTTGTCGCCCACAAAGTTAACTGCAGGTCAACAATGTAACAAGTAACGGCACGTGTCCGTTCAAATGTAGTGGAGTAAAACTACCGATACTCAAATCAGAAATGCAGTGAAGTTGAGAGTAAAAGTTACTTTTATTTTTGATACTCGATACAAGTGCAAAGTAGCAAAAAACATACTTGAGTAAATGGATTTTGTTACTTTACTTAAGTACTTTACACCTCTGTAGTACGGGTACAATACACATACAGGGAACAGAAGTGTTTCCGGAAAATGTTACTGAAAGGAAAAGATTGCAGACGCTCCATCTTTTGTGTTAGAGTGGGCGGGCGCAGGGAACGTGGGCGGGGGCAGGGCAAGCGGGGGTCTTCACTGTGTCCCCTGTTGCTGAACAGGGGACACAGTGAAGTATCTTTCTCTGAAAAATTGTTGGCGAAGGTTAAGTGAAGTGAGGTGGAAGTGAGTGTGTCACTATAACCACTAGGGGCAATATTGAGACCCTATCACAGTATCGAGAACCATCCAATGAAGTCACACACATTGAAGTGGCACACACAAACTCACCAGACCAGGATTCGAACCAGCAACAGATGGGTGGAAAATAAGTGGCGCGCACACACACATACACACACAAACACACACACATACCGTACTCAGATGATGGTACTGCTCTCTGTTCAGGCTGCGTGCTGTGTTTCGGCCAGTCCACCATCTTCCGCTTCAACCATCCTGAGGAGGCTCTCCGCATGAAGAGCCTGAAGCCGGCGGCCAGAAAGGACCACACGGGTAAGCAAACACACCGTGGTGAAGTGCACCAGTGGAGCGAGCTTTTCTTCCTTAGTGTCTTTTTATAAAACATCTTCATAAAGCTTTGATTTGACATAGGTTGATCCTCATCTTTCTCCTAATCTTCACACTCATCTTGACATTTTTTGCCTGTATGTAGATTCACACAGAGCAGTTTCTTGACATCCCCCACTTCCACCACACAGGCAGTGTTTAATCAGCATACATTGTGTGTGTGTGTGTGTGTGTGTGTGTGTGTGTGTGTGTGTGTGTGTGTGTGTGTGTGTAAGTGGTCAGCACAGCTGGGCTTTAGTTAGTAAAAATACAACTTATAGGAGCTCGAGAGGCTTGAGCCTTTGAACTTTATACTGTATATGTTTGATGTCTTTATACTTTCATTGAGAAGATTCCATTACCCCCCTCGCAACCCCATACACACATCATTTCCTCTGGGCTCTATTCTCACCAGTAGAAACCGAACCGATCTGTTGGCCACACACTGCGTATTAATAGTTGAGGGTGTTTTTTACAAAATCTATTTATATCTCACTGCCCCCTGCTGTTCGGTCCTGTTACTAAGCTAATCACAGATTTACGAGACGGATTGGAAAGTAAAGACTTTATTTATTTTAGATTTAGCAGCACAGCCGTGACTTATTTTTTTAACAAATAAAATCACAACTTACATAATTAATTCTCCTCGAAGTTGTTCAACAGGCTGTGACTGTTCAAATCGTTACACGCGCTGTGGAAAAAGGCGCGCTGTCGCTTTAAGCGACTAGTCCCGCCCCGTGAAGCCAGCGATCACTCACATCAGCACCGTGGACAGGGGAGGGCGGGGCTCCGGGGCGATGGCGTAGCGGTTCCCGGCGCGTTACATTCCTGCCCGGCTGGTTCGCGTAGGTATAAGCATTGTACATATATTTTAGACCGACCTCGGATTTGATCGACTGTTGTTAGCGGTTCCACCGGCGCGGGTTTCTCTGTGAGCGCGGGCGGCTGTGTCACCTCTGTTCGCGCAGACTGGAGCTGTAGCAGCGAAGAGTTCTGTTAGCACGAAGAACCGTCACCTTCTCTCAGCTATGTGTTTTTACAAATGTGTTTTTTTCGTGTTAGTGATCGCTCGAGCGGAGGACAAACTGATTACCGAACCCCGATCACGGGATTTGTGATCAGAAATGAAAACACTGAGCAGAACGCGGCGCCCATCAACACGAACGCACGCGCGCACGCACAGCCGTTTTAATTGTCTGTTTATTTTTTGTGTGTGCTCGTTCTTATTGAGATAAAGACCTTTGTAATAGGTAAACACATTACTGATTTCTGCAGAGATTTGAGTAATAAAGATCATTTGTGATATATTCGTTTGATCAGGGCTTAGACTCAGTAGCCTTATATTATAACTCCATGCACTTTATATTCGATATTGCAAGCCAGCAGAATAATTTAGTTCACTGTTGCTAACGTTTATTTACCTGTCTTTGTATTTTATATAAAGTACGTACACAGATTTATAATATGGAACATGAAGTTTTTGTAATACTGTATATACGTATTACCAAAAAAAGAACTTTACGTGCATTGCGGTTCTTTACTGGTTACAGCTGTTTTCAAGCAAGCAGAAAAAATTAGTTATCTCTATTTAAAACTTTTTAAACTAAAACATGCTTCTGATTTGCTTGATTATAATATTTGTTGTTGTTTTTTTGTGTAAAGGTTCTAAAAACCTGGTCAATGGGAACCATCCATCAAGTCCACCAGAGTCACTACCGGGATCCGGTGAAAGTGTGTGTCCTGAGCACCGTGCCGTGGTGGGTTTCATTGAAAAAGATATTCAGGACATCATGGACTCATTAGTGATGGGGGACCTTCAGCCTTCTTCTCCTGAGTCAAAGAAGCCTTCTGTTCAGACGATCTCCCCTTCTGCTCTGTCCCCCATGTTCAACGGCGGGGGACGATTCCTACTGTCACGGCCCTTGAGTCCTGGTGCTATGTCTGTGGGCTCAAGTTATGAGAATACCTCACCTGCCTTTTCTCCTCTGTCCTCTCCATCAGCCGCCAGCAGCGGCAGCTACCGGAGTCCCTCGCCAGGTTGTCAGGACCAGCCACACACACTTCCTCCAGTGCCAGCGAGGTCTTCTAGTTACAATTACACTAGCCAGCCACCAATGCCTCAGCCGCAGACTGTGCTGTCTATCCTCTCGAGTGCCAGCAGCGTGCCAAAAGTGCCTGGTAGTCCTAGGCTCCAGAGAAAAACTCTTTTAGAAGCCCCCCCAAGCCCGAAACCGTCAAGAAGGTTCTTGAATCAAGACAACTCTGCGGCCAAAAGCCCAGATAGCCCCACGCAGACTCTCGGCCTGCGCTCTGTCTTCATCTCTACCTCTTCGAAGGAGGCGCCGTTGGTCGGTCGCGTGCCGATGCCAGGTAGTCCTCGATTATCCCCCAAATTCTCTACTGCCTCACCATCCACCTCACCTGCTTGTCCCAGAACCCAAACCACCATTGTTCTCCAGGACCGACCCTTGAGTCCTTTCCGTGAGAAGCCTTTCCAAGACCGTTCCTCGTCATCTAGTACCTCTCACCAGCTTTCTCCACCTTCATGCTCCTACCAACCCCATTTAGATCCCATTGTCCACACTATTCAAGGTTCTTCGCACTCTCGTCCACCGCAGCCTCCAGAGAGTCCTCGACTGGCCCGCAGGAACCTTGATGGAGCAAGCATGAGGGATCTCCCCCCCATCAGCCCCTCTGTAGCTCGCCGGGGGGTTCCCGTGCTCCCTGGAGCTCTACCAGGAACCATGAGGACTCCAGAGAGCCCATCTGCAAGAAGTGTCCCGGAGAGTCCCAGACTCCGGCGGAAAGCAAACTCGCCCACTGAGGAACAGTTTTGTGCCCGTGCGGTGCGGGACCGCAGCCCCTCGCCCACATCAGGGCTGCTGGGAGAAGCCAGCGGGAGGAAGGGCAGCTTCGGGAACTCCCTCTCGCCAGCCTTCAGCCTAGGTTCTCTGCATGGGTCGTCCACCCGATCCAGCCCCAAGACCCACAGGAAGATGTCAGGAGGTCATCACATGAGAGAGCGCAAGAACAGCATCACCGAGATCAGCGACAACGAAGACGATCTTCTGGAGTATCATCGACGCCAAAGAGACGAGCGCCTCCGAGAGCAAGAGATGGAGAAGCTGGTAGGGAAGAGCTTCTCTGTTCTTGTGTGTGTTTGTGTGTGAGTTTACTGTATCCGTTTTGAAAGAAGATTGAGATGAATACACACACATTTGTTTACACTCACACTCTCACCCCTAAACAAAAAAATACTACTTTGGGATAGATACCGTATAGTGCAAAATTATATTGTCTGCATTTATAACGTTGCACAGTAGGGTGCGTCGTTTCCTCTAGCTTCTATTTCAGATCTGAAATTTCCACACCATGGGATAAATACAGTTACACTTTTGTCCTAGGTTTAACATTTTAACTTGGTTGTTTAATGGGACCGTGGGACGGACAAGTGTGAGATTTTTTTTTTTTGTGTGTGTGAAGTGTGAGACCTTTACATTAACAATACATTGTACAGTTAATGTTCAGTCTCTACGCTTTCAAAAAATGAAAGAAAAAAATCATGCTTTTCTTTTTGATGTACATGCCACCAAATGGTCAAACACGAAGCGGAACAAACTGTCAACGTTCATGTCGTCATGCTGTTCATTTGGGCCGCAGCTAACGATTATTTTCTAATCGATTATATTTTCCTAATAAGCTACTATAATTTTTTTGCCCAAACTATTATTTTTGTCAATAAAAATAAAATAGGCATGCGTTTTGTTTTTTAATTACATTGTCCTTTATTTTTTAACACAAAGGCAATATGAAACGTTGGGGCATAAACACATACTTACACTTTAATACTGATTAAAGTGATTAAGTTGTTTTTAAATTCAGCCAACAACAAAGTGACTTAAATAAAAAAAAAAGCTTATCTTGTACATAACCACATAGTATGTTTCAATACCACTTACAAAAAATGTAGGCTAAATACATAGGACAGAAAAAATACAAAAATAAATTAAAGCCCTATTTGTTTTTACTTTACACTTATTTGTCCTTAACACAAAATCAGTGGAAAATGAATTCAGTAGGACTGACTATAATTATTAATGTGCAAAATAAAAAGTCCATCCTACAATTCTAAAATTCCTAAAAATTGAATCGCACAACAAGAGTGATGCAAAAAAGTTAGCATGTCTACATGATTAGGTGAGGCTTGTTCTTTTTTTATTTAATAACTTTTCTTAATGTTTTCTTATTTACATGAAAAATTAGCAGCTCTTAACTAAATAAAACAATTTTTTATTTATCATAAAATTTAATCTTTTTATTTATGATAAAATATGCATAGTACATAGCGCTGTGCATTTCTTGCATCTTCTGTAAACAAACATTTTAATAAGCGATGCATAAACAGATTGTCGTAATGAAAATTGAACTCTGTTAAACACTGTTGCAGGTGATCTTTTTTTTGTGATCTTGTCATGTCACTATACATGACAAGCCACTATATGGATGTAACAATGTTTCCACCTGAACAGAAAAGTTGCTCGACTCTGATGAGAAGTGACGCATGTGTCTGTTTTTCTGCAGTGACTACACTTGACATCATTTTGTTCTATGTCATCCTTTTTGAAGCCAAAACGACAGAGACAGCGGTTTTCCTTTTCTGTTTCCGACATTTTTAATGACTTTAATCACGTTTTTTTGCCATCGTCTGTTACACTCGTTTCCCGCTCTGCCATGTTTGAAAGAATGAAAAGAACAAGGGGCGCATGTAAGCATTTTTTGCGTCAACGTATTTACGTAATCAATGACGTCAGTGCGTTGTTGCAGCTCTACTGTTTATGCATGTTTTATTTTTGAATTCTTCTTAAAATGTCTTCTAAATGAATAGAAGTTAGTGAAGCTAACATCGATCCTTGATTAAGAACCAAAACATCCATATTAAGAGAGTTTAAAGTTGTGATGACGATGTAAAAGTCTAAAACTTGTGATCTTGATACTGTATTATGGGTTGGTGCAAAATCATTCCAAAAACACAGTTGTAAAGCTTTTTATTCGTGGCGGCCCTGTTTATTTTCATTGCCCTCCTCCGGGACATTAATAACACACATAAAAATGTATTTCTACTGTAATTATAAATTATTATTGTGCATTTGTGTGTGAAACTTTACTAGATGGTTAAATGCAAAACACAGTCCACTATGGACATATTGGCAAACTTTTTTTTCACGTTGAAGTTTATTTATATAGCGCTTTTCTTAGTTCAAGGCCAACGCATAGTCACTATGCGGAATAACCACCAAAGTAAAGCTGAACAATTCATTGTTAAAAGGTCGCGATCTCGATTCCATCCCCCTCGCGATCTTAATCCAGCATTAATACGATTCACCTCTATCCTTCAGATTCTGAGTCTGAGCTGTTCTGTGTAGTCCACGTGAGATCTTGATTCATCTAATGGTTCTTCTCCGTGTTTTAGGAACGACAACGGTTGGAAACCATCTTGAACCTGTGTGCCGAGTACAACAAAGATGATGACAGGACAAGTGAAGTGGACCGGATCTCTGGATTCGGATCGAGGGACAGGCTCTGCACCAGACGGCCTTCTGTGGAAAGCTTAAGTCTCGGTTCCTCAAGAGCAGGACAGCGAGCGGTCGAGAACAACAGGGAAAAGCTGAGGAATGACTGCAGTGGCGAGGGTCCATCAGCCAAGATCAACGGACAAAATGTAGCGAGTGTTTGTTCCTTGTCCTGACTGTCCTTCACGCTGTTTATGTCCTTGCAGGAGTCTTCAGGAGCAGGAGGCTTTAGTCAGTGGGAGCTGATGTTTCTTGAGGAAGAGCGGGTTCGAGTTTTGACCAAGGTTGACGAACTCAAGGGTCGGATTGCTGACCTGGAGCAGCAGCTTCAGGAGTCCAGAGAGGAGGTGAGGTCTGCACAGCGTTACTCAGCTGGAGCTCAAACAGGAAGTCTGGTGGGATGTGATGTTCAGGCGGAGATGGAGAAAGCTCTGCTGCAGGGAGAGAGAGGGGCGGAGCTGGAGCAGATGGAGGCGGAGAAGGAGATGATCCAGCAGCTGCAGCGCAGACTCACCGAGCTGGAGAGCAGCTTCCAGAAAGAGAACCAAAAGGTGGGAGAGCACGTTTTGAACGGTTAAGATAGTCAAAAAAAATCATGTAATGTGGAGAACAAGCTAGTTTATTAGACTAGTTTCAGTTTGTTTCACTGTGCTAGTGTATGTCTTTAATAATGTGTTTGTGCCCTGAAAGGGTTTTGTTATTTTTTTTAGAGGTGGAAAGGTTAATTATTAGATTTTTTTTTTGCGTGTTAGTGCCATATAAATTGCCAAAGTAAATCTTCGGTTTTGAAGGCCACATACTCTCTGTTCTCCACATTTCTCACTCACTCTCATCACTGTCTCTCTCAGACTCTCATCACTGTCTCTCGCAGACTCTCATCCCCGTCTCTCTCAGACTCTCATCACCGTCTCTCTCAGACTCTCATCACCGTCTCTCTCAGACTCTCATCACTGTCTCTCGCAGACTCTCATCACCGTCTCTCTCAGACTCTCATCACCGTCTCTCTCAGACTCTCATCACCGTCTCTCTCAGACTCTCATCACCGTCTCTCTCAGACTCTCATCACCGTCTCTTTCAGACTCTCATCACCGTCTCTCTCAGACTCTCATCACCGTCTCTCTCAGACTCTCATCACCGTCTCTGAGACTCTCTGTGTTCTGCGTCTCTCACAGACTCCCAACACGCAGACAGTTTCACAATGATGAAAATATAGAAACAAGGATGACGAAACGCAGTAATCATACAGAAAGAGAACAACAATTCTAAAAACGGCTTAAAGTAAGGTGTGTGAGTGTGTCAGTATAACCACTAGGTACAGTACCTAAATTGTGCCCGGCATTTAACTATCCAGGCAAGACAGACAAACACACACACACACACACACACACACACACACACACACACACACACAGACAGACAATGAAGTGAAAAGCTCAGTCAGCTAAAAAATTTTCAAATCAGTGTAAAGTGGTCTGGAGCTAATCTCAGCAGCTCTTGGCCTGAGGCGGGTCACACACTCTGGATTGGTGGCTGACACAGAACAGGACACACACACACATCTTTGGACTATTGTCCAATTCTCCTGCATGTTTTTGAACCGTGGCAGAAACAGGAGACCCAGAGGAAACCCACGCAGGCATGAGTAGAATCTGGACTGAGAACTATGATGTGAACTAAAAAAGTATTTCAGAAAACGGGGCATGCAGAGTTTTGTTTTTCCCCATTACGTCATACCGGTGGATGGCTTTTCGTGTGTGTGTGTGTGTGTGTGTCTGTGTCTATTCAGTCAGGAGGAAGCGTCAGGGCAGATTGCACAGGTTCTTTCTATGCTAAAATGCACGTTGTTCAGTTTTCTTTTAGTAAATTGTACCTTCATAAGGAACAATAGTTCCGGGCTGTATTTTTATTTTGGGGAAAAATAAAGTGTTTAATATTAATTTAGAGGTTATTTCTTGTCTTTTTTTGGAAGCTGCTTTAGTGTAACCGAATAACCAGAGTCGACTTTATATGAAATTGGGTTTCTACACATTTCTATTTTTTCACTTTTCTCTCATTTCTTTCTCCCTTCTTATACGCGGGTCTGAACACAATGCCACAATCTCACAGGTGAAGTGTGTGGGGGGGGTGACTTATAAGTGAGTAAATATGATACATAAAACCCATCTATAAATATACGTTCAAATAATCATGCACATAAAAAACACAGGGAAATAAAGCCCGTAGGTTAAAGTGGTTAGAGTGGTTAAAGTAACAAGAGATCAGGAATAGGGTCTGTGAGTGCGGTCTGTCCGCTCGTAAAGACTTGGTTCCTACAGAGGAAGAGAAGGAAATCAACTCTTTGTTTCAGTCCAGTTAGGACTGGAAAAAACACAGGCCTGGAGCAGGACTCGTGTGTTGAGGCTGGCGTGTTCTTAGCTGTGCTTTCTTTCCAGGTCAGGGCTAACGTTGACACGGAGCGGGAAGCTCTGGAGAGGCTTCAGGATGGGTTGGATGAGATGAAGAACCAGCTGCAGAACTGTCCTGAGTCAGTGAGAGAGCAGATCCAGGAGCAGATCAAGAAGGTCAGGACTCTCGCTCAGCCTGTCTGTCCTTCACTACTTTGGGTTTAATTCACAGAGGAGAAGGTTTTATTTCTATTTTACGTTTTGGACATTTGGTCAAACTCTGGTTGTCTAGACCTGTGGTCCCCAACCTTCTTGTCTTAGCAGACCAGTTGACATTTGATAATTTTACAACGAGTCATTATGGAGGGTGGAGAAAATCAACTTAAAATCATTTGTTGATTTAATTAAACTTGATTTAACAAGTTTAATTTAAATGGGTTTAAACATGGCTTCAAATACAGTTACCATAAAAGCTGATTTAAAGGTAAATTAACATTTTAACTGAGAACAATTAGAGAACAATTAGTGTACCTTTTGGTGTTTGGAGCTTCTTATTATATGAAAAATACATGAACAACTAGACGTATTCCGTTTTCTTAAAATATTTATATATAATGGCAGAGACGTTTTTAAAGTTAGACTTGATTTAATTTCTTTGCTTATACTTAGAACAAAAAAAGTTCTACAGCTAAGAGACGAAAAAAGGCTGCATTTTTGTACTCAAAATTGAAAGCATCTCTTCTTCAGTTCTGTGTGCGTGTCACGGCAGAAGTTTTCCGCAAGAAACGTTACAAAATGATGTGCTGCAAATATCCATGGCTTTTGACTGCAGTCAAACCAGCCACTTCTTTGAAAAAGACAGACACTTCTTTGGTCAAGCCAGCCACTTTGTTTACCCAGCCTAATTTGTCTGCAATGTAATGCCCTGACCCACTTGACTTTATTTTAAATTTTAACTTTAATTTCTACAATATTGTTAGTAAACTTGCTTATACTATATACTCAAATACTTACAGAACAGTAACCACTGAAACGTTATATTTTATTACACTTAGTGTAGCACAAATAAAAATCATACAGCAAGATTCTTCATGGGTTCGAATGACTTTGGATTCTGGTTCACAAGTTTTTCTAGTTTATGCTTCTTTTTTATATGTATTGATTCAGCAATCACTTCTGATGGCATGCCTAGTTTTGCCATTACTAAGACGGTGACACACACACACGCAACTGACGAAGAGATGCTTCTGGTTTTGAGAACGGAAATTTGAGTATTGTACACAAAAATAAGAATAAAAAGCAAATCAAACATTTGAATCGTTTTTGTACATTTAAAAAAAACTTACTGCATGAATTCTGCACCAGTCGAAACTAACGTGAAAGAGTTGTTCATCGGTCTGAGCAGGAAGCCGAGACGCTGGAGGCTGCGACCAAGCAGTTTGAGGACCTGGAGTTCCAGCAGCTGGAGAAGGAAAGCAGTCTGGAAGAGGAGCGTGAGACCACCAGCAAGCAGCTGCTGCAGGAGCGAGCGCAGTACCACAGTAGTGTCACCGAGAGAAACGTAAGAGAAGCCGATGATGCCAGGAACGCAAGCGTCTGACCCCCGTGTCCCTGTGCAGGAGAAGGTCCGGACGCTGGAGAGCCAAGCGAGGCAGCTGGAGGAACAGGCGGCTCAGGAGTGCGACAGGATGCTTCAGGAAAGAAGCTTCAACATGCAACTTTTGCAGAAGGTAAGAGCGTTCATCACCTTCTGGATCCTTCCAGCGGTTAGACAGCCACTTGCAAGCGTTGAATCCTTGATCCGCTGGTGCCAGAATCAAGACGGTACCAATGTTGATCAGCCTTTTGTCAAGATGGCAATTCAAATCTGCACACCACCCTAATTCTGCACTAGGTCAGAGAAAGTCTTCAAGACCACATCATCTGTGAAGAGCGGAGATCAGACCCTCTTTATCACAGGGTCCCGCACTCCATTCTCCCGAAACTATGAGGGGAGCACATGGAGACAGGACGTGCAAAATCCCATAAACCCTCAAGCACCTCGTGAGGGTGTAGAGCTGGTCCATGTTCTAAGGCTGGTACGGTGGTCTCAGTGTTCCTCCACTCTCGGCCTAATCCTCCTCACCAGCAGCCTGGCCAAGACCTCACCAGACTTTGCTGGACTGTGGGATAGGGATGAGGGATTTGGCCAAATTTCTAAATCTTGATTAATAAGTATATAAAAGTATATAAAATATATTTTATTGCAACATATAAAAATGTATTAAAAGCTATAAAATATATAAAAAATAAATACCACCTTTAATAATTATTAACCATAAATAACATTTGTAAACAAATATTTTAATGGGTAAACAAAATAAAAAAATGACAGACGTTGCGCAATCACATCTGTTGCGTGATTGACTGGAAAATATGTAGTATCAAGGCATCACTGGGCAAGCATTACTGGCACGGAGGAATGTTATAACGTGAGCGGGGACACGTGACTCTGAAAAAGAAGGTAATGGTAATCAACCTTGAAAAATGTAGTCGATGGTTCTGAATGTCAATTTAGATTATATTCTGATTAATCGACCAGCTCTACTGTGGGACATCGGAAGCAGCTTCTAAGTACCGGCTGGCCAAGCGAATTGCAGCCCGAGCGGTCGCACAAGCTTTAGTCTGGGAGAAGTTTGGTGAGGCCTGGAAGAAAACATCAGTCTGTCTCAAAGAGATTCTGGCAAACCGTCCGACGTCTCAGGAAAGGGAAGCTGTTCCCTGCCAGTACTGTTTACAGAGGAAGTGAGGAGCTCCTGACCTCAGCTGGAGATGTAGTGGGACGGTCTAAGAAATATTTTGAGGACCTTCTCAACTCAGACTTCCTCTAGTCTCTGGGTGATGCAGGGCTGATGATTGCATGGAGGCCAATACATATGTGTTCTTGTGGCTAAAGTAAATAAAATAACATTATTTTGATATTATATAAAAGATGATTTGTTAAAAATGTAGAGATTTTCAACTTTTTCCCAGAGTGAAGTGCTTTTCACAGCTGTCTAAAAGCTGCTGTGTTAAAATGTATAAATAGAACATTGTTGAGTTTAGTTCATTGTTCGTGGGTGTTTAAGGTTATGACTATGACCAGTAAGCAAGCAATAGATGCAACAGTGGCCAGGTAAAAAAAAAATCCTCACTGGCGGGATATGAGGAAAAGGGAATACCCTGGGGAAAAGGGTGGTGAATAATTGTGAAAATCTAACTTATTTTTTACAAAGGTGTATTTACAAAGTGTTTTTTCCATTATTTTGTTCCCTCATTTTGTTCTGTTCTAAACTGTTGAGAGAACTGTTCTAAAAGCGGCGCAGACTTTAGTGCTCCTGGAGCTGTCCTGTCTATGACGGACCACCTTGTGCCCTTTCACCAAATCTCCATATGTTTTCACAAGTCTTTCCCACTGTTTCAGGAGAAAGAACGACTACTGGATCTGGAAAGGAAATATCAGAACCTGACGGGCGGGAAGATGTTGCCCAAGAACCCAAGCCCGCTAAAAGAGGTGAGCAGCATTCTAGACCTTTTCTTCTTCAATCCTAGCAAGCGTCATTGGATACTGATGAGGGACGAGATTACCATTTCATTAGGATTATTCCAGATTAAGTGATCAGAGAACAAGGATGATCTTTCTGAGGATGATCAACTCCTGAGATGATCGTTTGATCTAGATGACCTTGACTACTGTAAAGCCTGCTCTGAAGAACTGTCTGTGTATGTAAGAGTAGCTTCTGGAATCCCTAACGCTCCTGTCTGTCTGTGTGTAAGGAGGTAAAGCAGGTGTATTATGGGCTGCCAAAGGTGGAGTGTTCCCCGACGTCTCCGGTGGAGCTCCTGCGCTCAGACTCTCCTTCCCTCTCCTGCGAGGTGTGTCTCCTTCATCTTCATCACAAACCGTGCGATGGTATACGTGTAAAGCAGACCTGGGCAAACTACGGCCCGCGGGCCACATGCGACCCGTTAAACGTTTTAATCTGGCCCACCGAACGAAATTAAATGAAAGTCGAATTTTTTTTCCTACTGGCTTTTTTCGTTATTAAGTTTTATTTATTTGCTTGTTTATGAACAGATTGACAATGTACATGAAAGAATTGTACTATTATATTTTTAACATTTATTTTTACACTGTCAATCACAAAACAAAAAGAGTTTGCTATTTATGCGCGCCCGTGCCTCTCGTTCTCTGTGAAGCAGCACGCGCAGATCTTTCACTGAAAGAGAACAGACTATAGTTACGTTTTTTAGCTCAGTGATTATTTTATTTTAAAAACTTGCTCTCGCATTCATTTCTTTACACTTTCATTCATTTTCACACTTTCTGCTTGATCCGCGCTGGATCAAGTTCAGTCCAGCAATTGCTCAAACAAGTTGATTTTTGTGCAAAAAAACTATCGATAGAGTCATCACACTACTCACAGTATAGTACTTTGTTCTGTTTCTATCCTTCTCTCCGCGATCAGAAAGCCTGAAAATAGCATCAAATGTCTGCACCTCCGGTTTGTGCACCGGTTTGTGTATTTTAATGAATTGCGTGAATCGAGGTGCCACTGTATTTCCGCAAAATAAAATGTATTTATCCCAAAATGTGTATTTTTAAACTCCAATGTGGCACCCCTACAATACTGCTTTTTTAACTGAAACTAACTTTATTTTAAAGCCCTTTTACACAAATTCAATTTAAAAAAAGTGCACTTACTAATTTTTAAGGAAAATATAAGGTCAAATTGAGGATAATATACATAAAAACAGCAGATAGTAAAAGAAAAACCACACAACAAACTAAATAAAAAGACATAATAATGTCACAACTCAATTTCCGTCAAACGCAAATGAAAACAGATGGATTTTGAGTAGTGATTTAAAAGCATGTAAGGACGATGTACAAAGTCAGCTGGTTCTATAATTTTGGAGCTCGAAACATTATTAATGTTGAGCAGAATTGAGTTTAGTTTTTTTGGTCCGGCCCTCCGCAATATTTTCTGTTTCTCATGTGGCCCCTTGGAAAAAAATAATTGCCCACCCCTGGTGTAAAGTGTGCGCTTGTCTTTGGCGTTTCAGGCGTTTCGCTTGCGGCTCGACAGCGATTGCAGCCAGTCATCGCTGAGGCCGGTGGTCAGCGCGGGTCTGTCCCCCCCACACACCACTGCCACGCTGGGACGCAATACCGCCAGGGTGAGTCTCACTATTACTCCGAGCCATGTCGACTATCCGTGATGCTGACAGGTCAGATGTGATCCACTCAGAGTCCTGTGTCGGCGTCCGGCAGCACCGGGAGTCTCCCGCGGAACCTGAGCGTCACCCTGATGGACATCCACAGCCGCAGACACCAGGCTCTCCAGCAGAAAGGTACATGTCTGAGTCACAAATAAGAGCACTACAGTAATTGGCTCATTATACATTATTCAAAAACACATAATTATTCCAAACCATGAATAGTTAGCACCAACGTCCTTCAAACAGACCAAGCACATTGTTTGTGCAAGTTATAATTTAAAAAGTGGCTTTTTACTTATTTTTTAGGCTGTGATTTTATTTACATTTTATTATACTGTTTTTAAACATTTTAAACTTTTAAACCTTATGTGCTTTTTGTACAGCACTTTGGTCGACCTCGGTTGTTTTTAAGTGCTTTATAAATAAAGATGATTTGATTTCATATAATTCAGTGTCGTGGTGGACAAAGTTAAAATACACACTTTTTGGAAAGTTTTGTAGCAGCTCTTTTTGCGTTTTAAAATGAGCTGGTTTATGACCGTCTGATGGGTCAGAGGTGTAAAGTACTTGAGTACACTTTAGGAATTTTTGTACATTTTGTAAATACACAACATGCATACCTATTAGGGGTGGGCGGTATACCGGTATTAACGTGAATACCGGTATTGAGTTGTGCCACAATATGGATTTTGCAATATTGTGGATACCCTGGCACTTTCATGAATTTACCTTTTAATGCTCTCCATTTTTGTCTCTCTTTCTCTCACTCACTGTCACTGTCTATCTCACTCTCGCTGTCTATCTCTCTGTCTCTTAAAAGATAGACCGCAGGCCATTTAATTTAAATGTTTTTTTTTTCAAATAAATGCCTGGGCTACTTTTAATAGATATACGGTATTAAAAATGACAGCTGCTTTTCCAGGTTTCCCCTTGCATTTTAATTTCGTACTTTATATAAAATAAGAATACCCCCCCACCACACCGTGATATAATACGATACCGTCTGTACACTAGAAAATACAGTGATATGAATTTTATCTCATATCGCCCACCCCTAATACCTACGTATGTATGATACAGTTGATTGTAAAAAAAGGAAAAAAAAAAGTACGACAACAACGCGTAAATTTTTTTTTATCAAAACACTGAGCATAGTATTTGTACTTGTATTAGTACTTGTACTTTATTGATTACTTGAATTTATTGGGACTGTGTGAATTTAAAACTTTCTTATATTTTTGATTCAAAAATCATTTTTGATTAATATCTAAAGTGTCCTCAAGTTTACACCTCTGGTCGCGGTCAGCTGGTGGTGTGTTCTGGCCAGTGGTGTAAATACTTGAGTAAATGGACTTTGTAACTTTACTAAGTATTTTTGGCTACTGTGGCACTTGATACTCAGCACTTGTACTGAGTATCAAAAATATGAGCATTTTTTACTTTCTACTTGACTACATTTGTGATTGAGTATCTGTACTCTTTACCCCACTATATTTGAATGGACACTTACCGTTACTTATTACATTGTGATGGTGTCTGCATCTTTTTCCACCGCGGTTAATTTCTTGGGTGAATGAGGAGATATTGCCATCTGCAGGGTGCTGAACGTACTGGATTCTATTTATGAGCTAAATCAAGTGAACGTTTAGCAGTTCTTGCATCATTTTCAGGCCAAAAAATTAGCTAGAATAGTAACTTTGAGAACCAGCTTTTGTTGAAGCTTAACAAATATATCACATCAAATAAATGAATCACATCAAAGTCAGCTCAGAATTTTGTTTTACTACTTTTTTTTGTTTGTGTCATTGTTACGAATTTGTTTGTTTCGCTTAATTGATGGGTTTGGTGTCATTATGTTCAGGTGATGGCAATATCCTGTTCTATATTTAAAGTATGTGTAGTATGTGTTGTCTGTAGGAAAGACGTTGAATCTGTGATCTCGAAATTGTTTGTGAGCCTGAGTGCATTTAGTTTATTGTTTTGCCACTGTTTGTATCTGTTTTTGGTTAGGGAGTTTAGGGAAGAAACTGTGTTTTTTGTTTTTCCACTTTTGTTTAAAATAGGGAATTTAGAGGGTTTTGCCATAGCTTGTTTTGTTAGTTGTTGTTTTGTGGTGAAACACAGCACTCTTTATTTTTGTGGTGAAAGAGGGAACATAACTGAGATGGGTTGGACATGTGCAGAGGAGGGATAGTGAATATATTGTTAGAAGGATGTTGGGTATGGAGCTGCCAGGGAAGAGGGCAAGAGGACGACCAAGGAGGAGATATATGGATGTTGTAAGAGAGGACATGAGGTTGGCTGGGGTCAGAGTAGAGGATACTCAAGATAGAATGAGGTGGAAAGGGATGATTCGCTGTGGCGACCCCTGATAAGGGAAAAGCCGAAAGAGAAGTAGTAGTCTCTAAAATCACCTTTGACGTTTGTAGTTTGTGCGATCACTCTAGAGGTCGTAACACCATTTTTGCACATTTGAGTTTGATTGTTTGTCTTTGTTCAGCCATTTTTAAACATTGAGGTGTTACATTTCTTTCCTATATCATCAAATGAATCCTCATAAATATATAGTTTCTTGTTGTGTGCAATTACAATACTGTTTATAGAGCAATGTATATGCCTTGTATGTAAAAACGTCCCTCTTAACTCTTGAAAATGTATTGTTGTGCACAGGTTGGTGGGTTGTATTATCGCTATGTATTCTGATTACTAGAAGCAGGATTGGTTTCCTGTGACTGTCTGTGGTGCGGCGTGGGGGTCTAAATCGGTAACTGAGCTGGTCAGCACACTGACCACGTTACTCCTCTGGTTCTGGCTCAGGTCAGCAGGTGATCGAGGAGCAGCGGCGGCGTCTGGCGGAGCTGAAGCAGAAGGCTGCAGTGGAGGCTCAGAGCCAGTGGGAGGCGCTCCACGCATCTCAAACTCAGCTCCAGCACTCCATCCTGCACCACACGACGCCCTCTGCTGGAGACCAGCCCTACGACACACTCAGCCTGGAGAGCTCGGACAGCCTGGACACCAGCGTCTCCGCTCTGTCACCAGACATCCTCAGGTTCAGCTCTTCTTTTTTTTTTTTTTTTTTTTTATCTTTTACGAGGTTGTCCTAAGACAAAGAAATTAACTGTCATGTGTTTAACTGAATGACTTTATTTATCCTACAAAAGGGAAATTTCTAGAAACATATTTCTGTTTCAGACCATAAGAAATCAATAAACGTCTGTTTCCTGATCTGATACATAGAAGACGCATGAAGTAAAATTAAACTTCACTCACTGTAACCCACACTAAACTACACACACTCACACACATACATGCAGACACAAACTCACACAGACACACTCACTCACTGACTCTCTCTCTCTCACACACACACACACACACACACACACACACACACACACACACCACACACACACACACACACGTTTTAATAAATAGACGGATAGATAGATAGATAGATAGATAGATAGATAGATAGATAGATAGATAGATAGATAGATAGATAGATAGATAGATAGATAGATAGATAGATAGTTAGATGGATAGATAGATGGATAGATTGATGGATAGATAGATAGAACCTTTATGGTCATAGCCCGTAGTCTGATGAACAATGGACATTTTTCTTCTTTAAAGACTCGCACAAAATAGAAATTTACATCTTACAGCAGCAACCAAAAAATCAAGTAATATACACAATGGTAAACAATAAATAAAGATTAATAATACAAATGAAAAAATATTGCACATATTGTTTAGTATGAAACTTTGGAACAAGTGTCCAAGGCCTGTTTAAAATATCAGTTTAAATAATATTCTGGTTAAAATAGTGCTTTTCATAGTTACATACCAACTTAAGACAGATTCACACACACACACACACACACACACACACACACACACACACACACACACACACACAAACAAACACATATTTTCGTTCTACCGTCACTTCCAACCAAAACTTTTAAAGTCAGATGTGAAACTCAAGTTCGAGACCAATGCAAAGTCGCTATAAAATTAGGAAAAAAAAGTCCATTGTACTCCGTTGTTCAGACTATGGGCTATGACCAGACAAACAATCAGGTTTGTTTTGATGATGTTCACGTCCTGCATCGGTGATGTGTGATGGGACATTTAGCACCTTCAATATGAGAATAGTTTATAATAATAAAGAATACATCTAAACTTAAAATCATTAGATTGTGCGCTCCCAGAACTCTTTCTGGTCGACAGATCTGCGGCATTTACCCGATTCAGCTTCTGGTTTTTAGTTCTTATCAATATTTAGTTTGAGTATTGATAAAAACACTAGCCTCTTGTTGTCTGTCTGATTAATTCCACATCAGACTGATATCAATATAGTCACGCTTGCGTGGAACTCGCACTTTACTTACATTAGCATGGGCTAGTGATGAAGCGACTAAATCCTTAAACGCACGTTATTCTGCTTACAGGCTAATAAAAACCATACAGCAAAGATTAATGTTACACTAATACACAACCTGTGTGAATAGAGTGTATAGCACGATACACACGGTGTGTTTGACAGTATAAAGTTTGAACTGCGTTGTACAGTTATGGCGTCTCACTCTAGATCTCTAAGGGTGCTTTCACCTTTTGTTTGGTTCATTTGGTCCCGACCGTATGCAATAAATGATACATTGTTGCATTTCTATGGCATTTTAGTCCCCTTTCCCACCATACTTTTTGCTGTCATTCAAACCGAACCAAAATTCATTCATGTGACAACATCCACGTCACTCATTGGCCTGATGTGTCCTTTTAATATTTTCTAAACTGCTTTTCAACTAATCAGAATTGCGGGTAAATTCCATAAATAAAGCGAACAGACAACATGCCGTTATTTAGACAGGAGAGACGACTGCGCTGGTCTTGAACTATCGTATATAGTTTGTATTGATCGCTTGAGATAAACATTTATTATATACACACATTTATATTTTGAGTGTGTAGCGCAGATGCGACTGCAAAAATGCATTACACTTCAGGAGAAAGCGTAACACGGGAATCTACCGGAGATTATTCCTCAGCTCAACGACACTACGGCAGCTGAATTTAGTCAAAATGCGCAGTCGTTTTTGCATTTGGTGCGGTTCAAGTTCAGAGTACCAGAGTTCGACTGGAAGCGGTATGCTTGTTTGGTCCGTTTTTGGTGCGGAACGGAGTTCGATTTGCGCTTTCACACCTGCTTAAACGAACCGTACCAAACGGCCAAACGAACACTGGTGCGATTCAATCGAACAAAACAAGTCTGTTGTGAAAGCACCCTAAATCAAACCTACTGTCGTTAATGAGTGATGACTTGAACCCTGCAATTGCTGCTTGCAGCTGTATTTGCATCTGTAATTTTCATTGGTACAATTAAAGCATAAGCGTCACGTGTAGTGATTGTTTACAGCCGCGCGTCTTCAGCGCTCACTAGCGGAGCAGAGGGAGCCGCGTGGATCGGGACCGCGTACGCCGCCGGCGGTGTCGCTCTCACGAGAGAGTTTGTTTATTTCTCTCCGATTTGCACAGTCTGAGGCTCCACAGCAGCGTTAAGCGTGGAGCGTGTTCTTCATTTCATGTTTCACTTCACATTTTCACGGCTATATGTGCAACGCAGATGAGTTTTCATATACGATGATGAAATATTTGGTAACCGCCCCGCTTCAGTCTATCATTCAGCGAGAGGATGAGTGAGAAGTGAATCCTGAGCAGTTTCGCCTCCAGTGTTTAAACTTTCTTTGTCGTTCTCGGTGCAATCGCTTCTACTGAACTAACTTTAATGAAAGTTCTGCGTCTGACAGTGGAATCGAGGAGATGGAGAAGATGCTGAGGGAGGCACAGCTGGAAAAGGCGAGGCTCATCGAGTCACGGGTGAGTGCACGAGCCCGGCCAAGCCGAGTCACGGCCGGTGTTCTGAAAATTCTTCCTTCAGCTCAGAATTTACTACACTTACGTCACTGCTCAGCTGTTCCTAGCTAGTGTACTGCGCAAGCGCGTTAAAACACGTCAAAACTGAATACTAATATAAATAACTAAAAAATATTGTAACAAGTTACGAATATCTTGTGTACTGTTATAAGTGTCCATGTTCATTTAGTGCTTGGATTCAGAACTTGGTCCCCTCTACTGCGTCCTCAACAGGAACGAGAGACTCACACGCGTGTGCGGCTGCTGGAGGAGGAGAGGAGGAGGCGCGAGGAGGTGGAGAGGAGGCTCCAGGAGGAGACGCTGCACAGACAGCGGCTGATCGAGAGCGAGGTGAAGATCAGGGCCAAGAACTTCTCTCAGGTGAGCCTTAGAGTCAAGCATCGGGCTCTTCGGGCCGACCCACAGCTTCTGTCTCCCAGGCCCGGCCCATGACCCGCTACCTGCCCATCCGGAAGGAGGAGTTCGACCTGCGCTCGCACATCGGCTCGGCGGGCCACAGCGTGGACACCTGCGACAGCCTGATCCTCACCCAGAAGATGTGCAAGGGCTACCTGGTGAAAATGGGGGGGAAGATCAAGTCCTGGAGGAAGCGTTGGTTCGTCTTTGATCGGCTGAAAAGAACGTTCTCCTACTACAGCGGTACGTCCCCCCCGAGGTCGCGGAAAGAAGCGAGTTCGGTACAAAGAGTGGATCCGGCGGTTGGGGCGGGGGGAGGATAATTAGCAATTCTTCAGCTGGCGGTGGCTGCCGTGGTTTCCGATAGCCGCGGGTTAGCCAGGGGCATACAAATAACCAGCAGCCCGTCCGCGCGCGATCTGACGCTGATGAAATCTACTGCAATGCTGAGGAAACCCTGCTCATCACCAGCCGCAGCTTCACATCTTCCCTCCTGCCTGGCCCAGAAATCAAGAAGCTGCTCCACGCTCGCACGGGGAGAATCAGCGTCATTACAGCAGGGACGCGCGCTTATTAGCCTGGACGCAACCTTTCACCAGGACGCTTTATCCAACTAGTGTGTGTACGCGAGTGTTTCTGTGTGCGTGTGTGTGTAGTGCAGGGGGTGGCCAACTAGTCAGAGACTAAGAGCCACTTTTTTTATGTGTCACTGCAAAGAGCCACATCATACACATGGGCACACAAAACCATCATCCCATTCCTTAATCTTGTATGCACGCACACACCAGACCTCTGCTCAGCCAGATTTAATGATAATAACCACACCAACATGATAAATTAGTTATTTTTCCAATAGTTAACATTGTGTGCATTTTTGACTCATGTCATGAGAAAGCTCCTGAAGAGCGCGTGAGGCTCAAGAGCCACGGGTTGGCCACCCCTGATGTAGAGTGTAAATACCCCCGACGTGTGCAGCGGCGAGAGTCTGCAGCTCTGACTGGTGTCTGGTGTCTCCGCAGACAAGCACGAGAGCAAACTGAAGGGCGTCATCTACTTCCAGGCCATCGAGGAGGTTTACTACGACCACCTGCGCAGCGCCAGCAAGGTCCGACTCCCACGTCTGCTTTCTCTGACTATTCCTGCACTCACTTGTTTATCAATCTTCTGATGGTGGTGTTTGACTCACAACAGAGGCGGAAAGAGTGCCTGGTCATACTTGAGTAAATGTACGAATACCTTACTGTAAAAAATGACTAATTTACAAATCACCTATTCTAAGACGACTTGAGTAAAAGTTGTAACATTACCCATTTTAAAAGGACTTGAGTATTTTAGTCATACTGAATTTAGGCTCAAAAAACAACCTCAAAAAAGTAATGTGAAAAACAAGAGGTTTTATTTCCGGAGATATAAATGACACTTAACACCTCAACGTTTCAAAATGAAAAAACAAAATAGATTAAAAAAAGAACTAAATGTCCGTCTCAGTCAACCCTAAATCTGCAAAAAAGTGCAACCACTTATTCTTTGAATGAAATTCAAATTCAGCACCCTGCAGATGACAATATCATCTTTTTAATCTGTTAGTTTGCCCAAGAAATTAACCGATTAAAAAATTAAAAGATGCAGGCTTGTCGTGCACAATCACAATGTAAGAAGTAGCGATAAGTGTCCATTCAAATGTAGTCAAGTAATGAGTACAGAATGTCGTCAAGTAGTGATTAAAGTTGCACTAAAAGAGAAGTACAAAGTAGAAGTACAAAAAATACTCAATGTAACCAAGTCAATTTACCCAAGTGCTGTACTTTACACCACTGACTCACTATACCACCAGAGTTTGTTCTGTCCTGCTCTTCACCCTGATGGCGTCTCGTAATAACCGATTTCTTTTTTAACACAGAGTCCGAACCCGGCGCTGACCTTCTGCGTGAAAACTCACGACCGGCTGTACTACGTGGTGGCTCCGTCCGCGGAGGCCATGAGGATCTGGATGGACGTGATTGTGACGGGAGCCGAGGGCTACACGCAGTTCCTGAGCTGAAGGAGCATCTCCTCACCCTCACCGCTCCTCACTTCACCTTAGAAAAGTGCCAGAGGACCCGAGAGACACGACCCACACCCTATCTGGAGGAGAAGTGTGACAACCTCCGGGTTCCTGCTCTCTTCTCTACCTCTTCTGCCTTTCATCTCTGTACACGATTGGAAGCTGTTTCTTTTTACCAAAGTGCATCTGTGAGCGGAGAAGCTGCTGATAAAGTCGTAGCGCAGCATTATCACGCGTCACTGCCAGAGCGCCGAGCTGGAGCTAGAGAGTCGTGGCCAAAGCCTGAAGCGCCGCAGATGAGGCGACGTTTAAGGTTTCACACCAAACAACAGTAAAGAAAAAAATCCCATTCACCCATTCAATGTGTTGTCAGGTTTTACTGAATGAAATAAAAACACGGTTCACCGAGTGTTTCAGGTCTTGTCATTGTGTGTGAGAGGGAGAGAGAAATTGAGAGGAGAAAGAGAGAATCTGAAATCACAAGATTAAGCTGAAGTACAGGAGAATTGTTGTGTGTTGTAACAAACATAAATACACTTGCTTCTCTTTGTTTCTGGAGCATTTTTTTACACTCAAAGTGTTTCAGGTTTTTATCGGGTTTCACTGAATGAAAAAAAGACGGTTCGCCGAGTGTTTCAGGTCTTATCGTGTGTGAGAAAGAATCTGGAAATTAAAGTGAAGTTTGTACCAAACATAAATACACTCTTCTTTTCCGCTTACTCACTGTTTCTGGAGCTTTTTTCTAAACCCAGAGTATTTCAGTTTTTTATCGGGTTTTACTGAATAAAATAAAAACAGAGTGTTTTCAGGTCTTATCACAGAGAGGAGAGAGAGAAAATCTGAAATAAGAAAATTAAGCTGAAGTTGTACAGAAGATTAATACACTTCAGTATTCTCAGAGTATTTTTCTCTAAAGTAAAGTTTCTCTAAATCCAGCGCACATCAGGTTTTTATCGAGTTTTACTGAATGAAGTTCACTTATCACTGGGCGCGCGCGTGTGTGTGTGCGAGAGAGAGAGTGAGAATCTGAAGATTAAAGTGAAGTTGTGCAGTCGTGTGTTGTATCAAACGTAAATACACTCTTCGTTTCCGTCTTCTCTCAATTTCGGAAGAATTTTTCAAAATTCAGTGCACACGGTCGCAGCCGAACTCCGGCTTGTTTCAGACATAAAAGCGCGGGCGACTGCCGATATTAGCCCGGCAACAGTAGCCGAGTCTTGCATCACGACGCCTGACAGAGTCAAGTCAAGATCATTAGCTGCTGCAGAACAGACCTACGCGTGCAGATCCATCGCTCCTCTGCTGGCTCGGCTCAGATCAGATGGTTTGGAATGATGGGAGTCTTTTATATTTGTTGATATATGAACATCTGGGAACTTCTGTTTGATTTAAAAAAAAAATCACATTCGTTTAAGCTTCGTGTTTACACATTTCTCTCCCGGTGATGGTGGTAAAACTGAGACTAGGAGTAGGATGTCAGTGGAACGAAAAAAAACGTGGATAAACGAGTCACGGGCAAGATGAGGCCACGAACATTCGACTCTAATCTGAAGAGACGCTCGAGAATTGCACGAGTCAAATATGTTTCAGACGTGCATTTCGCAGTCAAATAAACGGATCAATTATTATCATTCTGTGAATATTGCTAAATTATTCTCATTCTCATGTACTCTCACGTTCTGTGACAGTGAGCGATGGCTGCCCAGTAATAGACCCAGAGAAGCGACTTCCCGATGCCAGTCTGGTGGCATCACGGCAGCTCATGGAATGTCTCGTTCCGCCCTGACAGGAGGCATACTGTAAGAAATGTGATAAGTTCATTTCTAGAGTCGGTCTCTCAGTATAATGCTTAACATGGTATGAAACATCTTTTGCTCTCTGTCATTCGTCAAATCAGAGGCTCTGAGTGAGTGACACTGTCAATATGGTGAGCCATATCGAAATTGTGTCCTGCATTTAACCCATTTCATCCAGTGAGGTGCACAAACACACAGTGAAGTGAAGACACACAAACCCGGAGCAGTGGGCAGCCTACGCTGTGGTGCCAGGGGGCATTTGGTTGCAGAACCAGCCGTAGGGGGATTCAAATCTGCAACCTCTCGGACACAAGTCCAAGTCCCCAACCACTGGACCACAACTCCCTAATATATCTTCGAAACAGCAAGGCATCACAGGGAAAACGATCCGAGCAGTTTTAGGAGACTATTAGCGAAAGTAAATGTTACGTCGCCACAGACTACAGCTCCCATGTCCCTGTGTGTCTGTAGTCATGTGGTTCATCGGTTTCACCTGTTCGTTTGTACAATTGAGAGAGAGATTATTTAAGTCTCATTGGTTCCTATGTTCCATGTCAGTCAATGTCGTTACACCTTCGTCATGTGCCCGAGGTCTCTGTAAGTTTTTGTCATTGTTTCGTCATTAAATGTCCGTTTTTGTGTCACTACTCTGGCCCTGGCTCTGCTTCTCTACATCCTGCTCTGTGAGGATCGTAACGGGAAACAGATTGTGTCAGACTTGTTTCCTTTGTTCCAACTCTGTTAATGCAATCAGATAATTGTTCAGACGCTTAGCATTAGCCAAAATCTAACGTGAGGGCCAAGCACAAACACCACACAAAAACAATTGCAAACAAAATTTGACACATACAGTCGGAGGTGATGAAACAAGCGCAGATCTAATAATTACATGCAAATGAAGGCTTCATCAGGGCAAGGACATATAAAACCCAGCCAAATGATCCTCCACTCACTTAGCATCCGGATCAAATGCAGCATTGGGGACTAGCTGTGGAAGCAGCACCGCCTCGGTTCTACACAAACAGCCCTCAGCAGCAAATATCTGGGTAGTCCAAACGTCCCAGCGTTAATGTTCTGAGAAGATCATCCCACTGACTGAGAGATACCCTGAACGGGTGGAACTCAAGTTATTCAGGCCTGGTCTTGAGTGAGTGTGCACCACACTGGCATCCAGTCCACGGGAGACATGTTGCAGACTATAGAGCGAGAGACAAGTCCATGTTTGTGTAGCAAGCTTCTTATTGCCTTATAGCAAACTTAACGTTTGGACAGTCGTCTTGTTCACATACGCACAACAGCCTTGGTCTACTAGTAGAGAGCTGGACCAGTCACAGAGACGTTACAGGTTCAGTAGGTTCCATCACAACTTTGACATTCACACGCTCCAAATTTTTTTTTTGACAGCAGGGTTGTAAAGTTCTTGAGGAAATGGACCTAAGTACTTACTTTACTTAGTACTTTGACTAAAGTACTTTACTCTCACTCGAAAGGCAGTCTGCATTGCCACGGACCCCACTCACCCATCTCACCGCTTCCTTAGTCTTCTGCCGTCAGGAAGAAGACTTAGAAGCCTGCCGGCCAGAAGCACTAGACTGTGGGACAGCTTCATGCGTCAAGCCGCTCTGAAGCTGAACTCACTTACCACACTACCCCCCATCTTCCTCTCCCTCTAATGAACACTTGGCCACTTTCTTCCAACAATTGGCACAGCATTGTTCCACAATTCAGTGTTTTTCTCATTTTCACTGCATTGTGTTCTTTGTACCTATTGCACATTATTGGTACTTTCTGTAAATTGTGCTTTTTTTGTACTACTTTGTACTACTTGTACTTTTTGTTAATTGCACATTTTTGTGCTAGTTGTATTTTTGTACTTTTGTAAAATTGATGTATATATGTAAAGAGTATGGGATGAGTAGAGACAGCAATTACGACTCTCTGCATGTCCAGTATGTACAGCAGAGTTGACAATAAAGCTGACTTTGACTTTGACTACTTAACAGTAGCCAAAAATACTAAGTAGTACGGAGAATCAAAAATCTAAGCAATGTTTGCTCTCTACTTGACTATTTTTGATTGAGTGTCTGTATTGTTTACTCCACTAATAGCCACTTGCCGTTACTCATTACATTACGATTGTGCGCGACAAGTCGGAATCTTTTTCTCGTTATTGAGCAGATGAGGTGATGAAGGTACTGGATGCTATTTATGAGCTAAATTTAGTGAACATCATTATAAAACCTCATAGATAAAGAGTTTCATGTTTTTCCACATTTCTTAGTGTTTTTTAGCCTAAATTCTGTGCAGGTAAAATACTTAAAAGTTCTTTTTAATTTGGATACTTTAAGACTTTTACTCAAGACCTCTGGGAATTGGTGACTTGTAGCAATGGAGTAATTTTTCCAGTATGGTATACATACTTTTACTCAAGTATGACTTTCAGGTACTCTTTACACGCCTGTTTGACCGTTTCACTTCTGTATGGTTGCGAATGTATCAACCATCTTGATTGTAAAGGTGCTGAAAGAACGTCCGGTGGGAACCCGACTAACCATACAATTGTCTGCAGACTTTTTATCAGTTTGAGCCAGATCATCTCGCCTTTTATCCACACAACATTAATCAAACCTTAAATGACAGCACACTCTGGAAACTATCCTACACCATCATGAAAGGTTGGGTCTACAGCAGGACCAGAACTTGGCAAAACTGCCATACTAGCACGAGATAATAAAGAGAGAGCAAAAACTCTTTAAGGTAAGGCGAGTTACAGTAAACACTTTTGTACACAAAAAAACTTGTACAAACACAAACTGGAGCAGTGGCCAGCCACAAGCTCAAGGACACGGGGATTGGAACAAACAACCTTTTGGACACAATCTTTTTCTCTACCACTAGGGCACAAATGCTCTTTGAAAATTTGCCCTGACTCTGCCAAAGTCCGATTGTCTGAGGATGCCGCCTCCGCTTTCCTAGAATAACTCTTGAAATACTCTCCTTGGACAACAGGTCTACGTATTCCCAAATGCAGCCTGCCCTACACACAATCCCTCCATCGTTCCTTTGGCGTACGAAATGGTTGTACTCCACAACAGCCATAATGTCAAATCGTATTGGATCAAGTGTTCCTTTTCCTGACATAAGCGGCATACGTTTCATGGCTTTCATCTCCAGACAGTCGTCAGGCTGGCATCTCTGGCAGCTTGTCGACGTCCCCCACACACGACTCTCCAGCTCACTAGTGACGTTTCTGTGGTGATCAGCACTCATCACCTGGCATTCAGCCTATAAGCGCTGCCAGGATTGTCTTTGTGCCAATATTAAATGTACCACGGGCCAATGGCAGCTAAAACTCTGAACAGGCAAGTCACACTTTCGAAAACCTGCTCTTTCGAAAATCTCTGAGCAACTGTGGAACGTATAAGTGTACATTTTTCAGATCTAATGAGATTAAATTATTCTGAGGCGATAAGCCAGTGTTTGTTTCATCACTATTTCGAAAGTGCGCAAATGTCATGTTCAACGCCTTCAGACTGGGCACAACTGTGCTCTGCATTTAACCATCTTGTGAGGTTACACACATACACAGAAAAGTGACACTCAAACCCGGAGCAGTGAGCGGTCTTAAAACCTGCAATTCCTGGGTAACAGATCCAACTCCCTTCCACTGCACCACTGCATGGGGCTGCTCTGACTGAAAAAAAACTGAAGTTGTCACTCAAACATACCCAGTATGATATTCAATGACATGTAAATGAGTGTCACAGGATGGGAGAAATGAAGCAAAAATCAGACAAAAATACAACAGATGAATAGTAGAGCTTTTCTGTCCTGTTGGCCCAGACTCCAGACTGTGATGATGCTCTTAGAAGATAAAAACACACCTCAAAAATACACATGAAAAACCAAGAAAATAAAAAACAAAATGAGTAAAAAAGACTTAAATCAAGTAAAATTATCTGCCAATGGAGTATCTGCAAATTTTACTTGGTAAGACAGATTAAAACAAGACCTATTTTTTTGAAACAAGCAAATTAATATTTTACTCTTAACTAATCAAATTAATCTTACTTACTAATTTAGTTAATCTTAGTTAATGTATCTTAGATTAAAAATAAAATTTATTGTGTAATTGAAAGATCTTTTGGCTTGTCAAGTATTCATTTTTTGCAGTGCACGTATCTCCATAAAAACAGTTATCAGAAAATCAGCTCGTCACCAGTGAAGTTCATGATACTGTATAGCTGTTACATCTGCATCTGTTTGTTGAAGTCATGAACCAATATGACTGATCACAATCTTAGTGTGAAGATTGATTTGAAGACGTGATTAAATATTACCGGGATGTCCTGATGATGAGATAGCATCTGACTACACGCCCACTTTTTTTTAAATTACGCACTACAACTACAGAATATATTTCAATCATCAAAACGAAGCCTTTGATTCATTCAAAAAGATTTGACCACAAACAATCTCTGTGTCTTCTTCTGGTTGTCGAGCACTCAAAACACTGAAAGCAGCGATCCTACCAAAACGCCACATTAATAATAAAGCACATAATGCATTTTTGTTTTGTTACTGTTGTCTGTCATTTGAATTATTATTATAAATGTAATGCAAATAAACATTCCATAACTGTTGTATCGCACAAAACGTCGACGTTGTGTGTGTGCGCACCTCATCCCAGCAACCTGCACTTATCCGAAGTCAAATGAATGGGTCTCTATGTCGCCCAGACCAAATTGGTGTTATCAGATGCTTAAACTTTCCTATCTTATGAATGGCATTAAAAATGAACCGAAGACTGACTTGCAGATAAACGAATTTTGCTGTTAAGCGACTTTCACTTATGCAGAGTCGACTGTAATACCATACATTGTAGGCATTGTGTATGCATAACGAAGCAGCGGTAGCAGTTTGGACACGTGGAGTCAAGCCCTGCTATACAGCGACGGTGATATTGATCAAGCTAATCTCTCAAGATGGTCCTTGCTCAAGGACAGTGGCAGATCTTGCACTATTTTTTTTTTTGGAATTGCACATTATATTCTTACCTCGTCACAATTGCACCATTGTTTTTGCACAGTTGTATTTTTGCACAGCCTATTTATTGTCGTTTCTTGCTTTTGTTCTCTTTGCTGTTTGCATTTTTGCCTTCACTGCTGTCTTTTAAATTGTCCATTTTGTTTCTGTTCTTTGCTGCTGCTGAACACAAAAATTTCTCCTAGTGGGATTAATAAAGTCTTATCTATCTATCTATCTATCTATCTATCTATCTATCTATCTATCTATCTATCTATCTATCTATCTATCTATCTATCTATCTATCCGTCCGTCCGTCCGTCCGTCCGTCCGTCCGTCCGTCTGTCTGTCTATCTGTCTGTCTGTCTATCTATCAATTATTTATCTATCTGGCTTGTTTCTGACCCGAGGTGGAGTTTTGCAGTTTCTCTCCTCATCAAACTGCTCAGCCACTCAAACAAGTATTAATAACAGAGCGGAGTGTTGGGACGCTGGCAGGTGATTCTACAGCCGCACGCAGCAGCTCGTGAGTTCACCGGGGGAACCAGCATAATTCCCCTTTAATTGCAGATGTAAGAATAACAGCACCGCGCACAGACGCGTGTGCATCTCTAATGTTACTCGGATAGAACATGAAACATTAATGGGGGCAGGATTCTTTGCAAGCTGGTGATGAAATTATGGTGTAACCTTTATCAATGTTCCAGGTTCTTCACGGCAGCGAGAGGATGGATCACAGCTCAGATGTTCCACTGCAGTTCTGGTTCTGAAGAAAATCACGATGGTCAGTTGACGTCTGACCAGCGATGCAGGGGCACGCTGAAACCAGCCTTCATTTGAAAAGATTGACTGTGATGTACTCATATCTGATAGAAGATATCTTGGTCTTGTGATCTTTTCCGTACTATTTTGCTGTACTGTACAATAATGCTGCAGCATGTCTTGAATATGAAAATCCGGATCAAACATGGCGTTCTGTCAGCTGTGGCCTCTAACGTTCTACTAATTGCAGCTCTGTGGTTCTGTTTTTATAGAATCAATGTCACAAAATTATTTATTTTGACTGTTTTACAACTATGACATCACATACAATCAATAAATCAATCAATCAATCAATCAAAAAACAAGCAAAGGAGTTTTGAAGCAGTGCAACTAGATTCCAGAGACGTCTTGACATGTTCTCTGACTAAAGCATTTCTTTTTTATGGTTTTAATGCTAATTATAATAGTTAATGCCGTTTACACAGCACATTATTTATATGTATCAATTTACTTTAGATATTTCAATTCAAAAATTCTAAAAGCAAAATGCTGTCTGTCTGTATATACAATATATGTGATTGTGAGATATTTCACATATGAGATGTGAAATTTGAAACCGACAGCCTGATAATGGTCGACTGAAAGAAATAAAAAGAGCAGAAGATGCGCTCGTGATGATGATGCTCGGGGTGGGAATCATAAACTTCCTAATGGTTGTTTTCACAACTTCCTAATGCCCCCGCTAAAGAAAATAAATAAAATAAAATAAAAGATGGTCTTTAAGATTAAAAAAACTTTATTGTGCATGCAGAAAGAATAACTAGATCCGAACACATGTAGCAACAAAAGCTTTAATTTGGGCAATATTCCATCAGGTCTGATGCAACAGGGCTGCAAGATCTCTGGAGTGTAATACAGTGTCCTTCCGCGTCGCGCGTGTATAAGTAGTCCTTCAAACGAGTCCTGTGCTTAAGATAATAGTGGACATACGTGCAGCTATACAGCCTGAAATAGACGCGAAGTGTCTAATAGGAGTTAAAACCGGCCCAAGTAATTTATTTGAATATTCCCAAGAGTGCGAAATCGTGAAGCCCGCGGGAGACTGAAGTTCGGGTTAAATTCGGCTGATGAGGGCGAGGCGGCGGACGGATACGGCATGACGTGATGCGGCTGGTGTTTGGTTTGACGTGCTACTCTTCTGTTCTTCAAAAGTTTTGAGCGATTTTTCGTGTCGCCGATCATTCCCGACGCGAAATGAAGACGAGCGGGAGAATGTCGCGCTGAGTGAAGGACGAGCTGCACAGTGTCTCCGCGCGCATGGAAACGCTCCGACCGGCCGTCACGATGGAGTAAGTGTCGCTTCATTCAGACTTTATCACCGCCGCAACTTCAGAGCGAGAGTTTTATCAGTTTTTAAACTCTTATCAGACAACAATCTAACGGTCTTTTAGACAGCTTTGACAGTTCTATAGGTTCTAAAAAAAATCTAAAGGAGCATTGTATATTTCAAGACAGTTTTGCGTTTTTTCCTCGAGGTTTTTTTATTACACTTTATTTTGTCCTATTTTGCAATAATTTGGGGTGGATTTATAGATTCATATGTTTTTTTTTTTACTTAAGTAAAGTTATTTTGCATGTTGTAACCAAGGCATTTTTAACTATTATTTAATGTTACCTTTTTTTTTTGGAAGTAATTGTGAACTCATTAGATAAAAGTCAAGACAAGAAAAGGGGTATTTAACAAACATCTATGTGTGTTGTCAATGAAAATTAATTAATTAATTTTTTTATTATTTAGTATTTTTAGTGTTATTTGTTATTTTATTTGTTTAATTATATATTTTTGCAGGTTTGTTATAATGAGAACTAAAATATTTTCATGTCTTTATATTTTATTACACAGGTTCCAGTTTTTCCCAGTTTCCTGTTTGAGGCGCTTCTTCGACTTGGACGTGTTGTATGTGAAACATCATTTTGTACGAATTAAAGGCAAAATAATTTGCAGCGGCATTGATGATTCTCCACAAGATGTTCACAATTTGCCCAGCCATCTTCAGAGTTCCCTCTTCCCTACTGGCTAACGAAGGCCAATCACAGGAGAAGGGAGGAGTCTACCCAGACTTAGGACTAAATTGGTAAGCAGTACCACACTTTTATTTTGTCGGATTGTCGGTGGGAAGCGCACCGCAGCATGTGTTAATGGCGTACAGTAAGTAAAGCCAATATTTTGAGAATCCACGTTGGTTTATTTTTTTGATGTTGACTCATTAAAATGATTGTTTCGTGTTTGCGCCTTAGAATGTTTGTTTATCTAATTTGATGGGGTTTTTTTTTTCAACAGATTGGATGACAAAAACCTTTGATGTTTACTCAAACGCGACTTCCACCGAGTCTTCTCCCGGGTCCTCAATCCCACCGTCACCATTGGAGCAGGATGTCCACATGCCCTCCGACCTGGAGGTAATGACCTCTCTCCTGAAGGAGGAGCTGGCTCAGCTGGAGGACTACTACTTGTACGAGTCCGCGCCTCTGAAGCTGGAGAAATGGCAGAAATATGACAAAGGCTTGCAAGCCATGGCTTCACCGTCGTATTACCCACTGCCCTGCCCGTCCTACAACGTCGAGCCGTCGGAAACGAATCCCATGCTGGTCACCTTGGCGGCGAGTGAGCTGGACCTGCGGGGGTTCTGCGGAGGTTCTCCAGGGAGACCCAAAGTGTCGCGCTCCGGTCCCTACAGCTATTTCCGGACACACTGCAATAGCCAAAGAATCTCAGCCAATGGATGTAAAGACGTGGAGGTGTTTGAGAAGGAAACGTGGACGTTCAAAGGGACTCATTCAGGTTACACGGAGCTGGCATTCGACCAGTGCTCTGTCGACAAAGCCTTTGCGAAGAACCACGCCGGCGCCAAGAAGGTCCGCGAATGTGCCATACTGCTGAAAGAAGAGGAGAAGAGCTGCTACAGCGAAGACGTGTTCTACCGCACCGAGATGATGAGAAGCTATAACGTCGGCGGCGCTGTGGATCATAGGAGAGAGGGCCCGAGCCACGGCGGGAAGATGCTGGGCCACGACCTGCCCGCGCTGCCGTGTGAGAGCGAGAGCTGTCCGCCCTTCAGACACTCCGACGTGGCCGAGTGCTACTTCCATCAAGTGGCCTCCAACTTGGATCCGTATCACGGCTTCATAAACGAACTAGAGCAGCCGATCCGGACGGGGCCCGTCGAGGTCCAGAACGACTACCTGCACCACGAATGCCTTGGAGACCAGAGCTTTGAATGTCTGTCGGGGGACAGCGTGAGCTCATCGATGGAGTTCCCTCTTCAGAAGCCCGTCCAGCGCTCACGGGAAAGCCAGTGCGCGTTCAAGCCCGACGCCAAGGTGAGCTGCGTGGAGCGAAGTCACGGGGAGCGGAAGCAGAAGAAAAGGGACCAGAACAAGTCTGCGGCGCACAGGTACGGCGCTCCTTGTCCTGCATGTTCCGTGGAAGCACTCACACCTTTGCGTCAAACACTTTAGGTATCGGCAGCGCAAGAGGGCGGAGCAGGACTGTTTGGAGGAGGAGCTTCACGGTTTGGAGGGGCGGAACAGAGAGCTCCGGGACAAGGCGGATTCAGTAGAGAGAGAGATTCAGTATGTGAAAGACCTCCTGATTGAGGTCTACAAGGCACGCAGCCAGCGCTCAAAGGAGGAGTCCAGCGCCTGAGCTCCTTCAGACCCAGATGCATGACTTCCGGAACAGTCTGAAGCACTGTGACCATCCGCTTTACATACTGGGACAGATTCTGGTTGCGTTGGTGTGGATGATCTGAGGTGGCTTTTCTTTGATAGCTCACTGTTGTCTTTGCTCAGGTATGGGATGCATGTCTAACAGCGAGAAGCATGTTGGGTTTCACTCCCCTGCATGACCCGGCCCTGAATGCTCGCCCTCGCTATCCTTCCTTCACGTGAATGCCGTGTCCGTGTCACATCACTCCAGCAGTTGCAGATGTTCAGCGGGAAACAATCACTGTAGTTTCAGATTTGTAACGATTTAGAAAAGCCTCCAAAATCCGAAACGTGTAGCGAATCCTGATGCGTTTATTTCTGTAGGTTTGAGAATCTACCAACATGTTTAATAAACAAATTATATTGTGCAGTAATAACAGTATTTTTGTTTGATTCCATTGATGATATGCGATATTGAGATGTGTTACCAATATTGTGATATAAGACAAATAACAAAGAAAAGCATATCGATGAAAACTGACCACTTGAAACTGATAATCCTTATAATTGAACATGATAATCACTTGAAACTGATAATAAAACTGATGATACTTTTGGTATTGAAAAGCGCCAGAATTATTTAACATGCTGAACTCGTCTGTCTTTTTATTATTTTTTTTACATAAATGTGATTGGTATTATTAAATGATAAGATTTTTTATATCTTTTTTTTTTACAATTAGCCGTGAAATGTAAATATTTAAACATCTGTTTAATTAACCTTATTATGCTTTCAAATAAAAATCGAAAGCATTATTATTATTAAAGCAAAGTGAGTGAGATTGTCAATATGGCGAACCATATCAACAGGAGCAATTCAAGTTCAGTCTTATTGATAAAGCACTTTTAATCTTTGCCACAGCATCTGCACTAAATAAACTACAGTCTATAAAATTCAAATATGACATAAATTAGACGTGCGTGATTACGTCCATAAATGAGATGCGTCTGCACGCGCACGTCCGATTCAGATGTTCTACAGCGCGTGATGTGTGATTTGTCCTCTAGGTGGCAGCTTTGACTGCAAAAGGTAAAACTTTGAATCATATTTACCGTTACAGTATTTATTTCAGATCTTCTATAGTTATTAATAAATATCCAGCAAGGAATGTCGTACCATTTTAGTTTTCCAGTTAAAACAAATTCACTTTTAGAGGTTGTTATTATATTGTAAAATGCAGCTGAGGAACGCGAAGCAAAAATTTCGCGTGAGAAGCTTTTACCTTCAGGCCAAAATCAGTCACTAGCTGTCTGTTTCCCGGAATGCATGTATTAGAGAGAGAGAGAGAGAGAGAGAGAGAGAGAGAGAGAGAGAGAGTGTGTGTGTGTGTGTGTGTGTGTGTGTGTGTGTGTGTGTGTGTGTGTGTGTGTGTGTGTGTGTTGCAGCAGCAGCAGCTTCTGGACGACGGAATGAGGCTTCAGCTCGAGCTTTTATTTGCATCACTGTCACTGAATCTCTGTACAACACCGATGATCCCCGCAAAATAAGTCTCACTGTAAAAAAAAACCCTATTAAACCCGACTAATTACCCGACCCACATGAAACCCCGGTTATAGCGAAGAAGAAAAAAAACGAGTACGATCAGACCGACGCGGCAGATTGACTGAACAATAGTATCAGAAGAATGTGACACTTATCACAATCACAGACAGAAATGGATTCACATTGATTTACACTTGATTTTACAGTCGCGTCGTTGTGACAGGCAGAGCCGTGTGTCAGAAGAGAAGACGCGTCATCACAGTTACACGCACGTTACAGCAGCGTTTACAGACCAGGGGGTCGCGCCACTTTTATCTTATTTGTCACTGAAACGTGACAAACCGTGGAAGTTTCACAGAAACCAGCTGACGAGCAACCGCGGCGCTTACTGCGCAAACGTTACATGTGGTTGCATAATACAATGCTTTACCATTTCAAACATAACGTCAATGTAATGCGTGTGTGTGTGTGTGTGTGTGTGTGTGTGTGTGTGTGTGTGTGTGTGTCACATATTTTATTGGCAGGTTAAAGCTTGTATTAACTCAGAAACATTTACTGTCAAGTGTTGCCAAGCCTTTCATGTTCATAACCTGAAAAACAAGAAGAGGAATTCACTGTCACGGCGGCAGAGACATGACTGAGTTGCGGGGACTGGCGATCAGGACTCAGGAGTGTGTGAGTGTGCGACGGAGTGACGAGTCTCACCTTCCGGGGCCAGAAAAGTGGCATTCCTGAAAATACTAGCAGATCTCACTCTCGCTTTCTCGACCCTAAAAGTCAAACAGAACCACACATCACGCGAGAGGTCGCACACGAAGCAGCTGCTGTATAGAATCAGATTAGTGCTAAAATAATTTATTTTTTTTTTCTTTACGTTTTCGTTCGAAACATTTTTTTCAGGTTTTTCGCTTTTTTTTTGCATTTGGAGTGTTGTCCCAATATTCACCCCGGGACGGCCCTTCTTTGATTGGATGATGAGAATGTTATTGACAGCTTCACGGTGAGAATGTGATTGACTGGAAGAGGGGGAGGAGTCGTTCGTTTCTTCGAAATTTACGTTTGATATTTTTGGCACTAATCTGATTCCATACTGCTGGACCCGTCCTCAGCACAGAGTGTGAAAGACTCTCCATCTGCAGGAGACACTCCAGGGTGTCCTTCATCTGCTCGCTGCGCAGACTGTCCAGCTCCTGCACCGCCCGACCGAGCGCCACCACCGCGCACTGGAACGCACTCCGACCTGCAGAGACAGAGTATGATTTAAGCCGAGAGAGAATCAGTGAAGGACAGCATGAAAATAAAGCGTCGTACCTCTCAGATCATATTCCTCCAAATTGACGCGCATGCCTTTCTTAATAAAGCATTTCAAAACCTGTAAGATAATGTATTTTATTCCAGGTCCACGTGCTTTATGCTTGACATTGCCATCACGTCTCCGTTAACACGTACCTCCAGAACCTGGATAAATCCGTTTTCTGCGCTGAGATGGAGACAGGTCTTCCCGGTCCGGTCCTTCGCGTTGACGTCCGCGCCGAGCGAGAGCAGGTCCGACACCAAGAAGTGTTGGTTTCTCTGCGCGGCGAGATGCAGCGGCGTCTGGGTGAAAGCATCAGAGTTTCAGCTCGACCGTCTTTCCTGTAGGTGCCGGATCTTCATCACCTTCCCGTCGGAATCTTTGACGTCCAGCGTTCCGCGATCCGCCATCCGTTTGGCGATCATGAACGCGCGAGCTCTCCTTCCCTTCGCCGCCACCGCTTCGTACACGGGCCTGAAAAAGTCCGCCGCGCAGTGTGTGATTATTAAGTGATTTATAATTTTTAAGAAAAGATAAAAGTTGTATTTTTTTACTGAACTGTACGACAGTAACACTATAAGGAATAATTAACAATAAATAAATACTTGACAATTTACATACTCATCGAATCAGCCAATCAGGTCCTTTTAAGGCGGGTCTAAGCAACTGCTTGTGTTTAGGGTGCATTTACCTTGATCGATTAATAAGCATTTTATTAACTATGTGCTAGTTATTAAATGACAATACATTGTGTTAGCAATTAGAATCTAGACTGTCTATAGAAAGTTTGTCAATAGAAAAGTCGAGGATTTTATATTCCTTATTGTTTCTATTACAGGAAAAAAGATCTCAGGGTTCTTAAATTACAGTACTCTGATTGGATTGGATGGTTCTGATCGAGAATCGATCATCTGAGGAACTTGCATTAATCCACAAAAGTTCTAGTCAGATATGTTACTGACACATTTCTTCTTGTAAAATAATTAATACAATCCAAATAACTCAATGGTTTAACCTCGTTTGGCTTTCTTGAAGTCATTTTTGTCCAGAGTTTGGGTCAACTCATAAAAATAAGTTTGAGGAATCAAGACAGCGGCGTTAGAGTCGACTTACATCCTCTCGTTTTCATCGACAGCATAGAGGCTGAGGTCAGAGATCAGGAGCTTCTCCTCTTTGTGTTCTTTTGTGTACTCGTCGGGCTGTGGTGACCAGGCTGGACAGTGAGGGGATGGAGTCCTCCAGGATTCTGGTCTGAGGTTCATGATGAGTGTCTCTTGATATTGACATGAACTCTCACATGGATCATCACACGTGTCTTGCGGTGGGAAAGCATGGTGTTCTGTGAAATTGTACAAGCTGACTGAGGAGTTATGTGAAGACATTGAGAACTTTGAAGACATCAGCATCTCTTTCTGCTGAAGGAACGTGTCGAGGACCTCGTGCTGGACCGCTTCCGGCCCACACCATGTTGACCAGCAGGTCTCCTCGGTTCCTCTGTGAGGTGAGCAAGTTTTTAGATCTTCTTCTAAAACCTCCACTATTAACGAGAGCTCTTCAAGGCTTCTTGTGTCACGCTTTATCTGTAGAAGACAAGCGGGACAAAAGCGGGTCACATGCTGGTCTTAAGCCCCAAATACAGAGACGGCAAAACTTACGATAAACTTCCGCTTGTCTTTGGTGTTAACGCGCTTCTTCTCACCTGAGTACCAGACACAGGGCTTAATGTGGAGAAAATGGAGCAACATGAAGAAAACAGTCCAGCATTTACGCTTCATACCTTGAGACAAGTTGGATTTTCTGCCCTTAATGTAGAATAAGAAAGAAATGAGAATTTCTGGAAAAGTGGTGGTACAACAGATGGATGGCAGCGGTTCCTACCTCGGGTTCAAGCCCCTTGGCTTTCCGGATGTTTCTTAGCATGTCTCGAACTGGCAGCTTCACCCTGACGCCTACATAGTTTTTCTTCATAGAGATTGACTTCTGTTTTTGTCTTTCTAAGGGAGAACAGGTTCACGAGTTAATATAGCATTGAGCAGCAAAACAGGGGTCTGAGCCTCCTGTGATTTATGCTAACCATCAGAGACCAACCATTGTCCTCAGCCGTTTACACATGTACAAGTGAAAGCAGCAATAAAGTAATAACTTAAAAATACCACATTCTCAAGCTTGCGTTACAAAGACTAAAACTTTTAGATCAATCAATAATTTAGATCAATCTAAAAAAAAAATGGATCTATTTAAATAATTTGTATTGTATTTACACAAATATAACCATATTTTTCCAATTTTAAAAGCTCAAAAACTTGGGAGGAGCTTATATGGGCATATTTCAAATACGCACATAAATAAAAGAAACCCTTTTTCAACATTTCAAGTCAGGAGCAAATAAACGCTATTATGTCATTTTGTAGCGTCTGCGTTGTGTCATCTTTTCTTTCTTTAAATAATAAGTTGAATAACTGAAAAAAACAGTTATTACTTTACATTAGCCACGGGGTGACACTTACCAGTGGCTAAATAACACTGGAAGAAATAAAAAGAAATTAAATGAAATACAAGAATATGGTGAACTCTGTCTGCAACACAATTCGTCCACAGAGCCTGAATACACCGATATATGGACAATCTTGGCAAACCCCTACATACTCTACTACATTTAGAAATATTACCTAATGTTATTAATTTCTTTTTTTTGTCTATTATTCAAGTAAAAAGTCACAAGTTAGGTTTTTAAATGAAGTAAAAAAAGTACAGTGAACTTACAAAAGACCCACTGTCACACTCCGTCTGCCCTGCTAACCCGGACTCCACCCCTTGTTTCATCGTCTCGTTTGTCGTGCACACCTGTTTTGAGTTATACGTTGATTATCTGTACTATTTAGTTCCCCTCAGTGTGTCTCCCTTTGTCTGTTGTCGTCATCACTTCCTCGTGTGAACTTCTAGACCCTCCGTGACCTACCTGTATCCGAGTGATCCCGTAGTTTTCATAGAGACCACATTTCCAAGGACTGTTCCAGTCAGCACATTATCTCTGGATCTTCTGATTCATGAGTCCTTTTCCAAGCCTCGTCTTCTCGCCTCCTCGTCTCTTCGTTTCCCTCCTCGTCCTGGATTGTGTCTGTCTCCATTAAACCCCCTTGTTTCACCGTCACCCAGAGTGTCCAGAGTCTACGTCACTCACGCTCGTCACCGTTAGTGTGTACGTGACACCCACATGACGAACATTTCACGTTTTCATCTTCCAAATGGATATGATGCGGGAGTACGGTAAATTGACTTGCCACTCATCCTGTTCACAATCCGCTGGAATACACAAACACTGCCAGGTCTACTGCTAAAGTTTTCCAAAATGCACATTTAAGAACAACGTGCTCCTCATCAGTTGTTATTGCGTTTTGCATCTTTAATTTTGTGTGACAACTTTTATTCTCCATGAAAGTAATGGAGAAACGTGGTGAAAAGAAGAAAAGAGATCTCTTGTCATGACTAAGAAAGAAAGGAAAAGATTCAGGTTCTGTTACCTGATCAGACATAATAAAACACGCAATCAGAAAAAGCAACTAACAAGCTATTGCCACATCCTGGGTTTCTTAACAGTGTGGGATCGTCCTCCAACGATCGTCTTAGCCACGTGATCCGAAATGTAAATGAAAATAGTTTTTATTCTTTTGCTTTAGGACCACATATACATTTTTAACGTTTTTTTCAATAAGTGTTATGAAGCATGTTTTCATTGCATTTTTAACAATATTTTGTAATTTATAAAAACAGTCTGAATTTACTGAGGCTTGGGAAATTACATTTCAAAATGCGTCCCACTTTACGAAACTGTTCAAGGCACAGATTAATTGTTAAGAGAAGTATTGAGCCAGAATTTTAGGTTTCTGGAAATCCAGAACACCAAGATCATAAAGAGGTGGTAATGGAATTTTTTTTTTGTGCCTGAAAAGTCAAGACGGTACTTTTATTAGTGGTGTCCTCGTGTGCTGGTTTGGTTTGAATGAGAGAAAAATGCAACAATGTATAATTTATTGCCCATGGTCCGGACCAAATGAACCAAACCACAGGTGTGAATGCACCCTTAAAAAAGCCAGGTTCTTAATTTTGTGAGCTTCATGTTTTCCATTGCCAGCGTTTTAAGACACAGGACAAACATTGGTCTTTCCTCCTGACCAAAGACATTAACAGTGAAAGCGAGAGCAAGATATTTTTTCTTAATTTGTGCATTCATCTTCTGAATTGGCTGCCTGAGCTTGTCTGACTTTAATGACTTTTTTCTTCCCTTTTACAAACGGATTCATCTCAGTGAATAAAAATGAATTAATTTTGTATATGACTCGGGATGAACGAGTCTCCTCAGTTTAACACGTGGCAGCCGAGACGCACAGACACTGTAGCTAGAAGAATCATTCGCAAATTATTCAAACAGACAGCGTTCAGTAAAAAACGAACGATGACTCAAAAACAATTGTTCACTTTACAGTTCGAGAGTCAAAGATCCGAGTCAGTTAAAAGAATCGACCACCATCAGCGTGTGGTTTGGCTCAGCCACCAAACAGGACAGACACAGACTGCAGCGGGTGGTCCGGTCAGCAGAAAAGATCATCAGAACGGAGCTTGCATCAATTGAGCACCTGTACCGGGTCAGACTCAGGATAAGGGCTGTTAGCATCACTGCTGACCCCACACACCCCGCCCACAGACTGTTCAAACTCCTCCCCTCTGGCAGGTGTCACAGAGCCAGGCCTTTATTTTTATATATTTAAAAATTGTACCGTTAATGAGATTTCTGATCAATATTTATGGTAATATATGTAAAAGATGGAAAAGACGGAGTCAGACCACACTCCATTCCCCATTTCAATTGCTATCAATAGCAACTTGGCCAATAAATAAATTCGAATTATGATTTCTGATGAAGTTATATGCGCACACACACACACACGCCCACACACACGCGCACACACACGCACACCCACACACACACACACACACACACACACACACACACACACACACACAGAGTAGTGGCCAGCCTAGAATTAGGTATGCATACAATATATATTCATATTCATAAACGTCTGAAAGTTGTTGTGAAAGGTACACTGGTCCACAAAATAGGTTAACAAACTTCATATTTGGCATTTGCTTTGCAGCACCGTGAATTAGAACTATATACAGTTTAGAAAATACAGTTAAATAAGATTATAGAAAGTTATAGAATATAAGAAATAGGATGAAATTATACACAAATGGAAAACACTCGATACGTATATTGCACAGAATAAAGTAAAGTTATTGCACAGTTCACTCGATACGGATATTGAACAGGATAAAGTTATTGGGCTTAGTGGGCTTCCATGAGAGTGGCTGACTATGGGGAGAAAGATGGACTACAGGGAGAGAGGTGGACTATGAGGAGAGATGTGGACTACGGGGAGAGAGGTGGACTACGGGAAGAGAGGTGGACTACAGGGAGAGAGGTGGACTACGGGGAGAGAGGTGGACTACGGGGAGAGAGGTGGACTACGGGGAGAGAGGTGGACTATGAGGAGAGATGTGGACCACGGGGAGAGAGGTGGACTACGGGGAGAGAGGTGGACTATGAGGAGAGATGTGGACCACGGGGAGAGATGTGGACTACGGGGATTGAAGTGGTCTCTCTCCTGTTCTGTTCTGGCTCGTTCTTCCTCTGCTGAGGAGCCTGAACCAGATTTGTGTTGTTGGTGAATAGCAAGGAGTTGCTTATTCTGTGTCTGGTGATTTCTTAGGTGGTGTTACATCTCTCAAAGGCCTCTCACACACAGCAATCTTTCCCTGTCAGAAGCTGATGGTCAGATGGAGGTAAGCATTGAACACCTCTCATTTTGCAAAGCTACAGAAAAAGTTACATGTTTGTTGTTTTTCGTTAGACAACTGTTTAAATATATTCAAGTAAAAAATTGTTGTATGCTATGGCTGTTTTTATTAATTTTGTTAAAAAGAAACATTTGAAATGTTCAACAAAGAGCATGACACTTGAGCTTTCTCAGTACGTATTTATATTCTGAAACATGTACCTGCTCGATGGGACTTCGCCGAGTTACTCTTCAGTCTCTGGACCGAGGGGTCCACGGTTACGCCTGGTAGATCCGGACCACCATCCACAGGTGAAGTCGGGTCGGTGGGCAGCGGGAGTGCCACCTGCTGTGGTAGCCAGTCATGTTCTCTCGCCTTTCTGTGACTCACCATGCTACCGTCACGTGAAATCATAATCTATTTGACGAGAGTGAAGGAACAGTCAACAGTCTGTGAGTTTCAGGAGTGTGTCTGGAGTGTGTTGTTCTTCTCCTTTTGAAGCGTTTGAGGAGGCAGGGCCTGACACAGCCTCAACACGCTCGAGGTGCCGTGGAGAATAATTACAGGAAAGAATAAACTAGAGAACAGTGAACCCATGTGGCACAAAATAAAGCAACAGATTTAATACTAAAAATAATCTCTAGAATTATTTTTTAACTATGCAGTTTTAAGATTTATGGAATAAAAAAACAATTTTATTGTTGTCTGTTGTCTATTATTGCAATTTTATTTTGCAGTATATTATACAAATCATCAACAACAACAACAACAACAACTAAAACAACAATATTTTTAAACATAACTAAGCAAGTCAATTTTCTCTCATTTAATATATCCTGAGTAGAACATAAATTAGTACACATTAATTGTTAATAAAAGCGTTATTTCAATTGTTTGGCACTGGGATCTGAATCTATGAGCATCTTTAGATTCATCTTTAGATAACATATTTCTGAATGTAATTATCTGACAAAAAGTTTTCTTTTTGAAAATGTTCTGATCAAAACCAATTGATATGTCATTATAACCACTAGGGGGCGTATAGAGACAGTAAAACAACACAACAAATTCGATTGTTCGTCAGTGCGACTCCTGTCATTGATTAGATTAATACATATAGATTCTACTACTACTACTTCTCTTTCGGCTTTTCACTTATCAGGGGTCGCCACAGCGAATCATCCACCTCATTCTATTCTGAGTATCTTCCACTCTGACCCCAGCCAACCTCATGTCCTCTCTTACAACATCCATATATCTCTTCTTGGAGGTGTTATTTTAGGAGTTCGCTTCAAGCTAAACGTAGTTGGTTCCACTCATAAGTTTGACCATACAGTATCACTAATTATAGACCAATTTCAAACCGATTTATATCTAAAATTCTTGAAAAAGTTATTTCAGGACAACTGTGTAAATTTCTTGAGCAGAACGATATATTTTAAAAATTTCAAATCAGGCTTTACATCCCCAATGATCTTCTAATGACATCAGATATATGGAACATTTCACTCTTAGTTCTGTTGGATCTTAGTTCTGCATTCAACACTGTAGACCTTGCCATTTTAATAGATAGACTTAATAATTTTAGCTGGGGTCTTTTGCAGATCGCTTTCATTTTGTCCATGTGAATGGAGTTTCATCACTCAGATATTGTGTTAAATATGAAGTTCCACAAGGCTCAGTGCTCGACCCAATCCTATTCTCACATTATATGCTTCCTCTAGGGGACATAATCAGAAGGCATGGTCATAGCTTCCACTGTTACGCAGATGACTTTACTTTACTTTACAGTCATTTGGCAGACGCTTTTATCCAAAGCGACTTACAAAAAGAGAAGCAAGTGAAGCAATTTGTCTAAAATAGGCTACAGTAGATGTCTACACAGGCTATATAAAGAAACTTACCAGACAGAACAGCATGACAGTCAGTGAACACAAGACTGAAATTTGTTTTTTGTTTTTAATCAGTGTTAAGGTGCTGTTGAAAGAGCACAGTTTTTAGTGCTTTTTTAAACGTTGAGAAGGTTGCAGACTTTCTCACAGGAATAGGTAAACTGTTCCACCAGACAGCCGCCGAACGAGAGAAGGTTTTTGTGAGTGATTTCAGGCTGCAATTTCTGCAATTTTGTATTGCAGGGGGACGACTAGCCGATGTTCGTTCTCTGATCGTAGACTACGTGAGGGAGAGTATTTCTGAATTAGGGAGTTGAGGTAGCATGCTGTTGCACCAGTGATGGTCTTAAGGTTAGTGATAAAGCTTTGAACTTGATCCTGGCAGCAATTGGCAGCCAGTGCACAGAGACAGGCACAAATGTAAGCACAAATCATTTAAAATGACAAACAAATGTATATCTCTGCACGGCCTAATGAAATCTCAAAATTTGCCAATATACTAGATTGCTTCAGGGACATTAGTGATTGGATGACAAGTAATTTTCTCATGCTGAACTCAAAATGCAGCTGCTAGATTACTCACCAGAACGAAAAAGTACAACCATATTAGTCCAGTGGTAATTTTGCTACACTGGTTACCTGTTAAATATTGTATTCAGTTTAAAATCCTTTTAATCTCTTATAAAGCACTAAACGGTGTAGCTTCTCTATATCTCAGTGAGCTCATCACTTACTACGAGCCTACACGACTTCTGCGCACAAAACTCCGGCCATCTTATAATACCGCTAATTTCTAAAATCTACAATAGAGGAAGATCCTTTGCATACTCCCAAATTATGGAATGCTCTGCCTACTCAGAATCAGTCAATTTAAGTCTAGACTGAAGACACGTCTCTTCATTGAAGCTTCTATTGACATGTTATAATAACTTACAGAATGAGTTAATATAATCGTATAGAAAGGCTGCCTAGTTTGGTGCTCGGAACATAATCACACCTGCACCTCTTAAAACGTCAAAATCTTTATTTATGGTACTTCATGTTTTCCTAAATGCTTTGTTTTTTCTGTGTTTCCCTCCTCTCCTGCGCGCAGAGTGCCTTACCACCAGAATCTCCTATAGGAGCTTCGGGTTCATCTTTTCTATGATGCCTCCTGGACCTCTGTTGACCTGATGACGCTGTTTTAAGTGGAGAAATGGAGCCGCCCTCTTTCCCCACTGAAAAGAGGTTCTTTTTTTCCCCAAGGTTTTTTCCTCGTTAGAGACGTTGTTTACCTGGCCACTGTCGCAAATGTGCTTGCTCACTGGCCATTGTTATAGTCGTAGTGATAATCACAGCCATATTTTTAACACCAACTACTAATGAATAAAAAGCAACAATCCTCTTACATATTAACATGTGTTCTTTGAGACAGTTAAAAGGCGCCTTACAAATACTCAGAACTTGAACTTGATGTAGATATAGTGTTGGTGAGTGACTGAATATCTGATCACTACCTACACTATATTACCTAATATCACTAATAAGTATTTGGTCACCTGCCTTGACTCACATATAATCTTAAGTGCCATCCCATTCCTATTATGATGTCGATCCACCTTTTGCAGCTATCACAGCTTCAACTCTTCTGGGAAGGGTGTGTCTACAAAGTAGAGTAGTGTGGTTATAGGAATTTTTGACCATTCTTCTAAAAGCGCATTGGTGAGGTCACATGCTGATGTTGGCCCGAGAAGACCTGACTCTTAGTCTCGGGTCTAATTTATCCCAAATGTTGACCTAACATCAGCGTGTGATCCAACATCATCCCAAAAGTTGACCCAACATCAGCCAAGAAGTGTTGAAGCACTTAAGGAATGGGATGGCACTTAACTTCATATGTTAGTCAAGGCAGGTGACCGAATACTTTTGGTAATATGGTGTAGTTTCCTGTTTAAAAAATATAGACCTTCTATCCGTGATCTCACCGCAATATTACTCATGTAGACTCAATAATTCCAGTACTAAAGGTAAGTTTATAAAACATCTTCCTGATCTAAGCGCACTGATCTATACTTCAGGAAGAGCAGAAGAACTTGAGGAGATGACTGAAACCTTAAATCTTACTCTGTCAACTTGGATTAGTGTAGTGGTCTTCTGGAAGCTTCTCAAGTTCAGTTAATTTGTAAAGCGCTTTTCACAGTTACAACCGTCTCAAAGCCACTGTGTCAAAAATGTAAAAACAGAAGAGTGTTGCATTTTATTCATTTGTTCGTTGGTGTTAAGATAACGACTATGACTATGACCAGTGAGCAAGCACATATGCGACAGTGGCCAGGAAAAAACCCTGGGGAGAAGCTGGCTCACTGGTACCAGTCTCCTGTACAAACACAACACTTACCCTTAAACCAATCTCAATCACTTACTCACACTCACTCACTCTCTCACTGATAGAGGCCTAACATTAACCCAATCCCTTAACCCTAATGCCAAACCCAACCATAACCCTTACCCTTAACCTAAAACGCCAACTATAAAACCCAACCATAACCCTAACGCCACCCCCACCATATCCGTAGTATCAGAGTATTTTAACCCATTGTACCTAATCATAACCCTTAACCCTAACCCCAACCGAACCCTTAACCCTAACCCCAACCATAACTCTTACCCTTAACCCGGACGCAGTTACAGTTGGCGTCGGTAAGGGTAAGGGTTATGGTTGGTGTTATGGTATGGTGTTCTCCTGCCTGACTAATAGATAAACTTCAGCTTGTTCAAAATGTGGCTACTAGACTCACTAGAACAAAAAAGTATGGTGCTATGAATCCAGTGTTAATGTCGTCACCCTGGTTACCTGGTAAATATACTTTAACCGCATTAAAACCAAAACTCAAACACGTCACTGAAGAGCATCATAAACTCTTAATTAATGTAGCTGAACTCTGCAGGTAGCACAGCGACTAATCGTCTCACAAATTTGGGTTCACCTCTTAACCTCTACAGTGAAGACAACCATCATCTAAGCAGTCACTGTTAGGATGTTTTCTGTCAGGAAATCTCTGGACGTACATCACACTTGGAGCTTTTTACAGATCCTGTTTGTCCCAAATCGACAGCTAGATCACATGTGCACCTAAAATAAATCTAAATAATGGTATTATAAATTATTATAAATAAGTTACAATGATATACATACACTATATTTGCTTACAGTAAAACCACACATGTATGTAATTACAGTATACTATTTAGTGTTTTTCAAAGCAGAACACTTTTCAAATGAAAATAGGCTGTTCAAAGCTCATTGTATATCAACATTTTAGAAACATATGATATCCCTAATGGAATGATTCAGAATATAAGGGCTTTTAGAAATAATGAAGTCAAAATGGCCACTAGGGAGGATATCAAAATTGTGCTCTGCATTTAAAACACACACACACACACACACACACACACACACACACACACACACACTCTCTCTCTCTCTCTCTCTCTATTATTTTTATAATTATTTGGTTATTTTGAATATTTAAGTATTTTGAATATTTGTTGAATTCTCCATGCACGGTAAGAAATCACACTAGAAGAACAAGATGTGTGGCAGGTTGGGACATGGTCAGAGTTGTGGCGCTTAATTATTGTGCCACAGCATCCTGTAAAAAGAATCAGGGCAGCATATTTCCACATTTTAAATCAGGTGTACAATTCAATCTCCAAACACTAGATGGCGCCATGCCGCTTTTGAACACGTAACACGCTCACCAACAACGTGTTTATAATCACTGGAACTTTGGGTCAAGCAGGACGATTCACTTTTTCTTTCATCCATTTATTGAGTTTGAACAAATGTATTTACATTAATTATTATAAAGATCGAAAATGTACGTTTTGATTTCCTGTAGCCTAGTTGAATCAATGAAGACTCACTGGTGTTTTATGTGTTTTACTCACTTTACAGACTTTTACCCAAGAACGTATTAATAATAGGCTGCCAGTTTTCTACGGATAGTGAGGGGCTTCTAGCTTCTAACTTGAAGCAGGGTGTTAAACCCGACAATAAGAACACAGCAACTATAACATCAAAAGAATCCGCTGTAGCGCCAACTAGAGGTCAACGATTATATCTGCTAATATATCTGCTATTTAACACTTAAACCAACTGTGAGACCATATGTGAACAATATATGATAAGACATAAAGAAAAATAAAATTAGACAAAATTAGAAATTTAAAGTAAAAAAAATTGTGGGTTTCACATTTTTGATGATGGAGACTAGTGCAGAAAGGGAAGGAGGAAATGAGGAGTAAAAACAGAGTTTGTGCAGTTGTAACCGCTATCCAAAAAGGATCGGATAGGTGAAGTATATGTGAAGGTACAATTCTTCTTTAGTCTTTGTTGTGAGTATACATAACACATAATTGATATCAAGTTCAATCAGTGGCTCAAGTCAAATAAAATGTATGCATAAAGGTTTTGTTCAATTTAATGTTTCATTACATGTATTTGATTGATGAAGAACTTATCACAGTTGAAGTCTGTCCCAATGCAGCTGCACGAAACAATCCGAATATAATTGAGAATATTTTAACTACGTATGTAAGAACATTTAACTATTGTGACCAGCAAGCAATAGAAAAGGGAGCATAGCCAAAGAACAAAACCATCTGAGCAAAGCAAAACTCTCAAAAAAAAAAATAATAATCAGCCTAGGAAAAACCATACATGGCTCTGACATTTGAACATCTGGTGGATCTGAAGGCTGAAAGAACATCAACTCTACTGATTGATCCTGAAGGAACTCTTATCTTCTAATCTCTCTAATTTTTAGATTTGCATAAGTCGATAGTGGAGGATGCTGTCACTGTGGTAGATCTCAGCTGAACTGTATTGTTCGGATATACGGATTGGTGAGACACATCGGTAGTTTTGTATTATAGAGTATCTCTTTAAATGAAGGTGGTATTCAGTGATCTCCCTGGAAATGTCCATGAGACAAGAGGAGATGCAGCTAGACAGTGGTTGTCAGAATTTGCAGATCCGGTTTTTGTTTAGTTTCCTGTTTTTGGTCCACGTGGTGCTTTTTGTTTCTGTTTTGTTTGTTACTTTTCCTAAATAAAAGTCCTGTCCCTGCAATTTGGTCTGATCTCCTGTATCCCAAATCGTGACACTGGTTGTTTCATTAGAAGGACATGAAATGTCGTGCGTTGTGAGAGTAGCAGTGATGGGAAAAGACATGATGGTAATGACCTACTGAGGTTGAGTAGATAGAGAAATGCAAAGGCCCAAGCACTGAGCCTTGTGGATCACCAGTAGTGGCGTAAATGCCTTGAGGTAGAAGTAGAATTGTTCCATCTGAACGGCAAAAGTCATTTAAAAAACCCCCACTTGTAACACCCAAGGTCAGCAGCAAAAGAGCATCTCTGAACACACAATACAACAAATGTTCAACACAAGATATAAATTATTAAACTTAAGATTTAAAAAAGTCTTATTTCTCCCTGAAAAAGTATCAAGTGGATCAAACCCTGACTGTTTCTTCACAGTTTTAACTGTCTTAAAGCGCACAAAAGAGCAACACTTTCTGGTTTAATCAAATTTAGGCACTAAATTAACGGATGAAGACACTGACCAACTAAATATTTCTCTGTGTGAAAGCGAGGAAGCAACTGAGAGCCGTAACTGCCAAATCTGGTGTAGTTGATGAAGAGGAAGTGCGCTCAGCTCTGAAGACACCTGGCCACATTCCAGCTGCGCTGTTTTATTCATCATGCACCCTAACTTGTCTGCTTTGAACACCGTTTTTAATAGTAATTATAGGTGTATGTTTGCAGAAAAAAATACTAATTTCTGTTCTTTGTAATGTGACAAAGACCATCTACAAGGGTCGGGTGTAGATGCAGTTGATGCTGTTACTGCATCTATTCTCAACAGACAAACCACCATAGAACCATCTCATTTTTTGGAAAAACCATATGGCTCCTTTATTGAAAGCTGTTGCTTAACCAAGATAAATCCCTGGCAAGAGCCTATTTCCTGTAGTTTATTGACGAATGAGGAAGTTCTTAGGTCCATTTTAGTTGCCCTGAATGTTCCTTCTGATAAAGCAACTGAACATATTTATGCTTATCCATTAACCAGCTTTGCAGTGATTCAATAAAACGGGCTGAAAATGTTTTAAAGCAGTTAATAGATTATGTATTCGGTTCATTCTGCTGTTCATTCGCATCGTTTTATCGTTGCGTAGTTATTTTTATTTTGTACTGTACTGTATAATATGAAGTAATACTATGAAATATATGTTTCTGCTATGTTAACGATTCAGACTGATGAGTAAAGATATTAGTTAGTTAGAAGGAAAATAATTGCAGAAAAACAAAGTCACCTCCGTGTTTAATGAGGCGCTGCGAAAAAGTCGGGCCTGCGGCATCACGCGACACGTTTAGTGTGACGGAGTCGCCAAAATGACTTTATGACCAAATTAACTCTACACAATCTTAGTAGTTGAGCCTAAGGTGGTCTTAGACCTAAGGGAGGGCTGCACACGAGTGTAATAAAAGGGGCACAGTGGAAATCCGCCTCTTTCTACACATAAGCTGATTTAAACTATTAATTAGACAAATCCTCAACCTTTGGCATTGCTGTTGTGTCGTAGTTTCCCGAATTTGCAGTGAAATCAAGTTGATGAGTAACTGTCACATTGGGGAGGTGCAAAATTAATAAACAAAAGTGCCTATTACATGCAGATTAATCGCTAGTTTACTGTTTAACAATTTTAATTTTAATCAGTAATTGGACTTTATTTTTTACAATTTTCTGGACCACTGCATGCAGTCAGATTACGTTATACATTTTAGACTACTATCTTTTGTATGTAAAAAATAAATAAATAAATAAAGGGAAATCCCACCATGTCTGGCAAAGATTCAGAACACAGAATGGAACAAGGAACTGGAAGCAGGAAAAAAACACCAGCAGCTTCTGTCCTCAGTTACTCTTTTCCATCACCAACAGCAGGGCTTCGGAGAGGTTATGATCACGTGACTGGAGAGCAGCTCACTGATACATTCGGCCTGAAATTCCTGAGGTTACCTGCTTGTTTCTGTGAATAATAATAAAATTTCACTGACGCTCATTGGCTGGTTCCGTCACCTCTTGTATTGACCTCACAAATTAGGTTGAATTAATAATAAAATTCGCCTTTACGTTTCAACGTCATCGTTGTATTATTTTAATAACTTTCGTAATTTACAACACCACCAGACTGTAGTACTAGCAGGTCATGTGCTAGCCAGCATCTTTAAAAATCATTATGCCAAACAAGCTATGCAGCACCTCTGACTGTGTGACTCTCTCCTTTTCTCAAAAAATCTGGTGCAGATCCCAATTATGATAATGATTTCCGCCCCACTTACAATGTTCCTATCAAAGTTAGAAAAACAGTTGCAGTCAAGTTTTTGCTCTCAGCAATCCACTGAAACAGCTGTACTCAAAATCACAAGGATCTGCATTTATGTTTATAATTGAAGCTTTGCTAGACCTCTAACTATTGGAATCACTAACGTAACTGTAGCCCGGTTTAAACCATACACATCAGGTCGTACCCAGTACCCAAAACATACATATCCCACTCAGTTCCATTCACCTCAGGGCTTCCCCAGAGCTCTGTTCTGGGGTCCTTTCTCTTCACCATCTACATTCTCCCTCTTGGTCACATCTTCAAGAAACACAACATTTACTTTCATTGTTATGCGGACACCACCCAGCTCTATTTCTCCGCCAGGCCAAATTCCATCCTCCATCCCTCTTCCCTTACTGAATGCTTACTAGATATAAATAACAATAAAAGAGAACTATTACTCATTAGCAGTAAAACTACACTATCCTAATCAAACAGCTGTAACATAACTAGCAACAAGTCTACTATTTCTCCCTTGCTTCAGGTTGACTTATCTTAATAAGGACTTAATCGAGGACTAGGTTAAGGTCCGAAGACTGAACCTTGTGGGACTCCACATTTGTTTGTGCATGTGTGAGAGTAACAAATGCTCCAGTGTGTGTGTGTGTGGGTGTGTGCGTGTACATTTGTGTGTATGTGTGTGGTCAAGAATGTAAATGTCTTCACATAATGTAAATCATCACGTCTTTATTATTATAGGAATCATTTCTAATGTTTTGTGCATATGTGTAGAGCAGCGTTTAGCATTAGCCAGTGTAAAGTACTTCCTCACACTTAATACTGATGAGTTATACGCGTGTCATGTAGAGCACAACCCAGTCTTACCGCAGCAGCTGAAGAGAACCATATCACTGAAGTGAAGCTGGAAAATACAAAAGAGAGTGACTGGCCAGAATAAAAGTAAATGATCCAAGCTAAAGTAGAAAATGAAGGACTGTTATTAAAAAAAGGTCTACAACCATGTTCAGGTGCAGCAGGAAGTGACATCAAAGACACGTTTTTCTGTTTAGGATGGGGGGGGGTCATGTGATTGACTCTCACTGTTGCGTACCTTCCACATAAATCTGTTAATATGCAGCGATTAATCATGAAGAAGAGGCATTTAAATTAAGATTAATGTATAACTGACCAATGCTGTCCATTATTACTGATGAATGGTGACTGATAAAGAGTACAGTGGAGTAAAACTGTGTCTGTTCTGAAACATTTGTCAAGATCCCTGAAGTGATAAGTCCGATGGGTCTGGGGAATGAAGATACGTTTAGGTGTTTTAAACATAATCAAAAAAAAAAAAAATGCTCCAACTTCCCAAAGCAATTTTGATTTTAATGTCAGTTAATTACGAAAATGATGCTGTTTCCTTCCAATAAAACATTTTTTTTATCTAATTATCAGGGTTGTGATTCATATGCTCTGATAAATTAGGGATGTGTGGAATCTAGTCGGGTATCGCCTCAGGCCAGCCATCTATTCCTGTCCGGATCATCTTCACCTCTCTGAAACTTTCAATCAGAAAACTTTCACCCCCCCCACACCCCCACTTAAATGTACAGCGTGCATGAAGGCGACAGATAATTCTTTTGACCTTTTTATATTTTCTCAAAAGTCTCTTGGTCACTGTTGTACAGTGCGTTTCTTTACTTTTCTCCTTCAATTTTAATGGGCTTTAACAGGCTTTTGTTACATATTCTTCTCACCGTCGTCGCTTTCACTGCAGCTCTCTCGCCTATGTGTAACTACATGCCTCTTTTGTTTGGCAATACTAACAATTCTCCATATGAGACAGGTTACCAATGGCTCAATTTTTCTTTTCCCACCACAGGTCATGCCCATACTTGAGTTGAGTTCAGTAAATATCTGATGCTTTTGTCAGCCTGTGGGGATTAGCCTCGGGTCTGCTGCCCGCGTCCACCGCAGAGAAGAGCGAGAGCAGTAGCACACAAGTGTTCGGTGTGGTTTCATCATGTCGCTGCTGCGTCTGTTGATAGAGTGGAGCTGGTGTGTTTGTTCAGCAGGCCCTTGCCTGCTCTGGCACTCGAGCAACTGGCATGTGTGAACAGGTACTTGGCACAGAAACTGCCTGCAAACCTAGCCAAAATAATTATTTTTATAATATATTTATTCTATGTTTGTGGAATGAAACTAAGTAAAAATAATAAACTAGAGGTGACTGGAATCCAGCAATCTAGTTCATTGTCTGCGTGTGTGAATTAAATTCACCAAATTACAGAATTGCAAAAAATTAAAAGTCTTTGAAAGTAATAAAACTTTATTTCGGTATTATTTCGGTAGAAATTTAAATATTATTATGTTGTGGTTTTAAATTTTTTTCAAACTGATAATTTTTAATCAGTTTGTGGATCATAAACACACAAGTAAACAATCGTTAGTTTTTTTTTTTCATTGTCGTTTTCGTATTATAAATAAAAATAAATCTGCCTTTGAATTTACTGGCTGATATTTTTTTCCATTAGTATGTGTACTGAGTGTATGTGCTTGGGTTCAGACATGCAGTCAAATACTCTACCACTGAACTGTACATAGACTTAACACACAATCACTTGCTCTAATGTTGCTCATTACAGTTGGAAATTATTGGATAAATAATTACTCACATGATCTCCAACGGAAGTAGCAAGGAGCCATGGATCTCTGTTGATTGCGATCTCAAATGGAGATTTCAAGTTCTGTTTATTTATAAAGCACTTTTCCCAGTCATAGACTGTCTCAAAGCAGTGAAATGAAGACATTTGTTGAATTTCATCCATTTCATATGCCAAAGAAAGCAAAACTCACTGGCAGAGGGTACCAGTCTCCTCCAGAAGTCTAACATTACAAGTATTTCAGAGAAAAATGAGGCAAAAGTCTGCAATGAACAACTGTGTCTGCATCCAGCTCTTCATCGAGACATGTCTCCAACATCACATTCCAGAGATTCTGTTTTTGCAACTGCCTGGTCACAGTTGTGTACAAGACGCTAATGCAATTGTAAAGACATTTTGTTAGCAACAAGCATCCTGACTTGTACAAACTGTAGCTGGGGATTTGATTCATTTGACTTTACCTAATTCTCCAACATGTTAAGTGTGCCACTACAGAAAAAAACACACTGAACAAGGTCTATAACCAGTGTTGGGAGTAACGCGTTACAAAATTACACTAATATATACTTTTTGCTGTAACGCGGTAGTGTAACTTATTACTTTTAGTATTTTCAGTAATATATTACTCGTTACATGCAAGTAACGCTTGCGTTACATCAAATCTTTCACTTTCAAGACAGTAAATCAAACATTTAACATTCCATGTTCACAAATAGACGCGTAAGTCATTCGTTTCGCCTTTCGCTGGTGGAGCGTTGTATTTTGTAACGCTCTGAGTTCGAGGTGTGCAGTGATTGGCTCTGAGCTCGAGGTGTGCTCTGAGCGATTGGCTGTGCTCTGCTAGCGGCTGACAGCTGTGGCTCTGATTAGCGGTTGTGCACGGGCCAGTCCTAGACAGTTCGCGGCACATTTGAACATTCAAGAAACAACAGCCGAAGGTAGATTCGCGAGATGGTCTTATGCGCATTGTTTCAGTTTAGTAAAAAACAAGAACATTGTTGTGAAATGCAACCGCTGAATTGTCTGCATCAAAAAACAGCTATTTAAAAAAACACGTCGAACTGCCATCCGCTCGACCTGGGAAGAGAAAGAAAACAGCACTTTATGGCCAGAAAGCAGGACATTATTGTGTGGTGAGTCATTCAAAATGAATAAAACGCACTGAAGTTTACATACTCCTGTTGTGTCTGATATCAGATATACCCAAGTTATTCAGTGATATCGGAGGAAAATCGCTTTGTCTACCATACTTTTAACACTTTTTAAAGTTAATTATTAGTGTTGACAAGCGTCTTTTCCCCAGACATCCGGGCGGATTTTATAAATTCACGATAATGTCCGGTTTTCCCTCTTCTTCAAACGACTAATACACGTGTACGTAGGTTCACAACTTGTGCTTTAAATTATATGAGAAAGTAATATTTGAGAATGAAATTGCGCGTATCGTTTTGAAACAATGGGCCGAATTTTTTCTTGTATTATTATTTTTTTAAAAACAATCACATTTTTAAAAACATTTTTCATTATTCAAAAAAGTCTGACTAAAATAGTTACCTATTTAGGTTTTTACTGATTTCTTTTTAAGTTAAGTGATTATTTTTACTAAGTTATAGTTTAGCAACATTGAAGCACATTAAAGCATGTTCATCAGCCTCCGAGAAGCCTGTCTGAATTTGTCTCGAGGCCGCGCTGATTGTCCTCTTTTTTGGAAAACAAAATATATGGTCACCCTACAATTATAGATTATGTATATTGTTATTTGTAGCTTGGAGAGGCCACAGTCATTACGCTACATAACTCTATGTCTTCCACTGGTTGTAACATAAATTACTGTACAAGTAAAAAGTACATTTTGTTATTTTAGGACGTTAATTTCTACTTCTGTAGTTATTTTGGTGAAAGTAACTTAAAAGTAATACAAAAGTAATGTAATATATTACATTTCTGAGAAAGTAATATTGTAATGTAACATTACTTTTTACAAACAGTAATAAGTAATATGTAACATATTACAATTTCAAAGTAACTTGCACAACACTGTCTATAACCTACATCAAACTGGGATAGAGGGCCAGTCCACCACCTGGACGAGGCCTTCATGGGATGACTAGATGTTAACTGATGAACTGAGCAAAGTACTGTGTGGAGTCGTGAAGTTCTCCGCATCTTGCCAAAATTCCCCCACCACAGTCCCACTGACCAAGAAATTCCACATCTTTATCTTTCTGGAGCAGTTGTGGTGTAGTGGTAGGGGACTTGGACTTGTGCCTGAGAGGTTCAAATCCCCCAACGACTGGTTCTGCAATTGAGTGTCCATGGAATTGAGATACAATTGAATGCAATTGAGCCATGGCTTAGGCCTCCTTCTCCCGGTTTGTGTGCGTATTTATGTCACTGTGTGTATGCGTACGTCACTGGATGGGATAAAAGTATGCTTCACACTTCTGGCACTCAATAAAAAGCTTTGACACTGGTAATGCATCAGATAGGGTATATACACTGTAGGGTTAATCTATCAACGGAGGATGCCATAGCAACAGCTACGTCTGGATGCTCAACATTTTTAGGATATTTAACACCATCCTGCCACTTATATTATGAATTAAGAGGGGGTGCAAGGAATTCCTACATTCAATCAGCAGTCGGGTCACAAGCTTCTATTCTTTCCAAAGTCAGAGAGTAGGCCGTCAGAGTATATCCAATGTGAAGCCCCAGTATCAGTTTAGCCCAGGGCTGTGTACGGGGTCAACAGACAGACTGATTGGGTTTCGGGCAAATCAGCAGTGTATGCTCATCCTGGTTCAGCACATCTCTTTACCTTGTCTGGACATGGACTCTGTCAGCATGCTGGCACAACTTTCTTTTCCTCGAGCCAAAGTCATGTTGTAGTGTTTGTTCTAAATCTGAGCTTCATTGCTTCAATAAACAATTCTCCCAAATGCTGGTTCTGTTTACCCTGAAACTGCTCTAGTTAGGCATTCACAACAAGCATGTTCTAGTCTGGTTCAATAGAGCTCTGCTATGGGTGTGTGTGTGATTTCACAGGATGGGTAAATACAAAGCATAATTTTGATATGGTCTCTAGTGGCCATATTGGCATATTTGCTTACTTTAACATTACACAATATCGATCCCTCCCAGGTTCATGAAAGCAATCCACAGGAATTTTCAAAAATGCCGGCAGATGCTATTAAAAAACACTGTACACTGTAGGAGATTTGGACAAATTAGCGCGTCTGAATATTGTGCCACGTGACAGGTCTTCGTGCAGGCCCTCAGAAAAGATCTCACCTAGTTGAAAAGAAAGTTTTAAAGAAATAGATTTACTGTATATCAGAATCGGAATCAACTTTAATGGCCAAGTTAGTACATGACAACAAGAAATTAAATGTGGTCTGACTGTCATTTTTTCCCTCTTATTCCAAGATACAAGAAAATCAAAAATAGAATAAAAAATTTACAAAAATGTAACATAAAAATGTACATAATAAAAACTGTGATTTGCTATGAAAGAAAAAAAATGTGCACATTTTTGCATATTGCTCATGGGTTAAATTGAATGAGCACCTAGTTCTGTGGGTCCGGTAGAGTTCACAGCATGTTCACAGAGCCTTCGGGATCCAATATGCAGGTGTGGGCGGGGCTCTGTGTCCTGGGTAGCTGATTTGACTATTTCTTTCATGGCAACAAATGATGGCTGAAATGTGATTCTTAAATGTTTTTCATTACAAAAATGCGTGTTCTGTCAGCATGAAGTTACGCAGCCATCTCCGACCATCAGTGGAATGAAGGAGCAGATAAGAAATTGTTTAATTGATCAAAAATATTGACAATTTATTCATTTAAAGAGAACCTTTATCTTCACAGGTTCATACACATTGGGGGAGAGAGAGAGAGAGAGAGAGAGAGAGAGAGAGAGAGAGAGAGAGAGAGAGAGAGAGAGAGAGAGAGAGAGAGATGGACATATGCTCAAATTCCAGTCAAGAACATCTTAAACATTATCTGTCTGAGCATCCCATGCCAGGAGGTCATCACCCTCCTGATTCATGTCTGAGAGAAGACCCCCGAGGGCTGAGTAGCTTGTCAGCTTGTAAGGCTTTGCTTTCCGCTTCTTTTACTTAACCTGAAAAATATTTTTGTCGTTTGTTTTTCAAGTTTTATTCTTGTTCTTTTTGTTTACTTGAATTCCAGCTGTGCTCCTGGCAAAAGATGAATGACATTTGTCTCTATTTAAACTAAGCACTTTCTTGAAAATTTGTAAATTTGTAAAGAAACTGAACTTGTAAATTAGAATTGACCTTTAACACAGTCTACTGATATTTTAAATTCTACTCAAAATTACAATCACAAGCTTGATCTGATTCTTCCTTTTAGGGATTATGTCAAAATGATTCGCAAGTATCTGTTTAATTATTATAGACAGTCCAGTTGTGATCTAACCGCGCTACCACTTCTGTACAATGATCAACTCCAGCACTAAGGACAGTTTGATTACTTCCTCCTCTGGCTCCAGAAAATAAAAACGAAAACATTCCAGAAAGAACAGAAGAGTATTATAGGACACCAAAGCAATAAACATGTCACTTTCAAACACTCTAGGTCGTTGTGGCAGACACTAAGTCAAATGCTAATTATAATAAAATCTATTTGTGTCCCTCACCTAATGAGTGTTCAAGGTCACTGTACATAAAAACACACTGAGAAGCAAAATCACAACTGGACGTCCAAAAATGACAGAAGCGGGAGTTTAGAACGGAGGGGAGGTGAGTACGCAAAAGAGAAACAAAGTGTGTGTATGTGTCAGTATAACCACTAGGGGCAGCTTCAAGACTCTGTATTTAACCATAAAGTTATTTTACACACACAAATGGAGCAGTGGGCAGCTAAGCCATGGTGTCGGGGTGAGCTTAGTAAAGTAGCTGGTGAATTTATGTGAACATTATATATGCTTTAGACATGTACATAACATTTTTGGTGATTCTGTTTTTTTGAATATACCTTTTTGAATTGTTGAATTCAATACAATCAATGAAAATAATACACTTTTGTTTAGGCTTCAATCATTTTTACTAATTCTTAGGTTTAGAAGAAAAAAACGTATTGATAATTGTACAGACAAGTGACATTTCCCAATCACAGACTGTTCCAAAGCTGTGTGAACTAAAGAGTTGTTGTTGCTTTAAGTCTGTTGTTCAGCGACATTATGAGCAGTGAGCAGCAGCGACAGACACGACAGTGGCAAGGAATCAAAACTCTCTGACAGGGTGAGAGGATAAGAACCTGAGAAGTCACTCACTGGTGAGTCTCTTCCTGTGTTCAAGCATTATGACTCATGATTGTTTAAATTTAATGTTTAGCAGCTCAACCGCTAAACCGCTTTTGGGGTGAGCTAGACCTTATTCAAAACTTTGATTTGTGTAAAACACTGTATGAAGACTGAAGAAGAAGCCCAAGGTCACAACACATAAAGCATAAAATGATAAATTTACTGATAAAGCATAAAAATAGATTACTGTAATGGTCTTCTGCACTCACAAAACTCTGCGACACCATTATTATGTTCATGCATCATTAGTATTACAATACTGCAAATGTCCAAAATCTACAAGGGAGGATTGCATATTTAGCACCAAAACTACAGTATGGAATGCTCTGCCTAGCACAATTCGATACTTGATTCTGTCACGGGTGAGCTGGTTGTTTCAGGACAGGGGGGTATGGATCCCCGTGCACAGCATGAAAACAGCCGGAAGACGAGGGGTTAACTTCTTTGGTGAAGGGGTTTAATCCAAAAAACGAGACTTGATATACAAAAAGCAACACGAGGCGAGACGAGACATAACACAACCAAACGTAACGGTAGAACTCGACAACAAACCCGTGCACAACGCGGACTATAAATACTTAACCTAAAGACATGATAACGACAGACACCTGGAACACAAATGATAAACAATTAGGACAATCACGTAAGGACAGGGAGTGACGTGAAACAGCTGATCACCAAAACAAAACACACGCGGGAAGACATGACACTAGACAGGAAGTAAACACATCGCGAACGCGGAATGACGCGAAACAACAGTCCGCGTCAAAATAAGGGTTCTATCTGTGACAGATTCAGTGAGTCAATTTAAGTCAAGACTGAAGACGCGTCTCTTCAACGACGCATATATTGACCTGTTATAATAACATATAGAATAGGTTAATATAATAGTATAGAAAGGCTGCCTAGTCTAGTTCTCGGAACCGAATCGCACCTGCACCTCCTAAAACTGTTAACCTTCACTCCTAAAATAACAGTTTTTTCACTCTTCTCCTGAGCGCTGAGTGCCGTAATACCGCCTGGAGGTGCCACCAGATGGACATGACATCTATCAGACTGCTTGGGAAGATGGAATCTCCTAGAAGCTTCAAGTGATAGTCATAGTGACTATCATAGCCATTTTCTTAACACCAACGACTAATGAACAATCCTCTTACATTCACACGTGCGCTTTGAGACAGTTAAAATTGTGAAAAGCGCCTTACAAATGCTCTGAACTTGAACTTAATATACTTATTTTTCTTTTTTTTTCTTTTTCTTTTTTTTTTTTTTTTTCATATTTAGGCCATATTGTATTTTGCGTTCCAGGCCACTTCCATGCATTCCTGTATTCTACGTTTTTTTCTGCCTATAAAGGCCGGTCAGTCTCCTGGCACAACACAGTGAATGGTACTGGGACTGGTGGTCCACAGGTGCTTCCTCCCCAAACCATCACAATGACTGACCCTGGTTTCAAAAGTCGTGCAGTCTAAGTTTGAATCCAGATAGAAACATCTGCCACGGAGAACAGCAGCGCAGAGTTGACTTTTCTTGATAAAAAAAAATTATAAATCAAAATACGTATAAGTGTAAAAGGAGTTTAAACTTGCTATAGTGTATATTTCAATTTAACATTTGGTTGTACCCACATTATTATTTGTGGAAAGCATTTCACTGCATTTTGTATCGTGCAGGGTTGTGTATTTGACAAAATAATATTAGAGTTTTGAAATTGAGAGCTGAAGATGTTTTCTTTAGTTAGTGTAATGCGTTAATTATGCATTGTTGTCATTTTACAATTCCTTAAAATGAATTTTTGTTGTGTTGCCTTTTTTCCTAAAAGTGTAGACACTTAAAAGCATGATGGTGAAACATGGGTTTAACGAAGGAGATGTTCACTGTGATGGGATTCCTTTCCTTCCTGTGAGGGTCTAACATCTAGAAGAAGCAACAGAACTGAGAGGAAGCATCAAGCATCTGTTGGTGACATCATTTGAAACTGCAGTGAAGTAGCTTCTATAAAGCAGTTTCACAGAGCCGCGACCTCAGAAGATATTAAGCGTTTTGCCTGATAAGCACTGAACATCCACATGGGGAAATGTAAGTAACTTTTTTTTGTTTCTCAGGTGATTGACGCAAGTGTTGGTGCACACACATACAAGACCGCTGTCAGAGTTAAACAATATTACACATTTTGTTATTTGTAATTTCTAGCATCTAGACTCTCTTTATGAGTTGATACTGTAAATCCACCTCACTCTCAAAAAAGCCCAATGTTGTCCAACGTTACCTAGTAACAAGTTTTCTTGGGAGAACTGTTCGGATTGGAAAATCGCTAAGTAGGAAAAGCGAAAAATGGACAAACGTGGACGTGTGAAGTGCGATTCTGTTTCAGGATACTGTAGAGGCGCTTATATCTCAAAGTGGTCTGTGTGTTTTGTGTGGATGAGAAACGTCACCTCATAAAGCAAAAGCTGTGAAGTCCGTGATGAAGCATGTCCAGAAGCAGAATGAAAGAAAGAAAGAAAGAAAGAAGAGAGAAGTGACAATTTAAAACGATGTGACAATTATACCTTAAAACTACCTTAATATTTCACAGTACATTCAACTCTTTTCTTAAGCCGTGGTGTTGGGGGTCTAGATTTTGATCAAGGACCCTCAGTTGTAGAACACACCAGACCGAGATTCAAACCTGCTATTTTCTAATTGACAGTGCAACTGCGTTAAAAAGCGTTTTGTCTTGTGTACATACCTGTGTTAGATACATACCTTAAAGCCATCGTCTCTAGCGAATTAAAGAACACAATAGTTCTCTACATATTAGTACATGTAGAGCGAGACACACTTCAGTGGTCATCAGATCTCCTCCTGGGACGCGACCTCTGCAGCTGCTGCCTCCTCTTCCTCTTTCTCACAACCTTTCAGCTGCTCGTACGCTCGACTGCAGAAGCAGAACCGGCCTGCGAATCTCACCCCGGCTTCTGGAAAGTGGCGCTCTCATCTGTAGGAAAAAATGAATGCGTACCCTGACTTACAAATGTCATAGATAACAAAACTTCTGAGTAACAAAAAGTGTTGTCGCAAGAATGTTGACCATGTTTGTTCATGTAAATTAGTTACAGTCTGAAATAGTTTTGCTATATGAAAGGAGTGCGTCTTTTTCTTACGGCTAGCGTGCATTGAGATGATTGTCTAGATGTATAGAAAACAGTTGTTTAGTCTTCTTGGCACATAAAAAAACAGCAACAAAAAAACTAGTTTGTTTGAGAGATCTTGTTTCTAAAATATAAAATAACCTAAAAAATAAATATCCTCCCAGAATGGCGATGTTTATTTTTCCTCTCACCGTAGAGCCGCCATCTTGAAATGACGAGGTGTAAATCCCTGAGATTTTCGTAATATAATTTCGTAAGAATTACAGAAATCTCAGGGCTTTGCATGACCACATTTCAAGATGGCAGATGTTCATCAGCCAAAGAACAAACTACACAACTGCTATGTAAAACGTATTTATTACTTTTATTACCAATATTTTTGTAGAAATGTTTTGTAGAAATAGAAATGTTGTCTGAATTTATGAAGTCATGGCACTGATTAGATGGATTACATATCAAATAGCAAAATGCAGCTAGCGAAATTTTCACTCAATGAAACGGCTCTCTGCACCAATTAATTTTGTATGTATTCCACTGTATATGTGTTAAAAGTGCAAAAGGTCTTTAATGAAACGCAACGCATTTTGTATCAGTTACCGAGAAGAAAGTTTTGTCAGGTCAGAGAGAAATGAAGTGGTGCTGATCCGTGACACCTTAGCTGCCGTAACAATAGGGTTCATTCATGACACACTTCACCAGTTAGCAGCACTCCATCAAACTTCAGAAGAACTTTAATAGCATCTGCTACAATTTCAATCTTTGTAATGTTGTGGTTGTCCTAACTTTTTGGTTCATGGATATTTTGGTTGACAAAAGCTGAAAAGTGTGAGACTTTGGTTTGAAAGTCAATATCAAACCAGCTCGCATGAAGACGTGACCGAAGCCCAGTTGCCAGTGTTGGGAGTAACGCGTTACAAAAGTAACATATTACACTAATATATTACTTTTTGCTGTAACGCGGTAGTGTAACTTATTACTTTTAGTATTTTCAGTAATATATTACTCGTTACATGCAAGTAACGGTTGCGTTACATCAAATCTTTCACTTTCAAGACAGTAAATAAACATTTAATATTTCCTGTTCGCAAATAGACACGCAAGTCATTTTTCCGCCTTTCGCTGGTGGAGCGTTGTATTTTGTAACGCTCTGAGCTCGAGGTGTTCTCTGAGCGATTGGTCTGAGCTAACGGCTGACGCTGTGGCTCTGATTAGCGGCTGTGCACTGGCCAGTCGCGCACTCGCGGCACATTTGAACATTTAATAAACAACAGCCGAAGGTACATTCGCGAGATGGTCTTATGCGCATTGTTTCAGTTTTGTAAAAAACAAGAACATTGTGGTGAAATGCAACCGCTGAATTGTCGGCATCAAAAAACAGCTATTTAAAAAAACAGCTTGAACTTCCATCCGCTCGACCTGGGAAGAGAAAGAAAACAGCAACCACAGTGTTCTCTGCACTTTATGGCCAGAAAGCAGGACAGTATTGTGTGGTGAGTCATTCAAAATGAATAAAACGCACCGAAGTTTACATACTCCTGTTGTGTCTGATATCAGATATACCCAAGTTATTCACTGATATTGGAGGAAAATCGCTTTGTCTACCATACTTTTAACACTTTTAATGTTAATTATTAGTGTTGACAAGCGTCTTTTCCCCAGACATCCGGGCGGATTTTATATGTATCGTTTTGAAACAATGGGTCGACTTTTTTCTTGTATTATTATTATTTTTTTTAAAAAACAATCACATTTTTAAAAACATTTTTCATTATTCAAAAAAGTCTGACTAAAATAGTTACCTATTTAGGTTTTTACTGATTTTTTTTTTAAGTTAAGTGATTATTTTAACTAAGTTATAGTTTAGCAACATTGAAGCACATTAAAGCATGTTCATCAGCCTCCGAGAAGCCTGTCTGAATTTGTCTCGAGGCCGCGCTGATTGTCCTCTTTTTTGGAAATCAAAATATATGGTCACCCTACAATTATAATTATGTATATTGTTATTTGTAGCTTGGAGAGGCCACAGTCATTACGCTACATAACTCCATGTCTTCACTGGTTGTAACATAAATTACTGTACAAGTAAAAGGTAATATTTTGTTATTTTAGGACGTTAATTTCTATTCTGTAGTTATTTTGGTGAAAGTAACTTAAAAGTAATACAAAAGTAATGTAATATATTACATTTCTGAGACAGTAATATTGTAATGTAACTTATTACTTTTTACAAACAGTAATAAGTAATGTGTAACATATTACAATTTCAAAGTAACTTGCACAACACTGCCAGTCGCAGTGTTTGAGTTGGCACGAGAAAGGAATCCTCACGTGTCTCTGTGCTCTAACGCCGCTAATCATGCGATTAGGGTGCTAACGCTGTGGTGAACTTTTTCTCAGCAGCGTCAGAGGCGTCTCGGACCTACCAGGGCGTGAGAGTTAAAGACCCCGTGAAGGAGCTGCTGCGGAGAAAACGAGTGAAAGCATCGGCCTCCACCACCGTAGGATCTCCACAACAGCCACACTTACCCCGCTATCATTATTCTGCTTATATATGGTGACGGGCAGCTTGAGAGGGGAAATTTGATCTTATGTAATCCAGGTGTTTTTCCATGACCGTTAAACTCTTCCTTACACCGCCCGAGGGCTGGGCACAGGGCCTATGCAAATCAGCCAGTGAACCTGCCAAAGTCTTGCCTACAAACCTTCACCATCATAGACAACAAATAAAAATAACTCCAGCGATAGAGAATACTAGCTCACTATACGACTGTACATACATAACAACTAGTACCATCTCAACAAACTAGTAGTACTTACTAGCTCAGCATGCTAGTAGTAAATCCTCACTCAACATACTAGTAGTAAATGCTAGCTTAACATGCAATTAGTAACCAGTGTTGGTTAGTAATGTGTTACAAAAGTAACATTTTATAATAATTTATTTTGCTGTAACGTGGTATTGTAACGTATTACTAATTGTATTTTCAGGAATATATTGTTACATGACCCGTTACATGCTAACCCTTCACCCTCAAGACAATAAATCAAACTTTTAGTAGTTCCTGTTCGTGAATAGACACGTGAGTCTTTCTTCTTTCGCTGGAGGAGTGTTGTATTTTGTAAAGCTGCTCTGAGCTTGAGGTCCGCAGCTATTGGCTCCACTGGTTTGCGTAACTATGGCTGCGCACTGCACTTGGCCCATCGCAGACTTGCGGCAAATTTGATAAATACAGCCGAAAGTATATTCATAAAGAGAATTTCTCATGCGCATCATTTCAGTTTTGTAAAAAAACAAGGACAAGAACGTTGTGGTGAAAGCCATGCGTTGTGGTGAATGACAATGAATTCAAAATCAATAAAACAGCCCTGACGTTTATACCTATAGTCCTGTTGTGTCTAATATAAATATACCCACGTTATTCACAGATCATACCAGAAAATTGCTATGTGTCTAACATACTTTTAACACTTTGCCAATTTTTAAACATTATTGTTATTGGTAGCTTGGATAGGCAACAGTCATTAGGCTACATAACATTGTCTTCTATTGAATGTAAAATAATGCACAAGTAAAAGGTACATTTTGTTTTTTTAGGACGTTCATTTCTATTTCTGTAAATATTTTGGTAGTATATATTAGTAAGTATATATAAGTAACTTAAAAGTAATACAGAAGTAATGTAATATTATAACATGAGACAGTAATATTGTAATATATTACAACAGTAATACAACTTTTACAAACAGTAATTAGTTATGTGTACACAATAATATTACATGCACACATAATGTATTACAATTTCGAAGTAACTTACACAACACTGTTAGTAACTACTTGCACGACAATCTAGTAGTAAAACTAGTGTAGTAATAACATTATAATTACAATCTAGTAATAAAAGTTCTATATGCTAGTAGTACATGGTAGCTTGGCATACTAGTAGATAATATAAGCTCAACATGCTAGTAATAAATACTTGCTCAACATACAAATAGTAAATACTCATTTGACAAGCTACTAAATACTCAACATGTTAGTAGTAAATACTCATTCAACATACAAGTGGTGAATATAGCTTGACATGCTAGAAGTAAACACTCGTTCAACATGCTAGTACTGTAGTTAATGCTAGCTACACATACTAGTAGTATATATTTGGTTGACATACTAGTAGTTAATGCTAGCTAAACAAACGAGTAGTAAATGCTCGCTCACCATACTAGTAGTTATAGCTAGCTAATTATGCTGGTAGTAAATACTTGCTCAACATACTAGTAGTTAATGCTACTAAATACCTGTTCTACATACTAGTAATTAATGGTAGTTCGAGTGAAATGGGTCTCATTATCTCACTCCACTGTGACACTGCGTTTATCATGAAACACAAGCATGTGAACACAGTAAAACTCTCCTGATTGTTTTTGTAATGCTGTGTTTACAATTTAAATTATTATTATATTCATATGAATGGTGTGTATCTTTAATGATTTAATTCACTTTTTAATAACACAACAACTTTTTAGCGTGTATTCAAATCACACACATGTATAAATAAAATAACTAAAGAAATATAATATCTTGGAAAAACTCTTGGATAAATTGGTAAAGAGAATAGCAACTGATTGAAATTTGGTGCTATTTGTAAAAAGAAATTGTGCTATACTTCTATTCAAACTGCATAGTGCTTGAGTATATTATTTTAGAAATTATTATTACGTAACGTGCTTTCTTGTTTGTCAGACCACCAAAGGGGCAAATTAATATCCTATCAATTATGGACCATACCAGATTAAGACAGATCCCATCTGGAGAGATTATATCTCTGTACTGGAGACTCTTCTCTCTGTCTATCTCTCTCTCTCTCTCTCACTCCTTCCTATGCAGCTTGTATCTTTCCCAGTAGTTGTACTCTTGCTACACTGAGTGTAACACCGTCTTCTTCCGGAGAGAAGACGGTGTTAATTGATTCTGGCCTTGGGCCGCGGCAGATATCAGTGAAATATACAAACTAGCGAACATTACACAAACACGTTAGCCTGACGTTGGCTTAATACGCTATGTTTTGTGTGTGTTTCCCTGGTGTTTTGTGAACAGTGCCAGCTGAGATTTCAACAAGGATTGTTGTAAATGGTCCAAACACTCTCCTTAACATCAGGCTCCAGCCGCTCCAGCCTCGGGGTGGAATTCCTTTAATATCTCAGATGCATTTGTCTCTGTAAACCAGTGGGAAATGTTAGAGTTTAATGACACGTGAAGTGTGAGCAGTTGAGAATTAACACCCTTCAAGCAGCTACTGAAGGTCACGCAATAACGCAATAACACATTGATACAGTAAGTACATACAGTACGGTACAGTTTTGTACAATACACTGCAAAAAATGAATTATTGAGAAGCCAAAAGATCTTGAAATTACTGAAATTATTGTTTTTTTTTTCAGACAAGATAAATTAACTAGCTTAGAATTAAGAGTAAAAGATTAATTTCCTTGTTTAAAAAAATAGATCTTGTTTCCGGCTGTCTTATCAAGTAAAATTTTGTCACCCCATTGGCAGATAATTTTACTTGATTTGAGTCTTTTCTTTCACTCAGTTTGTTTTATTTTTTCATGTGCATTTTTTGCAATTTATTTACAACATACAGGTATCAAACTAACATTCAAATAACGCAAGCCACACATTCAATACAAACTCAGTTTGTTTAGATAAAAAAAGAGAGACTATGAACAGTGATTCTAGCACAGTCACTCCGCCTGCTCTGTTGGACTGTGTTCCAGGCGATGTCCTCAAACACACACGTCTACGCTTCGTCGTACACACACGCTGGTGAGTAGCTCTGGAGGATCAGCATCTACATTCACAGAGACTTTCAATCCCTCTTCTTCCTTAAGCATCACTGGGTTCGGGACCAGCCACTCCGTCGGGTTGTGAGGATTTAGTCCAGGATGCTGAACGATTTTGTCCCGAGTGGGTCACTCAATCCACCGCTCCGAGTTTTCTCCAGCCCCTCGGCCATTGGCCTCCCGAGAGCCCCAAGGATTCGACTGTTTCAGCATACGGAGACGTGTTTGTCCAGCCGATCTGTCCCAGCTACGCCGTGGTCAGCCCTTCCTCCATGCTGACTCTTACTCACACTCCTCTCTTCTCCAATCTGGGGGTGAGTTACAGAGTTAATAGAGGGGGTCTTCAGTGGAGATATAACTGTGCCTTTATCTTTCCTGATCAGACTGTGAGCTCTTCAAGCTCAGCTCTTCCACAGATGGACCTTCAGGACATGACTTATGTTCCCTTGGCGCAGTCATTCTCCACCATTGCTGTGCAGCAGCCCGCAGCCCTGTCGGCCCCTGCGGTCTTCTCACTGCCCCTGAGCTCACCACCACTCCTCCAGCAGGGGGAGTCTCGGCAGACCCATGAAGGGACTCTGGCTCTTGAGAAGCTTCTGGAAGATACTGACTGTCGCAAAGCCGTCTACAACCCCTAGCTTCCTTCAGAGCTCTTCATGAGTGACGCCTTATGCTCTGCTGTTCAGATCTTCTAAGGCTTTATGCCACAGAAACGTAAAATTATAATAGCTTGATGTGTTCACTGATGAAATGAGCATACAGTACGGTAATTACAATGCGGGTTTAAACTTCACAGTTTGATCAAAAATGATACAAACAAAAAAATGCGATAGCATCTTATTTTGTACAGGGTTATTCACAGAATCAGCGGTTTTCTGCAAGTTCTTCTAAATTTGATCAGCTTGTGTGTTTCTCTGGTATTTAATGAAGAACTGTGTTCCGTAAAAATACAAGACTAATCATTTTCTTGGAATGACAAGACTGATAATTTACCAGCATGTCCATTGTTTGTGGGTATTATGACTATGACTATGACCAGTGAGCAGCAAGACTCGACAGTGACTAGGAAACAAAATACTCAGAACAAGAGACAATTTTGGTCTTCATGTATTTGTAGTTACATATGTCATCAGTTTCACCTGTGTATTCATTTTTTTTTTTTTTAACTTGTCACCTGTTTCCGGTCTTGGTCTGTCATCCGTTGCTCACCGTTATGCTCAGTCCAAGCTCTGTAAGTTCAGTCATTCTGTCATTGTTGTTTAGGCAATAAATGTTTGTTTCTTGTCACTGTTAGAATAGAATAGAATATAGTGAATTTTTGTTGTATCATATGGTTATAATGAAATTGGGCATGCTACTCTGTTTGATGCGAGAAAAGACAATGAACAATCACAATGAAAATCTACGGCCATGCACGTTGAATAAACAATAGAATATAAATATGATATATCATTTTAATAGAAAATAATTGATTTTAAGGCAAAATAATTTGGAGTAGCAATTAGGAGATCATTTGTGACTGATTTCTTTTTCTGTCTGTACAACTGTAACGTAGAGCAGATTGAGAGGCAGATGCAGTTAACTGAAGCAGTGAGCAGTCTTGAGCCGTGGTGTCGTGGGGCATGCTATGGTCCAGTTTTGCTCAAAGACGGTTGTAGGACCCACAAGACTGGGAAGTGAACCTTCAACTCGTTTACTTCAACAAGGTTTACTTAAACATGTTAACCCGGAGGGTGTAATGACTTGTTTATTTGAGAGGATACTGTCGGTCGGTCCAGTCACAACAAAAAAAAACTCTAGTCCCCCTCCCATTTTTGATCCAGTCTGTTCTAAAGGTTTTTTTTTATTGTCAATTTTAAAAATGTAAGGATATTTTTTTCCACAAAAGGGGCCACAACATCTAGATATTTTTTCTGAAAAATATATTTCAAGATGCTGAGATTATTTAAAATCCATTCAATTAATTTTGATGTATAAAGCATTTTCACAGTGACTGATCTTCCCAGACATGCTGTATGACACAAACATCATTGTTGAAATGTGTTTGTTGTTCAACGACAATTGTAGTATTGTACAGTATTTTGACTCTGACCAGTGTAAAGCAACAGACCAGACAGTTCATAGGAAACAAAACTCTCTGACTTTGCGAGAGGAGAATATGTGATTGTGTGATTGTGTGTGTGTGTGTGTGTGTGTGTGTGTGTGTGTGTCTGTGTGTGTGTGCGTGTATAACAGGATTTGGGGGCATGTCTGCACAGATGTTGAGGAGTGATTGAGCACCGTGTGACTATTGAGAAAATGTGTGTGAATGTGTGCATGTGTGTGTAAGAGGGAGAGAGAACTTGGCAATTTGCCATCTGAAATGTCAATAAGAATTCTGAGGAGAAAAAAAAAACAACCAACAGAAAAAAATTGACTTCTTGTATTTCAGTTCAGCGGTTTTTATAATCTACATTTGCTGACCCTGGGGATGACGAGACTGATCTCTTCTGAAATGGCCGTTGGTGAACGAGGAAAAGAGAAGGGTGATATCTCACCTGTTTCCTCGGGATACTGGCAGAAAAGCCAACATTCCGGTTTTAAAGAGAGCTGACACTGATCGTATCTTCAGAAGACACGACGTTCACGAGCTGATGTGTTTAACGTTACAGAACTCATGTGGATCTCCAGCTCCAGCTGCACCAGAACCAGAACACACCATGAAAAGCGAGGAAGTGACCTGTGAAAGTTGAGTTTTATGACTCCAAAGCCACAAGAACAAGAACATCAGATCACACAACCGACAAAACGAGACGCAAGGACGGAACACTCCAGAAGGAACACACACTTCCACAGAAGAGGAATGAAGCAGAACAAACAGAAACCAGTCGGGACCAATCCACATTGAGTGTGAGAACCCCGAGCATCGTCAGACATGACCCGGCTCGCCAGCTCCGAGTCTTCTTCAGTTCCACTCACTCGCTGTCGTCACGCTTCTTCTACTGATTGTGAGGGTTGTGTCTGGAGAGTGTGTAGCTGTCCCTTCGCCATAAATCACACTATCTGTTCAATCTTGACCCTCTTAAGCCTGCAGTAATGAGAAAATAATTTATGACATTCAGGAATGGCCAGAATAAATGAATTGAACTTATTGTGTGTTGTAAAAGGCGTCTGACGGCTTTTCTAACTGTGCTCCTGCATCATTGCACGCTGGTCTAATAATCTGCCATTAGATTGACTGGATATTCTCTCTGTACTCTGCCATTTCACTGGTTTTCTGAAATTGACTTGGCACATTTAGGAATCATGAGCAGTTTCATAGTCTGTGTTTCTAGCCGATAAATGACTTCTGCAACAGATCTATGTGTGATCCGCTTCAAAGCTGCTTCAGATAGAAATGTGGCTGCTGCGTGACCTTTTTATCTCTTCCCTCAAGCCCAGTTTGACCTTCCTGTCTTTGGTTTAAGTGCATGTTCCTTCCCTGCGCAGTCGTATACTGCCGGCATTCCGGGGTCAGGAGGTCACGCACGTGTACGTCCAGACAAACACATGAGGTAGTCAGGTGAAAGGTCAGCTCTCGCTTCTTAGGCTCTGAATAAATGATTTTCAGAAAACTGTCAATGTTATTAAAAGACGCTGAAGAGCTGCTGTATGTCAAATTAATAATACATAATAAAATCAGTATTTGTAAGGCGCTTTTCACAGTTTTAACTGTCTCAAAGTGCACGTGTGAATATGTAAGGGAGTTAAGTCAACAAATAAAAAGAAAAGAAACCAGGAGATGAGAAGAAGAGAACGGTTCCTTGAGAAGAGAAGAGAAGAGAAGAGAAGAGAAGAGAAGAGAAGAGAAGAGAAGAGAGGAGAGGAGAGGAGAGGAGAGGAGAGGAGAGAACAAAAGAGATGAGAAGAGAACACAATCATGACACTGCTTTTGACATTCATAATGGTGCTTAATGTATACTCTGGAGATAAATCCCTGCAGATTTACTTGTATTTATGGGTTTGTGCAGTTTATACTGCAAATATATAACTTTTTTTGGCACGATTTTAAAAATAAATTATGTATGCTGTCTAATGGCTATTGTATACATCTGACTGACTTTTATTTTATGAGAAACGTTAAACGACGCACTTGTTTAAATCGTTTTCATCTGACAATTTGTAGTTGTGGAATAAAACTCTTCAAAATAACAAGTCGACGTTGATCAGTGGAGTTATTTTGTGTTTATGATGCGGTGGAAATCTGCTCATGTGCCAAGACGCGTGGGAGGCAAAGTGTGAAAAACGTTACTTTTAAGACCTTTTTTAAATTATGGTGTGTGAAAGTCATCAGAAAAGAATACACTCCTCTTTTTCCTCGGGCAATTCGAAAATGACTTTCCAAGCAGTGGTTGGTTCAGGACACACATTTCATCTGGTTATAACAGCCACGAGGAGCCGTTACTGGGTTCGTTTGAGGTTCAAGTCTTCAGAAAAGACAGCGACTCGATGCGGAAGAAAAGCCATTTCAAAATGCGTGCAGTATAATAAGAAAAATATTACACGAGTATTTACTCTAAAACGCGTTTTGAGTTAACTTGGCATAGCTATACTTAATTACTAAAATGTCTTTTGAAATACCAACGCAGCTCGGCTTCTTGTTGTCGTTAAATCGGCGAATTTTCGTTATGAAGCATGCGTGCTCTGACTTAAGCGCCAGTAAGACGTTATGGACGTGAAGTCGTGGCTGCGTGAGAGGAAACTTCCTCCAGGCTCAGAGGGGAATTCCATCTGACCTCCGCGGAACTGAGCCGGTTTGACTCCCTGAACTCAGTTAATGATTCTCTCACTGCGGCGGCGAGGAGAGTCGGGCTCGGGCCTCTTTTTTGGACTCAAATAGTCTGATCATATACGTGTGTGCTTACATTCATGAGGCTTCCTTGATTCCCACCGTCAAACTTAAAAGTTTGCTAGTGGAATTTGAACGCTTTCTAAAAAAAATATTTTATTAGAATAAAGTGTTAGTGTCTCGTTATGCTCTTCACACTCCAGCATTTCTGTTCGTTTAAATTAGACGACACCAAATACGAAAAAATATGTTTTATTTAAAATAATAATAATAAACGCATTTTCTGTATGTGATCAGGAATTCTGCTCGCACTGTCAAAGTTCCGCGCAGCATCTACAAATAGCACATCTCAGAGTTTGGAATGTCTCTTCTGATAAAACTGTCTTCTCCGTATGAAAACCAGCAGTCGGCGGAAGGGAACTGCGCGTGCTCCGCAGACGCGGCGTCCGGCGAGGCGGACCAGGGCGACAGGCAGGACCACTGCTGCGCGCCGAACTGCTGGTAGTGGAAGTTCTCTGGCGTGAAGCTGCAACTCAAGTCCATCCTTTTAGGAGAATTGTAACACGACGAAGACGAAGAGTCGGACTGAGGCGGGGAGTAACTGTTGTAGTCGGCTGTGCTGGGCTGGTAAAGTGAGTCTGAGGGCGACCTGGAAACCTGGAGGATCATTTGGTCAAGGTTAATTGCGTGATCGCAAGCCCACAAGAAAGTGTGTTCTTACAGTAAAAAAAACTACATGATTTCACTGAAAATAAAAGCCATGAAACATACCAGACTCGCGCCATAAAAGTCCGTGTTGGGCGGCAGGTATCCGTTCGACCAGGGCGCCGGAGCGGGACAGAGGAAGGTCTCGGGGGGCATCACGGGAAACATCTGATGGTGATCATAGGCGCTCTCTAGAGGAGCGGCCGCTTGTTCGCTGAACAGACGCGTCTGGGCGAAGGTCTCTGGTGCTTGTCTCTCAGAAAACACTTGACGACTCGCTGTGGGGAGAAGACACAAGCTTGAGCGCTGGAGAACATTTAAATTAGACCAGCGAGGCTTTGGGATGATGTCACCAGAGAATCAGCCAACAGCTAAATCACATTTGAATAGAACTTTATAAAAAGGAGATCATTCGCAGATCGTGTGGATGTCAACCGCTGGTGTCTATAGTTTATCAATGTGTATTCTAGATGTGTCTCTTAAACTCAAAGCTGATGCCTGACGGTGGATAAATTTGCCTTCTGTTTGGAATGTAAGTTGCTTGTGGTCAGTCTGTGCGTGTTTTTGGTGTGTTGTGCTTTGTGTTAAATGCGAGTTTATTCATCGATCCGTTAATATGATGGGCAGGGGGCGTCAGGACTGCTCGTGCTTTGGTGTTGTGTTGAGAAACTTACGGCTTGTTGCAGTGCAGACTTCATGTTCTCCAATAGGATGTGAATTCTAGATTTAAAAGCAAGAAATAAACGTAAGAGACGTGTGTTCGATAAACGACAAAAAAATGTCCGCTTTATCCCGTTATGTCAGACGCGGCAGGGCGGAGTCAGCGTGTTTACCGTGGCTGCGCTCAGCGCCTGCAGGGCCCGGTGCTTCTGCAGCAGCTCCTTCACGGTCGTCTTCACGCGCACGCCTTGGTAGATCTTGGCTTTTTCTGCTGAACAAACGCAGAACGTGTGAAGGTGGTTAATGGTAACCGAAATGAAAAACAAAAAAAACGAGGTTTGAAAAAGAGCGGACACGATCTATTTTTTTAAACGCATTTACAAAAACGTACAGGCACGTTCGGTATTTGATGAAAACTATTATGAAAATGTATGAAAAGCAGTACGTTTTGTAACAGTATAATAGTGTCTGGAAATCTCATATATGATATTGCATCTACGATATCACTCTACAGAATTTTATATTGTAATAACATTTTTCAATATTTTTGCAAACAACGAATTATTCTCTGTTTAAAACCACAGCCCCTGAAAAACTCGACTTCTAGTTTAAACGCCCCCCGCGCGCGACCCTGCGGATCCGGCAGCGAACGGGTTAGCGAGTTTTAGCATCACAAAGCGCGGGGGAGACGCGTCTGCCTGTAAAGTGCGCGCTCCGGCCAGACACACACGGCTCGGCGTCGCGGGGTCTGTCTTATCAAACCCGGAAAACGGGGAAGGTCAGAAGAACCAGCCGCGCGCGCTCCAGTGCTTCGAGAATATTGATGGAATCGTCGCAGAGTCTGCGAGGGAGAAATCAGCGAATGCTTTTGGAAAACCTAAAAGTAAGTGCGGGACGATTGCGTGACGCGGGAATGAGCGCGCGGGGGTTTATTGCGGGGCGTCCTCCTCTCCTGTCCCACGACTCTTCCCACAGCCGTAAGCCGCGCCTAACTTTCCCTGGCATTAGCAAAGAAAAAAAAAATAGCTGAAATATGCCAGGCTTCCTGTTCTTTAATTGGCGGCCGGGTAGATTCACTGCGGGGCGTCTTCTCCGCAACTCATCTAAATATCCCACGTCCTTTACGCGGCTTCTGGGGTAAAACGGCGTGTATATGCATGAAAAGTCGCGCGTCCCTCTGTGTCCCTGAACCAAACCAAACCAAACCAAACATCGCCACTTCACGTCTGAATACGACCAGGCAGTTCATGGCGAATATGGTCAGAAAAGCGGTTAAAACCGTGACGTACGTTACTCGCGTGTCTGCGGAACCCGTTGAGAAGTTCCTGCGACTGTTAGTCACGTCTGAACCGGATCTGCGGAGTCGCCGGCCGTTACGCTCGTGCTCGAAGCAGTATAAAATAGTTTAAATTAACTAAAACCACGACAGCCAAAAGCTGGTGCTGTAAATCCGTATTTAATAAGTTTTGCATAAACAAGACGTCGGCTAAATTAGCATAAATAATCGGCCAATAGTTTTACTTAATAAAAAAATTAACCCATTTATCTAGCCACTCTGTCTGTTAAACACACAAGCACAAATGGAAAAAAAGCATTTTAAATGAACCGTGTTCAATAAAATTACTGCACATCTTTGTTCTCATGTTTATTTTTAAATGGCCATGTTAATCTACACAATTCTGGGGAAAAATCCATCACATTGATTTAACACGTGTTGTTTTTTTTATTATATTTTTCAGGTTGCAGAAGGCTAAACATCTTAAAAGAAGCAGAAAATGATCTTCTACTTACCAGACATATTGGCCTAAAAAAGGGAAACCCAGAGCCGCAGTTGAACAGCCGACGTCACTTCTCTCTGCTCTCTAAGGGCAAGATCGAAATATTCAAAAAAGTTTCAAAAAGGCTGAAGAAAGTCACACCAAAAGCCTCTCAGGACATACAATTACACTGTGATATAGCTGGGGATATTTTACTTTGAGTTTTTCTCCCCTCATCCCTACTATTTAAAACCCCAAGAACTCAATGATTTGACAATGATTTGATTGCGCGATACTTTCAATTTGAATATTCAAAAGCTTCGCAAAAAGACTTATTTCTTTGTCACAATCGCTATTAGAGTTCATATAATAGCATCTCCTTTAATATATTATTGCGTTATTTCCCATTTTAACATTAAACAACTATATATATTTTACATTTTATCATTCTTTTGGAGTTGGAGTCTCCTCACAAGTTTTATCTCCGCTCTGCACGGCAGAACCAAACGGGGTTGTTCTGACCAAAACACATTTGAAATATTTCATGTAATATGTTGACTTGATTTTGAAAATGAGTGGTGTTGCTCAAAATTTATACTGTATTTTCAGAATTATTGGAGTGGTGGGCGTGGCATAATTATGCAGCCATGTTTGTCACCTGGGCAGCTCAAGCTGCAGTCGGGAGAAATTACAGTGAATTCATTACAAAATGCGTCAGAAGAAAAAGTTACGTGTATGTTGTCGCGCACGTTACGAGACCAACAGTATAAAGTTTATGACTTTGATGCTAATGAGTTATTGTGGGAGTTCTTTATCCTTCACTGTACATTTCGTTTCCCCAAACCGAATTAATAGGTTAATAATAAGTGCCAAATAAAAACGGATTGACCCACTTGACAATCAATATGGGTAATTAGAATATTTGAATAAAATAAAACTTCAATGGGATTTATTTACATTTATTTTATTTAAATTGATTTTTGTTTTTATAAATGTAAATGTATTTTATTGCTTTACCTTCACAGAATAAATATTTGCGTTTTAGATTTATAATTGATACATTCATTACTTTTATCAGGGCTCCTAATGATTTATAGGAGAAAAATTAGTCAGAAAAGTAATTTCAACAAAATAACATTTTTGTGGGCGAGAACAATGGCTAAAACAGCGTCAAGACTTTACGCGTCTGTTGCGTCACTATTACTCATGACTGTTAGTGATTTCGATGAACGAATAATTTTATAAAGAATTTTAAGAATAAACTACAACCCAGCGTATTACTGAGTTGATTAGCGCCCCCCACTGGCGATTGTCTGCGTATCACAGGTGAAATAAAGAGCGATTATTGAAAGATACAAAAGGTTGAAAAATATATTTTGAAACATCGTTCATTGTTTGTTTTTAACATTATTTGATATTGTTAACTACTTATTTGTTAGGTTATTGTTGGATGACGTCAATTTATACACGTACATTTTGTAAGTTGATCTGGTTAATGTTGTAATTAATTATCTGGTGTTCTGAATTGTTTTGATACATTTTCAACATGTAATTTGTTTATAACTAAATATTTTTAATGAACGGTTATTTGTTTCTCTTTTATGTCATTTTTAACGGCGGAATAAAATGGTAAATGTATGCATTACATTAAAAGCTCAAGAACTGCTTTTCCGTTTCTGGATCACGCGAATAAGACCAATCACAGAGCGGAATAAAAACCACACTTTTCATTGTGGACTACACTAAACATTATGGACTGTGGGAATAAGCCGACTGGAAACCCACGATTAAAGAGCTGTTGTTTTATTTATTGGCGGCAAAAATATAAATAAAAATTTGTAACAATAATATTGGAACTATATACGGCATTAAACAATAAACATGTAACAAATATAAAAGAAATAGATAAATATTGTGTAGACCCAAAAATAAAATAAAAATAAACAAATGAATTATATGAAGAAGTATTGTAAACGGTAATTTTTTATTACACATTCTGTTAATTGATTGTTAAAACGCGTGTTAAACATTTAAACTATTAATGCTAAAAACTATTAATCCAGCAAGGTCAACCAAGAATAATTTTTTTTCTGATTGTTAAAACGCGTGTTAAACTATTAAACTATTAATGCTAAAAGCTAAACTAATAATCCAGCAAGGTCAATCAAGAATTCTAAAGATGCTCTTTGTGCTGAGTGACGCTGAAGGAATCTCGTGGATCTCCTGGAGGATGATGAGCGACAACTTCAGCAGAAGAGATCGTTTGATGAACAGTGACATTATTATCATCATCATCATCATCATTATTATTATTATTATTATTATTATTATTATTATTATTATTATTGTTAATCGTCTTAATACTTAAACAGCACTTTGTTATTTTTACCTAAATATATATTAAAAAAAATAAACGAAGCATTAACATAATTAAAAAAGAGAAGATATGAAAAAAAGGTTCAAAACAATAATGTTCATTTGCGTTTCTGAAAGTCACGCAGGCGTAAAGACTGGAACCTGACAGAGCCTGAACTAGTCACTGACTTATAATCAACTCTTGTAACTTCTTAAATTGCAATAAATCGCGTAAATGCACGGATTTAATTATGGTGAGTTGTATTTCACATGCTGGTGGGGCGTTACTTTAAAAAGTTCGTTCGTTTGAATAAGGATTTTATTAAGTAAATATTATGAGTTGTTCCTACTGTAGAACGAATAAATAAAGCCATTACGCAATCGATCGATCGATCAGCGGCGGCAATGCACGTGCAATGATGACTCTGCTAATGAACATCAGCGTCAATTAAAAGAAACATTCAAAACATTTGCCTGCTATTGTTCGAGCGCAGAAACTAGGTCTGTTTATTTATTATGCAAAGCGCCGAGACACTGATAGCGAGTGTTTGGCCAGGGCCGACCCGTCTGCACAGGCTCTGACCGCGGGGCAGCCACACAGCGCGCGGGCGGAAGATCCGTCGATGATTCCGACGGGAAACACTGTTTTCTGATGGTTCGGGGACTTGGGCAGGTACATTTACACAACATGCAAAATGGAAAGATACGTAATCTGAATGTTTTTTTTCTAATTGCTGTTGCCGTTTACTTTGTAAATCAGCTTCTCTCTAAATTCTACTTGAACTAATCAAATGTTACACAGTATAGTACAAACATGTACAGATACACTAATTAAACACTGTGACGCGATGTGCAAAATATTCTTCTACAAGTGAGAAAATGGCAAATACACCGAGGATAAGAACGCCAACACTACTCAAACACTACACGATGCCAGCATCTGAATGACGGTGATCGCGGCTGTTTTCTCCTCGCAGCATCTATTGTTCGGTGGCTTTGACTCGGAGAAAAGCGTCTTTTGCTGCCAGATGTCTGCGGCTCTTCGGGAACAATGTGCCGAGCAGGTGTGTGAGTCTCTGCGCGGCAGAAGAGCGGAGGATTTGCCGCTTTGTCCCGCGTGCGCGAGAAAAGGACAAGATTCTGAGGGTTGAATCCAAGGCCATGGTTCATCATCAGCTTATGAGAGATAAGTCCGTGAGCAAACAGAGAACTCACCAACAATAAAGCAACAGTTTTAAACGGTCTGTTTGTGAGTGGCGAGGTGAATGGAGTGAATGGAACCATTGTGGTTTAAGGGCGGGGGAATAATTCTGTTCAACCGCGGGGAGATACTGTACAGCCGTCAGCTGACAGGACCCAGGCCCGAAACTGTGTTTCTCTGGTCTGCTCAGGACAGGAGAGGAGAGGAGAGGAGAGAAGAGGTGAGGTGGAGAGGAGAGGAGAGGTGAGGTGAGGAGAGGTGAGGAGAGGAGAGGAGCGGAGATAAGAGGAGATGAGAGGAGAGGAGCGGAGATAAGAGGAGAGGTGAGGAGAGGAGAGGAGAGGTGAGGTGAGGTGAGGTGAGGAGATGAGAGGAGATGAGAGGAGAGGTGAGGAGAGGAAAGAAAAAAGATGCGGGGTGATGGAAAGACAAAACAAGGATGGAGATCAAATCAACGTGTAGATCAAACCAACAGTCTTTTTGTGCGTCTGCATTCTGCAAAGCTGAAGAATGAGAACTGCTCAGGATTTTCAAACGAAATTATTGCAAGCGCGACATTTTTGAGTTTTTAAACATATTCAGAATATTAGTCTGAATTCAGAATATGAATATTTCAATAGCGTCTAAACCCCAGCAGAAATGAGAAAAAACCTGACGGGCTGCAGAAACCAGCCGGTGCAAATCGTGTCCCGAGATTTAGGATTTGCATTTGCTACAGTGAAAAGAGACACGATCACACAGGAGGGTCACATTTGTTATAACAATAATAATAACAACATAATAATAATAATAATAATAATAATAATAATAATAATAATTATTATTATTATTATTATTATCATCGACTCGTCAGGACAAGTGTGCATGCTTGAGTTGTTCAACATCCTGTTGACACTTTATAGAAGAAGAAGAAGAATTGAACTTTATTAATCCCTCAGTGGGGAAATTCGTCTCTGCATTTGACCCATCCGAATGTACCCGGAGGGCGCCCGGGGGGCATGTGGGGTTCAGTGTCTTGCCCAAGGACACTTAGTTGTAGAACCAGTAGTAGGGGGGATTCGAACCGGCAACCTCTTGGACACCAGTCCAAATCCCTATATGTATAAAACGTTTCAAAATTTGATAAAAAAATTAAGGTTTATCCCTATATAGCTGTGCATGTACGTGATCATCTGGAAAGATTCCTAAAGGAAAATAATTCACAGGGCCATCTAGCCCTGTATATGAGTTCTCATTGGATGATATGTAACAGTCAAAAGAACCAACATCAAGGGTTACATACTGTTTTTGTATAAATAAAATGTCTGTGTAAAAAATTAAATACGGGTACAGCAGGATCCCAAACATTGCAAGATCGATTTCTGGAAGACAATTATACTGCGTCATTGAGAAGACACGGACCCACCACTGCCCACTGCTCCAGGTTTGTGTGTGTGTGTGTGGGTGTGGGTGTGTGTGTGTGTCTGTGTGTGTCTGTGTGTGCGCGTGCGTGGGTGGCACATTTATTTTCAACAAAGAATGTTGTTTTTTATAGTTTATTTTTCAGTAATGTTGCACTGTTGGGGCGAATATGGCTTGCATAACTGCGTGGCAACTGCGATAAAAAACCGTCAGACACAGAACTTCTGAAACTGATGGGTTAGTTTGCCATCTGCTAAACGCCGAACCCTCGAATGCGGTACCAGAAGAGTTCGTCTGCCTCCTGCTGGCGACCGAGCGCTAATGTCATGTATCATGGATCCATATGTCCACGAGCCGTGAGACCGAATTACACCGCTTTACCTGCATCTGTGCCGATAAAATATAAAACCAAACCGAATAGTTCATACAGACGTAAAACGATCAAATGCAGTTAACTCCACATTTCTGTCTGTCTATTTGTCCTCTCTTTTCATTCATTCTGTCACACTCCATTTATCTGCCCAACTACGCCACCGTGTGTGGGTCCGCCGCATCACACCCCAGTTCTCCAGCTATCGCACGAATGCACGCACGCACGCACGCACGCACGCACGCACACACACACACACACACACACACACACACACACACACGCACACACAATTAATGGTAATTTTTGGTTGCTGGGACCACGTTTCTTATTGGCGTTTAATCTCTGAAATACAATTACCTGAAATAATCTGTATTCCAGCGTGGTTATTCTGACACTCGTGTAAATTCCCCTCATCTGCTGCTAGACGGATGTGCTGCTCTCCTGCTCCAAAGTTTGAACCAGCAGAGAGTGAGCGGCCGCAGGTTACTATAGATATCAGCACAACACATCAAGATCGCGCTCCACCGAGAGATGGCGCTCTACGATTTTTTTTTTTTACAGACGCCGTTTATCACTAAGGCGACAAATAAAAACCAGATATAAAGTGTTTCTTTATTTTTCTTCTGAGATCATTTACTGAGTGAAAAAAGACGATATACACCACGTACACAAAACATTAGTTCTTTATACTGTACAATCAAACTGACACAACGCGACTGTCACTCGGACAGAGCTGGAGGGAAGGACCCACGTGCACAGCACAGAAACACAAGGGAGCTCTCTCTCAAGGGGTTTATTCCAATAGAGTGGTCAGGCAGGCAAGGCCATACACAAGATATCCAATAAGCCAAAAAACGCTGGGCAAGGTGGGGAAATCAGGAGACAGGCACGAGGTCAGAACCGGCAAGGCTAGAAATGCACTAAGGCAACACAAGGCTAGAAAACAAGACAAGATCACGAGGCTAGAGTGACAGGATTCACATCTGACACAGAACAGAGCAAGACACAGGAAATAAATACATGACTAGTGATTAACCAAAATACACACAGCTGACACTAAGACACGACACAACGCGATCATGACTAAAGAATGAAACGACATGAGGAGTGATTAACGAACAAACGAGTAACAGCTGGGAACAAGACAGAAACGATGGACACCAGGAAGTAAACACACAAACCGAGGGAAAGCCAGGAAGTAAACAAAACAAAGTCTAACAGAGAGGGAGTGACACGATTTCAAAATAAGGACAAACTAAAAGTCCCCAAAAAAACGACAAACACTCCAGAGTTTGTGACACAAACGGCAGTCTTCAATAGCTCTGGAAAAAGCATACAAAAGATATTTTGAATGGTACGGTTGTAAATAGTTGTGGTCTGATTTCTGGGCTAATTTACCTCAATAATACCATAAATCCATCCCAGAAACTCTGCCACTTTGGTGTAGACGCCGGGATGATTGGCCTCGGCACAGCCTGTTCCCCAGCTGACCACACCAACCAGCCTCCATACACTATCGTCCTGGCAAACAAGCGGACCACCACTGTCCCCCTAAAGCAGCACGACTATTCGTTTGTAAGGTTGTTGACAGACATTACTACACTGGTACTCACCTGACAGGCGTCAACTTTTCCTTCAGTATACCCCGCACAGAGCATCTGCGGAGTGATCTCTCCGTTGTACATGCAGGAACTATTGCACTTCTTTGTGCTGATTAGAGGCACTGGAGCCTCTTTTAAAACTTCTGGAATATGAACTGAAATCAATACAGAGAATGCATTTTTACTTCACTCATTTATATAATATCAGAATATTGCATTAACAGAATGGCAATACCGTCATCTGGTTCTGTGTAACCCCAACCCGATATCCAGCACTGAGTCCCTCCTGGAAAGTCATGGTTGTACTGTGGTAGACACAAAGGCCTGATGGTCTCTAAAAGTATATATAATATTACAGAACTATTGTGTAAAAATATAAGCACCCTGCAAAAATAAGCACCCTCCTGATTTTTCAGGAACAAAATAATAATTACAAAAAAGAACCGTTAAAAATTCAGGCTAATTACGTCTCTGAAAATACTTTTTTAACAAACCTAACTTGTGACTAGTATCACTCTTGAAGTTGTTTTTTTACTTGAATAATCAAAACAAAAAAAATAGTTCTAAGAATCGGAATTTTGTTGAATTTTGTGGAACACCACACAGAAACGCTACAATCAGACGCTACAAGACAATCATCGTTGTGAAGTATTGTTTTGCCCTGTGCAGCATACCAAGGGTTTCTTTATTTTGCCACCGGAACCACTATTTGAATAAAAACAACACAGAGGTGCACAGCTACATAAAGATGACGTATTTTCATTCCTTTGAGATTGTTCCTGAAATGTGAAAAAATGGGCGCTTATATTTTTGCAATTGAAATATTCCACAAGTGCTTTCCACGTGTGTATAATTTTCGTCATATTTTTATTCTATATTATATAACTTTCTTATTTAACTGTGTTTTCTAAGCTGTATATACTTTTTCTTATTGCTGCTGTAGGAAATTTCCCCACTGTGGGATGAATAAAAGACTTTCTTATCTTATCTTATATGTACAAATAGGCACCCCCTAGTATTTGAGCAACAAAAATTGGAAAGAAGAGTGCTTATGTCCGCATAAAAATGATAGTATGAGAGAGAGACATAGACATACACACACCACACACACACACACACACCACACACACACCACACACACCACACACACACACACACACACCCACCCACACACACACACACACACACACACACACACACACACACACACACACACATAGTATCTGCTCAGATTACACCCAAGTTTCACATTATAACCCCAAACCTGTATAACACACATCTAATGGAACCACTCCATTTACCAGTGCGTCCCCGGTAAATGCATCATTGACCCCACAGAATATAAAAGGAAAGAGATCCATTTATAGCACAACAGTTTGGCCACAACCCTCCATGTGCAGTGAGATGTGCTGACCAATGTTTCCTTGGAGCTAGTCTACATCTTCCACACTATACTCGACATGCAGCAGGCCAAATCACTTGCTGTGTGAGCCTTCAAACCCCCTCAAAATGTGTCCATTGTCCAGGCTTTCAGCATTCAGAGGTTGGAATGTTGGTAGCACTGTCATGGAGTCTAGTTGTCATGGTGTGAAGAGTGTTGTCCCCCAACAAATGGGGATTCGCATTGCCAGCGAAATTGCATATTAAAACATTTTCTAGATTCCATTTGTTATCAGATACATATTTCATCATAAACATGCTTTCGACAGTATTTTTCTGTGCTGATAGAGACTGCATAAAAATTAACAAAGGAATCTAGAAACTATTATGTATTATGTTAAAACTTTAAATGACACAAATCTACTGAAATCAAACAGAACAACATGGTGGATTGGAAGACGGACATGTGGAGACATACTGACCTAAAGAATCCTACAGTAGCTGGCTTATTGTCACAATGCTTGCTGTCCAAACCCTACATAGGTGACACACCATAAGCGTTTCCCAGGTGAAAACAGCATTCGTGGGTATCTGGTCTCGTGGGTACCCACTATCACAGATCCTGGCTTAATGCCGGGCTGGACTTTTATGTGGACTATTTTTTGACGCGGACTGTTGGATAGCGTCACTTCCGGGGTTGCGCTATTGTTTATGTTTATGTTCAGTTGTCTCGTGACTTCCCGATTTTCCCCATGTGTGTGTTTGTTATTGTGATCAGCTGTTTTACGTCACTTCCTGTCTTTCCCAAATCATGTTAATTGTCTCATTTGCGTTTCCAGGTGTGTGTCATTGTCACGTCGTTATGTTAAGTATTTATAGTCCGGGTTGTCCACGTTGTCTTTGTCAGGTTGTCTGATGTGTCTTGATCTGGTCTTGTCTCGTTCATGTTCGGACCTTTTTTCCTGTGAATGACCACTGCCTGCTTTTGGACCACGATTCTTGGAATAAACCCCTTTACACATTTAACCCCTTGCCTCCCGTTCTCTTCTGTGCAGTGCATGACGATCCATCCCTCCGGTTTTGAGACAGCCTCACCATTGATACCCACACTACCTGATCCAAACCTTACTCGTTTACCTGACGAGCCCACAATGCATATGCTGCTTGATCTCTTCTTCTCCATGCCACACACAGGCCCTGTGTATAGCAACTGCCACTTATCAACACAGCGATAATAAGACTTGTGCTTTGTGAGGAACAGGTTTTTCCGAGTGTAATAACAAATAAGAGACAATCTTGAAAATTGTTTCATTCCTGGATCACAGCAAGACAGACACCATTGACTATTTTCTATAGTTTCTAATTTGCCATAGTTTCTCCTAGAAGATCAATGTGTAGGGAACTGGTGTCTGGAACATCAGACCATGTGCTCATGTGCAATTCGGTTTTTTCTCAGTATCTCCAATCAGTCTTTGAGGAATTGTCAGTCGGTCGGAGGAATTGAGTTTGAGTAAATGACCATAGGGGTGAGTGAGAGTGTGAATGTGTGTGTCTTTGTGTCCCGCTCTGTGACTGGTTAGCCACCAAATCAGGGTGTGTGTCCCTCCTCTGGCCCAGAGTTGCTGAATTTGGCTCTAGCTTTCCATGACTCAGACATTGAATAAGCAGTAGAATGTGTGTGTGATTTACCTGAGAAGTTCAAAGGATTTCTTAGTTTCACCAAAGCAATGTCATTTTCATGTGTCCTGTGATTGTAGTTTTTGTTGTAGATGATTCTCTCCACAGCAAAGCCTTTATATTGGTCAAGTTTGGCTGAATTGCGGCTTACGATCCCAGCGTAAACCAGCCAGCTAGACACTTGAGGTAACCTGTAGCTGTATCCAGAAAAGATCTTTGATCAAAACAAGTACATTCTACTAAAATGCACATTTCTGAAAATAACAATAATTGAAAATGACTAAATATATGTAATAACACCACTGTTATGAAGCAGCATTTCAATGCTACAAATAAGAATTTTATTTTTTAATAATTTTAATAATTTTACTTTCTGTCAACCTGTGTGTAGTTCCCAAATAAATGTCAAACATAAACTTACTTGTGAACGCAATGAGCTGCTGTAACGATCCAGTGGTTGGTGATGATGGATCCTCCGCATGTGTGGCGGTTACTGTAATAGAGACTCACCTGCCACGGCCATCGGCCCAGAGTGGCCTCCACTCCACCAATAATCCTCGGGAGTTTTGCTCGTGTCCCACATTCTTGCAAAAATAAAAAAATGAAATGCTCAAATGAAAACATCTGACCCCGAATGACAGGACCATTAGTTAAGACTCACCAAAGCATTTCAGAGCAATAACCTTTCCTGTACTACAACTTCCTCTGTGAAAAGCAAAGCAATTTGAAATAATGAACTGCCATGACTTTAGATCAGATGTGCTCAAAACACATCCTGATGCCATTTAAAAATAGGCTTATAAACAAATACACAAAAAAATATCTACAACAAATAACCAGCCTATATCATGCCTAGTTGATCTCAAAAAGCAAACTGGTTACTTTTTGTGTTTCAGTGGAAGAAGTTTGAGCGCCTCGGCTCTAAACAGAAGCACCTGAAACTCCACAAATTTTCCAAATTGTTTTGGTGTTCCAGAGCGATCTGGACAAATCCGTCCGTGTAGTTTGGCCCGATATCAGTCAGATTCACTCCTTTGTGCTTTGACAATCTGTCAGAGAATGGGATAGAGTAAAACATTTGATTTAAAAATAACATTCTTTTATATCTAAGCATGCACAAAAACTTGAAGAACTTTTGGTTCATTTCCTAAAAGCTTTTTCGGTCAATCCGAGCACCTCTGCTGAATTATACCAATAAAACAATTTGAACATAAATACATATTCAAAACAGCCAAACCTGAACAAGTCTATAACACAGCAATGAGCAAAACGACCTTGACAAAAAATATTGTGACTAAGCCACTTGCTGTCAATGGCTAAAAGGCGAAAAATCAAAGGCTTCGTGAAGCCAAAGAACCCAGTTCACCGATGCCGGAGCCTCGTCTGGTTCACATCATTTTACATTACAAATGTCAGATTCTGACATAGAACTAAATCTGAGCTCAAAGAGGATTTCAGCACTTTGTCACTCTATGTGTGATCTGACCTACAGAAATCAGCTACAGCTGGTCGTCAAGTGGAAGGCGCTGAGAGCTGGAAGTGTGTGTGTGTGTGTGTGTGTGTGCGTGTGTGTGTGTGTGTGTGTGTGGTAGTTGTGGTGGGGGGCTGGCAGAGAGAAGAAGAGAGAGAGAGAGAGAGAGAGAGAGAGAGAGAGAAAGAGAGAGAGAGAGAGTGAGAAAGACGAAAGCGAGAGACAGGGACGAAAGCGACAGAGGGATGTGAAAAATATTGAGAGAAAGAGACAGAGGGACGAGACAGACAGACAGAGGGAGACAAAGAAAAAGAGAGGGAGAGAGAGAGAAAGAAAGAGAGAGAGACTGATACAGAGAGAGAAAGAGAGTGAGAGACAGACAGACAGACAGAGGGACGAGAGAGACTGAAAGAGACAGGGGGACGAGAGAGAGAGAGAGAGAGAGAGACAGAAAGCAAGAGAGAGAGAAATAAAGAGGTCTGCTCACCTCAGATATCCCAGCTGTCGACACACTAGAGTTCCCAGTGAAGAGTTCCACCTCTCGTAACACACAGGCAGCCATGTCTGTAGTTTCTCCAGCTGTATCTCCAGAAGTGAGTTTTCAGCACTGATTCTGTAAAACACTGAGCCCCATTCAGTCAAAATCCTCTCAGTCGATGCACTGACACACACTTCACATCTGTCGCGGCTTGTGATTTTACTTCTCGTGGTTCATTTTTTCTGAATTGTTGTGCTGAATTTGTGCAAGTCGTTGACACCTAAACATATTTAATGGTCTTCTCTACGTGGAAGCTATATCTTGTAATCAAGTGGAAAACTGAGATTGCTGAGTTGAAACCTTGTTCATTTTTTTGGTTATCAACTGGTTGTGGTGATAATAATTTGTTGTCATTCCACAGTTTGCTACAGCTAATTGTATGTGTTTCAGCGATAAATTATATCACGTGAGGCACGTTTGTAAGGTAAGGTCTGACTTCTGTATTAACGGATACATAGATTTGTAGAAATATTGAATGCAAGAAGTTTGAATATAAGCTGTGGGTGTAGTGTTGAGAATATTGGCTACACTATTTGATTCCCAAATGAAAGGTGCAACCGGTTGGTTGGTGGATTGGTTTCAGAATTCTCTTAATCTTCAAAACCTCTGTGGATATAAGAAAGGGCATCTGCCTGGTCAATCACAGAGCCTGGTCTTCATTCATTGCAGTGGAGTTTAGCTCTTTCATCAGAAACGTTCTCAGTCAGTACCCTTTGCATTTGTTCTAAATGTATCCATCTGTCATCAAACCCTGTCTGGTTTACAGAGTTCTGGCTTTTGCCTGCCAGCCCTGCTCTGGCCCTCCTAGTTCGGACTTTATAAATCTCCACAATGTCATGGATTCTGGCTCATAGCCTATTTGAACTTTTATTTTGAAAGCTTCCGGTTTTAGTTTGTTGTTTTCTGGTTTCTTCTCAGTCATTTTCTTACGTTTTAGCTGTAGTTTATTTGTAATCAGGTCATGTATTTAAACACCAGCTCTTCACTCTGTTCTCTGCTAGATTGTCTGTGCATCTGGCCTATGATCCAGCCACTTTATTTCTAGCCGTGTCCATGTTTTTGTTTCTACGTAGTTTTGCCCGGAGTTTTTGACCTTGTTCTTGCCTTGTTTATGATTAGAGCCTAGCGATATTTAATCCTGATTTCTCAACCCTGTGCCTGTTTCTTGGACCGCCTTTGCTTGACCCTTGATGTACATGATCCATGTTATTGACCACTGGCTGCCTGACCACGATTAAACCCAGAGTTAACCCTTAGTGATCTGTGTACGTGGTTCCTACACCAAACCTCTGTGACACACAAGATATTCAAATATTGTGGCCATATCACCCTTTGACTCTCGCTGTCACTCCTTCTCCATCCTTTCCTTGGGTTCTTCAAAATTTTCATTGTATTTCAATTTCACCAACTCCATTTCCCAGAATGCCCTAGTGTTTATAGTTTCACTGTCAGTCCTCAATTCATTCCCATTCCTGTTTCAGTTTTTTCTGCCAGTTTTTGTCAGTCACAATGTTGTTTATTCGTCTGTAAAGTTTCATGCAAAATCACGTTTTCTTATTCATGTAGCTTGTTCCTAAAGTGTGACAAATGTCTTACGCCATTGTATGTTAATCACAGCTTTTGCTTCATATAATTGTTCTGATTTTTGTCTGATTTTGTTCTCTGATCGAGAACTGATTTTGTCTCTCTATTGTTTTCACTTTTTAACTTCAAGCAATGCAGCTGAACGCATGTTACCTTTCCTGGGGTCAGTAACAGAGACGTCTTCAGTTACGTTGCAGAAGGACGTGTCTTTGGTGTCTCCAAGACTTGCGGGACTCTGAGTGGAGTTAGGCCTCAAAAGAAATTTTACTGAGTAAGGAAACAGATAAATGTAAAATTCTTCAGTGCTATTCTATACAAATTATAACAAAGTGTATTTGTTTATATATTATACAAACATGTGTGTTTGTACCTATAAACCAAACACCAACCACAACACCTCCCACAAGACACAATGCACAGAGAGCAGCAAACATCCGCAGCAGTTGTGCGGAGACTTTGCCAGAACCTTCATAAAATAAATATAGCACAAATTATTTTTATTTGTAGTAAGCCTTTTGTTTTACAAAGTGAAAAAGTGTTTTCTTGCCTTGATGTAGGAACTGTAAGTCTTTTGACCAGGTAGAAGTAATTGGGTCTGCCTCCACCCTGTCCACTCCTAGATGGCCCGAACCATAAGACTGTCCGGCGGTAAGATGATTCTCAATCACTTCCACAACATCTTGATTTAGACTCTACAATAAATTCATTGACATGATCAAATCCTCTAGCATGCTCTATATTATTATATATTTAGATTACTGTGTCCGTCAATCACTTTGCGCCATAGTGAATACACTCAGAAGTTCCTCCTGAGAATCTCTTTACTCTGTGCTTTGTAAATGTCTGCACACACACACACACACACACACATATATATTTGGCCGTTGGGCTTTCATACATTTTCCGCTCGCGACAGTGCTTCTCTGTTAATTTATTTAGTTTTATTTATTAATTTTTTAAACATCTTGCAGTTTTGCTTTGCTTGTTTGGAATTCATTAATTCATTTAAAATTAGATAAACACTCCTTGAGTAGTAAATACCAAGCTTGTCTGTAGAATACCGGCGATAGAATTAATGTAGATTAACGGCATGGTTTTGCAGCAATTCCTACATAAACGCTAAAAACGGCACACACATATATATATATATATATATATATATATATATATATACATACTCACATGCTCAAGATGAAATCGCAATGCAATATTTTATTTATGCAAGGATTTTGGTTTTATAATTTGAATACAAAATGATTGTTACAAAGTACACATTGCCAAGTACACATTGCCTATAAATGATCAAGTTTTGTATGCTGACCTCCAGGAATATTCAAATTACTGTCAAAGGCCAAGCAGTTTTCTATCCGATCACATGCAACACTGTCCAAGAAGCCAATGCTGATAATAGTACTTTTCACTCAAACGCTTGTGTATTATAAGGTGGTTGAGACTAACCATGTTGTTGTTGTTGATCCGGAGGCTTCCTGGCTCTCATCCACGGACCTCCATCACTGGCAGAGATGCTGTGCAGTGGCTGCTGTCTAACCATTGAGCAGAATGCAACTCTGGATTTTCACTTCACAAAGAGACAATGAGGTCAGCACGGGTGCAAAGAATGAACCCGTTGTTTAGGCAAGCCATCACGGGGCCTGTCCTTACTGCCTGAACTGCCCCTTTGTCGGGGCAAACATCTCAGAACAGCGGCTTCAGCACCACCTGTGTCTCTAGTGGCACGATTCACTGACAGGTCACACTTCTGAGAACAAATTGTTATTAAAGTATGTTGAAAAGGAACTTTCAAGAAAAGATAAAAGAACATAATGTGTTTCTCTGTTTCAATAGTTAAGAATATATACATATGTTTTGTGCATGTATGTGCGTGTGTGTGTGTGTTAGTCTTGATAGTGATGAAGAGAATATTAGCAAAAAGTTCCTGGTGTTTGGAACATGAATCAGATGTTCATGTTTTTCCTTTTGGAATGTTGTGCTGGGGTTATTACACAATGGTAAGAAACCATTCTTGGAATGCTAAAACGTTCAATGGTTGGTCAGTAGTCAGGGAAAAATAGAATGAGGGGATCTTCAGAAATGAAGATAAGTGTAAGAAGATTTGAAGATTTTAACAATAGGAGTAATGCAAGTAAATACTGTAAACGACAAAAAAATTGATTCAAGCAAAGTATTATAATGTATTTGTACACATTCCCAAAAACAACACAGGCAGAGTACTTGTGTATTTTCAGTACTTTATTCAGCACTTTCAGTCAGTGCACATAATGACATTTATGATAAAGCACGAAAAGGAAATCGTGGAACAGAAAGTTTCAAATTCCAAATACCTGTGCAAATGTTTTTTTTTTACATAAGATCACAGTGACACCTACCGTGCCTGTTACAAAGAACATGTTCATGATGGGGAGTGTAGAGTGACAATGGATGAATAACCATCCACTTTCTCCACTTACTCCAAAAAGTATTAAAAAAACAGCTCTTCCTCATCTTAAGATGTTGGACAATTTAGAATCATTTTGAGGCAGCCAAATTGTCTTCCATGGTGTTACAGTTCTGCTCCGCGACTCCTCCTTGTGGCTGCTGAGGAAGCAGCATGGTCGTTAAGAACACCTGGACAATCATTTTCAGTGTGACACGTGATGTTGGAATACTTCTCTTTTGAGAAGTTTTTTTTGACAAGATTTTGCCCAAGCGACAGCCAGTACTGCAATGCTGACTGCAGATACTTACTGTATAAGCTATGTGAGAAGTCTATGAGCTACGTAAAAGCTATGTGAGCACCAAATAACTTACATCACTCATACAGATGCATTGACAATTGAGGTGTAGAAAATGATTCAGACTTTATATTGCCATCCTTCATCACTCATCTAGTTGAAGGTCGGACAAAGGCAGGAGTTGAAGACCTTCCTGAGAGAGGGTACTGACAGACATTACCAGTCAAAGAAGCTTTATTGTTACCTCAATCACATACAACAGATGAGTAGACAGGGAAGTTAGACATTTAATTCAGGACTCTAGTACTACATGAAACATTTGGGGACATACGAACAATCAGTTTAGAGGGCAAAGCCAAAAGTGCCTGAACAAAATGTACAATAATAATAATAATAATGTAGGCATTGTGTCACGTGATGGTGGTGGGTCACATGTCATTGGAAGACTGATAAGTGTCACAGGTGTGGAGAGAGGGGGTGAACAGGGTGCGGTACTCTCTTTAACCGCACAAATGCACAATCGCACAAAGGACTTTAATATTAAACCCGAAATAACTCTAAGGACATACCAATCTGCTGAGAACATCTACAAATAAACTATTCTATTGCAAAGTGCGCGTTTTTGATGAGCTCATTGCCCTGAATTAGCCTCTCAGCGGCGCCCGGAACAGGCTGGAGTTTGGCCGCTACAAATAATAATAATAATAAAAAATAAAAACAAAAAAATAATGCATTTTATTTGAAAGCACCTTTCAGGACACTCAAGGACGCTGTACAAGATAAAATAAACAAATTAAATACACACAGACATTTAAAGTGTAAATGCGATATAGGGTAAATTGAACAACGTAACAAAGTAACTGGAGACCAGTATGTAAATTTAAAGTCCAAAAGCTTTGACTTCCCATGGGCAGGAGGATCAGAAAAAGTGATGGAGGATGAAGATCCTAGGAAGCGGGTGGAAGAGGCAATATGGAGGAGATCCGAGAGATACGGTGGGGCGAGGTTGTGGATGGCCTTGAAAGCGAGAATGAGAATTTTGAATTTGATTCTGTGCTGAACTGGAAGCCAGTGGAGTTGTTGTAGGACCGGGGTGATGTGATCAGAGGACGGAGTTTTGCTGAGCAGCGAAGTTCTGGACCAATTGAAGTTTATGAAGAGGTTTTTTGGGAAGGCCGAAGAGTAGGGAGTTGCTGTAGTCTATGCATGACCAACAAGTTGCACACCAACTAATGAACAGAAGATGGTGTAGCAGAAACATCCATGTCGTTCTTTTGCCTTCACCAGCTCACTTAGCTTCGTCCACACAGGCTTTCTCAAGCGTTGAACACTAAACTTCTGATCATCTTTTGTGCAGCTCAGTTTTGCGTCTGATCTGCCACCATCTCTATCTCTTGTTTTTCCATGCCCCATGCCTCTTATAAATAATTTACATAAAGTTTTGCTGTACTTTATGTTCCTCAGGCATCTACATTAGGTAGTCTTGATGACAGGGTTGACCGGCCCATGGATGAAGAACAAGTTTTTATTTTGTTTATTATGACTTACTAGCTCCGTCAGAATAAATTTACCAACTTCAAAAGTGTAATATATTTTTTTCACTACATGGAAGGAGGAATTACAGTTTACACATAACGTATACTATTGCACAATTCTATTACTTAGTTCCATTCTAATATGTACTTTCTGTCAGCAAGGTAACAGACTTGAACTTCATGGAGTCATTGACCAGCTTGCCTAAAGTATATTTTTTTCACTTACTGTAGTAAGAAAGAAGATAGAAAAAAGATAGATGGGCTGATTGAAATTATCAGCGACAGGCCACTAGAGGGCAGACTAATCAATCTTTTAACATTTTTTTAAACAAAATTAGAACAAAAGATTACTGTCTGTCTTTTGAAAAGGAACCCGGACTCAACTCAACAAACACAATGTTTTTTAATTTTACTAGAAAATGAGATCGAGATCGTTCTGTGCAAAAAGAACTCCAACATTGCATCAATAAACAGCCAACAAATTGCCTGAGAAGAGAAATATACAAGGCCCCTTTGTTCTTCCTATTAGAGTTTTCTTCTGAATGAACCCAGTCACCTCCATCATCACCACACGCTGCTTCAGATCAGCTCAGAGAAGACATAACACATTTAATGCACAAAACAAAGTTTAATCAAATAAATCGGGCACCTTTTCAAAAGTTACATAAAGAACTGGTGCTGAGGTAGACGATACAGTCAGAAGTGAATCACAATGAATGAAAAACCTTTTCCCCACCAGAAGAAAGCGTCACTGTCCCTGCTCAGTCCAAACTACACGCTGGCACAGGCGAGTACAACCTGAACAGCTCACTTTATTGCTTCAGTTCCCCACTAAGTTTAAAACAGAATCAGCAGATGGAGAAACAACACGTGGATCTGAAAGGCATGTAATGGTTCGGCGTTGCAGACCGAGCGCAGAATCCAATCAGAAAGCCGATGTTAGTGCGTGTTTGACACCAGACGGACACTCAGCAGCCATTAGTACACACGTCTACAGTACACATCCATTTATTTCACAGTGGAACACAAGAACCAAGAACCAGCACAAACGGTCGACTTACTGTAGATGACCCTCACTCGAAGGAACAAATACAAGAACAGGGTCACAAAAATACAACACGTTACCGTAATAAAAGTGCCACCTTTGGCTCTGGCGTGATTTCCACCCAGTTCTTAATCTGTAGACACGGAGCTGAAGGTGACAGAGATGGTGCAGACCTGCTGAAACCCCGCGCTTGTGCTTTACTGTGAAACCTAGAGCGAGTAGAGGTAGTCCTGCAGAGAAATCTCTCATACAACACGGAAATCATCTCCATGAAATACTGAAAGTTATAGTAGTTAAAAGAACGTGTTGAGCCACTCAACGACGAGGAAACAAGCATCAGAAGAAACATGTGAGGCCACAAACCAGGCAAAACATACTTATATTTAACCTGAACGCTTATCAATTCACAAGCTGAGTTAGTCTGGTCACTACTACTTGTACAGTCCTATGTGGTGAAGGGAATCTATGATAAAATTCTCTGATAAACCGAACAAAGAGCAGAGCCTGGGAAACAAGGTCCCTGAACATCTACAATAGATGCTTGGCAGCAGAATTTAGATTTATTTAAGCACTTTATATCTTCTGATAGGACCAGGTACTGTTTAGTACCTTACATTTTAGAACTAAAAGTCCTCTTAATGAATCTTACAAATGCGTCTCCCAAAATACGCACAACTTTACGTGCTCAGGTTTATTTCACATACAAGGTATAGAAAAGCGGGGCGATTGGACGTGAGGGCGGGGCGACTGAGTTTTTTGATTCAACATTGATTTATAAAAACATTAAAAGTACTTTGTCAATATTTTTGGTCACATTTTTTTTATATTTCCAAGATTTTCTACTCTACATATTAGTGCGTTTACTCCACCCTGCAGGCGGTTGTGTAAGTCAGCACTCTTTGAAACCAGAAAGTGGACAAATGGTGTGTAGCCTTGGGTTTCGAAACCAATGACACCGACAAAGGGAAACACACATTTTTCAATACGGATCCGAAACGCAAGTTAGCAGCAAACTAGTGGACTCACATCTCTGAATGTGGAGCTGCTGGCATGAAGGAGAACCGTTTGGGCTCACAGTGTTGGGCAGTGGGATGACGCCAGTAGACAAAACGCATTTCACATACATTTGCAAGTACAGTTACATCGAAAAATGTGCACAAACATGTCAAAATGACCTCACAGTTGTCAGTCTTGCCCGGCCGTCCTGTACTCTCAGACGTAGCAGAGGTAGAGATAGGTCTTCTCGATCCTCCAGTCTGGAGGGATGTCCTCAGGCTTGTGTGTCTTCATGTGCTTCTGCATGGCCGAGAGGCTGGGGCAGTACTCCTGGCACACGGTGCACTGGTAGGGCGAAGCTCCGTTGTGTGTGCGCAGGTGCTTGATCATAGCCGAGTAGTCGCGTGAACGCTGGTGGCACAGCTTGCATTCGAATGGCTTCTCGCCTGTGGGGAATCAGTGCAGAATACATCAGTCGGGCAAGAGTAAAAACCATCTTTACAGTAAGCATACAATGGATTCAAAGAAACTCAAGTGCTTAAGAGTGAAGAGGTCATCTCTTTGGTTTGCTTTTGTATTATTTAAATGTTTTGTAACGCTCTCCACCGGGTTGCCCGGACGGGAAATAACACTGCCCATTAAAGGTTTTGGTGAGCTTCCCATCCTCTGCCTTTTTATTGTTGGCGAGACAGCCGTGGCCGGGCCGACGTGTTACATCAGGAAAAAATGAATCCGCGAATATACGTAATAAAGAAAAAAAATCCGCGATGCAGTGAATCCGCGAAAGTCGAACCGCGAAGTAGCGAGGGATTACTGTATATTATAAAAGAAATATAATGCTTAACATTTGTGCCTGTGTATTGTATGTATATACTGTTGATATCTGTACTTTATTGTAGAGGGTTTATTGTAAGAGTGGTTTGTTAACAGTACTATGTAAAGGGTTTTAAAATCTGAATACATGTTAAATAATTACGCAAATATGGTGTCCCTACATCGCGTAACAAGGGTTCACTGTATTTCGATGTGTAGAGAAATGTCTACTATTATTCTGAAGAAGTCTGCCAGCAAAATAATTTAGCAAAATTGTGCAAGAATAACACTTTAATTACAGTTTATTGAAAATTAATATCAGAGTAAGGGTCTATAGTCAAAACGTAAAAATCTGAATCACACAAAAAAAAAACTCAAACAGAAACAAAACTGAATGACAAAAACTGAAACTGAAAAACAAAATTGATGACTGAAAAAAAAAACAATAAGGAATTTACATTTTATTGTTCCTGGCACTAATCTGATCTAGATTTCCATTGGTTGATCTTTAAAAGACACAAAAAGGAACACAGCTTTCCACATACAAGCCGTCCTCCTGCTGGCCAGGACAAGAAACAGCAGTTCCGCAGGCCCCATGCAGTAAAGCAAACATGGTATTGATCGGCCAATGACAGCGAGTGTAAATGTCAGTGATTCTCTGGCTGGCAGGGAGGAAGGCTAGTGGCCTTTCAGTGGAGGCATTCTGCTCTTGTTATCATCACCCGGCCACAGCCACGCTCTACACAAAGACAGCAATTATCTGACAGGACTCTTGATGGGTTTGCCTTAACAGCCGCCTTATTGAGGACCAGAGAGCAAGAGCAATCAGCCTGTAATTCTAGCTAAGGCGAAAGATTTGATATGCCACCCTGGTGAGACCTTGACAGAACAAAATGGATACAGGGAATTTAATCTACCGTGAACCTGAAAATGTCAAGATGGAATTCCGCAGCTAAAAAAAACTGGGTTCATGAAAAATCCCAACCTGTTTTTCATTTCACAACACTGTTGCCATGACACATCTGTCCAATCAGTTGAATTTGGTTAGCGTTCATGGCTGCTGTTGATTTAAAGCAGAGGTGTCAAACTCATTTTCACCAAGGGCCACATCAGAAAATGGCTGTCCTCAAAGAGCCGGATGTAACTTATAAATGTAACTACATGTAATCAAATGTAATGTAAAACAAATGTAACTACTCTTTAATGTTAAGCAACTGTGAGACACCTGGCCATCCTGCAGCATCCACGATCACTGTCCCTGGTCCTGAAAGTGGCGGGTGTCTCACACTACTCATTATTTATCATAATTGAATCAAGTGACATTTGCAGTTGCGCAGAAAACCTTTGTTTGCTTGTTAAAAACATAAATCTTTTTACATTTTGTCAGCTTAAGAAAACACACATAACTCCATTAATGAAGAATCAAACTGTCCAAGTGAATGAAGAAAAATAACATAAAACTGTGGAACACTGCCACAGCTACAGCAGTCGTTGTGGGAAAGGCATTGTGGGAAATTTAGCTTTTGGTCAACGCACATCTTAATTTATTTTTTGGTATCAATTGTTAGACACTCAAAACTTTTAAGCTCTCGCGAGCCACATAAAATGACATGACGGCCACATCTGGCCCCCGGGCCTTGAGTTTGACACGTGATTTAAAGTGATGATGAGAGAAGCGACGGCTGACCTGTGTGGACACGGTAGTGCGTCTCCAGCTGATGCTTCAAGCTGAATTTCTTCCCACAGCCGTTGCATTCATAAGGCTTCTCTCCCGTGTGGATGCGCTTGTGGCCCTTCAGCGTGCTCTCGTCACGGAAGCAGCTTCCACAGAACTCGCACTCATATGGGTGGTCACCTGTCAATCAAACGCAGAATTCACATGTCATCAGATCAAGGGAAATCATCGAAAAGGTTGAGGTTTTATCGTGATACTTGCCATCCAGCACTGCTAGTCTCTTTTGATTCACATATTTTACACACAGAAGTAGCGTATATTCGTTAATTTTGGCTTTAACCTTATCAGCGCTGACCTGTGCTCTTAATTATCTCTCAGGCCGAGTGCAAGCAGTGGCCAGGAATACATTGCATCTCATGTTATGTTCCGTCATGCTCTGACATAAACCCACTCTTTAAATCAGACCAAGCACATTTCCGTGGCTCTCCGCTGGCATTTCAAAAGCACTTCTTACAGGCGTCCCTAGTGAGCAGATGAGATGATAGATAGAGATGCAGTCTTTACGCATCTGTATCAACTTATCCCATGCACCTTCTGAAAACCTTCCAGCCTGTCTGTCATTAAAGTTAATTGCCCAGAGGCGGGCAGCAGGCGGGCCAGACTGGCAACCGCACAGGCATGCTAATGTGCTAAAGCCGTCTCCGCTGCGCACAGTCTGAACACGTCCGCTGCACTGACTGCAACGAACCCAACACTGGAGTTAAAGAGCTACAGGTTGCCTGATGTGTGTTTAGGGGGCAGGGAAGTTTAAAACACACGCGTTTATGACATCCGGCTGATTTTACACAGTAGCCGTTTATAAATTAAATGGAATTTACGTAAATACTAGTAGAGGTGAAAAAACTGAGCAGAAGAGAAAAGCCAAACGACCTGTGGAGATGCTCTGCACCATCAAACGCAGCTGTGAACACAGACAGCCGTCGCTGTCTGCAAATGGCCTGGCAGGGAAATGGAGAGCGAACAGGAATGGCATATTAATGAGAACAGACTACATGTTCAGAATAAAGAGAGATGCAATTGCATTCAGCACACCCATTGTTGAAATGGCTCTTTCCGTCTCAGAACAAAGCAAATAAAACCATACCAGAACGTTTAACCCAAACTGTCAGTGAAAAGGGCTAAACAGTTTTATGGTTGTGATTATAACAGTAGCTGTCAAGACTAGTCAATTTTTTAAAGCTGGGGTAATCAGCACCAATGTTAATATTTTTACATTTAAAGTGATTTATATTGAAGCCATGTTTTATTTTTTTCATATCTGACCCATTAGTGATATATTCTTAATCTGGTTGGGGTTTCTGTAATTTCCCCTAGATAGATTCACTTTGGGCTTCTCTTGCCTCTTCAAATAACGACATCTAACAACTTAGTGTTGTTGTGAGTGACCCATTATTTTTCATAAGTGGCCACCCCACATTTGTGGGACGTCTTTGACAATCAAAGCAGAAAGAAAAAAAACAAAGAGTGTAGTTACTTTCAAGTGTTCCAGGAGGAGACGGAACACTTGAACGGGCTGGCTGATGACAATATTCCCAAAGATTCAAGAACTAGATCCAATCTAGACCCGGGATGGGGACTCATGATGCTTGACTATTTGCGCAATTATAAGCACCTTTTTTTTATTTCGACGTTCTAAAACTTGGGGGTTGCTTATCATTTTTTTAAGAATGCGCGTAAATATAAGCACCCATTTATCTAAATTTCAATTCAGGTGTAATCACAAATAAACCGAAACATGTTGTCTTTATGAAGAGGTGCGCGTGAGCGTCTTTAAAAAATGGTTTGGGAGGCTGACGTCCATAAAAGCTTTTTAGGCTCAATAACAGAAATAAAAAAACACTTGTCACAGGGAAAAAAATTACACTGGAAGAAGTAAGATTAAACTAAATACAACAATTAATATTTGAACATATTGCATGTGGTAAATCTGTGCTTACGGCTAGTGTGTCTATTAGCATCAGAGCAGAAAGAAAACTGCTCAAAACGAACAACATGGATCTCTAAAAATGTGTATTTTTAAAGGGAAAATTAACTTATCCCGAAATGTAAAAATTAAACGGAACTTTGTGACAAATTTTAGTTTTAAACACTATTAAAATTGTATAAATAAACCTAATTTACATGCTATAGAATATTATGTTGAACATTTCAACTTGAAAATCTTTAGAATGTTCAATGTGATATAGCGTCTTTGAGTTGGTCTGGTACTGAGAAGTGTGAGAGTGAGAGAGAGAAACACTGAGTGAGTGTGTTTTGAAAGTGTGACTTTGTGTTTGTGTGTGGAAAAAGTGTTTCAATTGTGTCCGAGTGTTTCAACTTGTGTGTGTGAGTAATGGTATTGTATCAGAAATGTGAATCTGTTTTGGGCTACATAATGCACAACATCAGAACATCCCTAGTTTTAGACCATCAAACATCATGAATGCAAGATGTCTCACCTGTGTGTGAGCGGAGATGCCTTTTGAGAGCAGTGTGACTTGGGAATGTGCGTTCACACTCGCTACAGATGTAGCTGTGCATGCCGGCGTGAATCTCCATGTGCTGCTGCAAAGCTTTCTGGGTCTGGAAACGCTTCCCACACAGGAGACAGAACACGGCCATGTCTGAGCCTGATGACGTGACAGAAAAAATACAGCTTATAAATGTAACTAGATGTAATCAAATGAGACACCTGGCCTTCCTGCAGCATCCACGATCACTGTCCCTGGTCCTGAAATGGACAGGTGTCTCACACAACTCATTATTTATCATAACTTAATCAAGTGAAAATTGCAGTTGCGTAGAAAACCTTTGTTTGCGTGTTGCTCTAACATAAATCTTTTTACATTTTGTCAGCTTAAGAAAACTCACATAACTCCATTAATGAAGGATCAAACTGTCCAAGTGAATGAAAAAAAATAACATAAAACTGTGGAAACACTGCCTACAGCAGTCGTTGTGGGAAAGGCATTGTGGGAAATTGTGGGAGCCTGATGAAGGGACAGCTTGACTTAACGTCCTGAATCAGTTGAAGAACAACAATCAGATTACTCCCAAAACAGAATAAGATTGACGACTTTCAAATGCATTTTTACTCGACTGGATTGAAGTGTTGATACAACAGGAACGAATGCACTGAAGCTAACGTTACCTCAATGCTTAAGGCTCATGGCATCAGATTGCATCATACGTACTTTGTGTGTATTCCTAAAAGCAGGTTACGTGGCATAGCCAGATAAGTTTGAGAGTAAGAGGAAAACTTTGATCAAAAACAATGATAAGTAATAGAAAACTAAGTCTGAAAAAAGCACGGGATGTCCTTCTGATGACAACTGGACAAGTGGACGAGGGGACACAGACTATACAAGGTTTCTACTCTGTGGAGAAAGTTACCAAGCCACGTAGCGATGGTTTATCATACTGAGATGATAATTTAGCGTTTAGAGGCGAGGGTAGTAAACAGCTTAAAAATCTGAAGACACGCTTATAGTTAACTGTCTTTTTGGTTATTTCTATCTTTTATCGTGTTCCTGTTTTAATAAAATGTTTATGAATGATTTCTCGGTTTGGTCTTGTACTTTACTGAAACGCTTAATGATTTTTATCAGTAAAAAGTTTTATACTGTAAAGGTAAAAAGTGATATTATAAAACAATTGGTATTTTTTTAATGTAATTTTTATTTGTACTATTTTATTTTGAACCTAAAAAAACGTGTCTGGGTTTACCACAGAATTATTTTTTTTACATTCTAAGGTGAAAAAGCAACTGGTTCATACAAACTTTTGCACAGTTCTTTGCGTGTGAAAAAAAAAATGTGTGTGTTACCCTGGGACACACACACACACACACACACACACAGAAAGGTTTAAAGTTTCACACATAAAAAAAAAAAGTTTTTTTCTGAGAACTTTTTTCTCTGAAATGTCAGAAATGCAAGTTATAGTGAGAATTCAAATTTCAGCTCATCCTTCTGTAAAAAATCCTTCTTTTTTAACAGCTGTAAAACCCCTTTTTGCAGCATTCCCATAAGTAATAATTTATAAGCAATAATAGGATAAGCAATTTTAGGTTTAATTCAGATATGTTAATAACCTGCTTTGTGGAAAATACCCCTGATGTGAAAACGTCGACACGTTAAAAGACCTCATGAATTCTGAGCTACTTTGAGTTAGAAAGCCGGCCAACTTCACTTACTCATGATAGCAATCTTAGGATGGTTAGTATTTAGGTGAAATGCTGCAAAATTCGGATCTCATTCATTTTCAACACCTTAACAAAACCAAGTGAGAAAGTCCATAAGATCCGTAATGGAAGGAGAGAAAAGCAGCTGAAACGCATCAAGATTCCGTAATTTTCTTTTCTCCACAACATAGAAGCAGCCCTTTCAGTATCTATGAGGAATCAATAATGTATCTTTAAAGTAAAGCTGCTTCTAATTTAAAATCTTTGTGGAAGCCCAGTTGTAGGTTGATGAACAGCAGGCCGAGATTGACTTCTCACTCAATCAATCAGCGTTTACGACGGAGCTCAGAGAAGAAACATAGAGCAGAGCTGCTGGAGACACCTTCAGACAGATTGTCTGTAATGCTAATTCTTTGGAAATGAACTCCGACATTTTGAACTTCACCTTTACCATTTCTTTTCTCTGCCAGTTTAAAAGCTGACAATGATCAACACTCTGAGGGAAAAAAAGACATTGAGGATGTGGATGATACAGTATAGTCCAGTTTAGAAACCTTGTGTAGTTTTTAAGACGTCAGGTCATAATGTTTTTCAGCTATACACTACTCAACTAATTTATTCATCATCGTAATGTTTCCCATTACGAGACACACAACCCCAATTTGGTGCTCAACCAATCACAGAGCAGGACATACATACACAGACATTCACACCTTTGGGAAAACTCAATTTTTCTTGAACGCATGTTTTTTGATTGTAAGAAGAATCCAAAGCATTACATTACGATGCACTTGAGATTTTGTAGTATAGGGCATTATCAATGAGAGAGAATGATTTATGTTCAGCCCCGTTTAAGTTACAACTCCCCAATCACCCTTTTTTATCTGTTTATCCCCCAGTCCACTTCATTCTTTCTCTCTTTCTCCCAGCAGAGGTGGTTCTGCGTGTCAGAAACGTTCTTCTCCTTGACAGCTGTTTCACACCTCTGAGCAGACATTCTCACATACTGTACATCACTGACATTTTTAGGATTTTACTCTGAAGTCTACAGTCTACAGCCTTCTCAACGGTTAAAAAAAGCACTAAAAACTGAGCTCTTTCACCAGCACCTTAACATTGATAAACAAAAAAAAATTGTCTTTTGTTCACTGACTGTCATGCTGTTCTGTCTAGTAAGTTTTTTTTATATAGCATGTGTAGACATCTACTGTAGCCTATTTTAGACAAATTGCTTCACTTGCTCCTCTTTTTGTAAGTCGCCTTGGGTAAAAGCGTCTGACAAAAGACTGTAAAGTAAAAAGTAAAGTACTCAACAAAAAAGGTGAGTGTAATCAAACAACAACAGCAGCTACACACACTTCACTGAAATATACATTATTACATTCCTGCTTCATTTGCTGGGGCTTAGATAAAATAAACTAATAACTAATAATACTGTATTATTAATAGGATTTTCATTTATGACTATAGTGTTAAGATTCTTACACACATTTACTCATTAGTCATAAATACTGATGTAAAAATCATAGACAGACCATGCAGAGCGCCACATCTGCAGCAGATGTGAGGAACAGCTTCCTCCATCTGAAGAGTCACTCACAGCACACAGAGGTTCTTACAAACCCCGTTTAATCAGACACGAGGAGCATTAGTACTCACGAGACAGTGTGCCGCCTCATTGGCATTCGAGAGTGTTAGAGAGCTGAATTTAAACCGCCGCCTGATGAGGACTACAAAATCAAACCATTTGTTTCCACTGTTGTGGAGCTGCAGGAGAGGCAATTAAAGCGGAATTAGTGCAGGGAGACCAGAACCAGACGACTCTCACACAGGGAAGCTGTCGGGCCGGAGCTGGTGGGTTCAGATATTGGCTCAGTCAGTTGTCAGAACCACAAATGTCGGTCTTTATCTTAATATACCACAAATACAAACGCGCGATCAGAAAAAAACAACTAGCGGGTGATCGTCATAACCCGGGATCGTAGCAGTACAGTAACTTGTGTGTGTTTGTCATTCCACATCGATCGTCTCCTTGTTACTCACCGTTAGCCGCTCTTAAAGCCGCTCGACTGGAAAGGTAAATAAACAGATTTTTATTCTTTTACTTTAGTACCACAGTCCTAATTTTGAAAAAAAAAAATATATATTTTTCAATAACTGTTCTGTAACAAGTTTCTAATACAGTTATTATGACTTTTTATCAAATACATCAAAATTTGTCTGAATTTATGGGGGCTTGGAACAGATTTTAGGGCATGTTAATTGCATCCCCTATTCATGTAAATTTCGACTTACGAAACTTGGCGTGAATACATTTTCTTGGGTATAAAGTATACATCTTAATACCAACCAACCTCAACAAAAACTGAGGAGCTTCAGAGAAAACAGATGTCTGCTTTAGACTGACCAGAGAGAAGACACGAGGACGTGAGCGGTGGTCCTACAGTGGTCCCACGGCAGCTCTTTGGCTTAATCTGTAAAATAACGTTTGTATTCCGCACTAAAGACAGAGTTTCTTTATCTTGTAGAAACTGCTGACAGGAACAGAAAGCCGACGTGACTCTGCACTGGAATGCATTCAACTTTCTGCTACATAATTTATTCTTCTGGCCATCTGGACAGTGAGGGACAATCGAGCTTAAAGTATGAATGAGCCGGTCTTTTGTTGGCCGAGCGTATGTCCAGCTCTTACTGGAGTAATCTGTGACTCTCAGGCTTTTAAACACATGGAGCTTCTCAGACAAAAGGCCCTTGCCGTTCCCTCATTAAGACATGACCACAGGGTTCGGGGCTTTTCATCTTCCTGTCAAAGGTTCACGGTTAATCTTTAAAGACTTCACACACCATCACCGGGCCATTGATAAAAACATGGTGGAAGCGGATGTAGACTGCAGATGAATCTTCTGCTTATTTCAAATTATTAAGGAAAATAAATTAAAGGGAAGAGAAAAAAGAATAGAATGAGAAAAGATTGAGAGGGAGAAGAGACATAGAGAGTAAGAGAAGAGGAGAAAAAGTGAAGAAGAGGGGAGGAAAGAAAGAAAATGATGAAGATGATGAAAAAGAAGAAAAGAGTGAAGTGGGAGGAGCTCCGGCCTTCACTAGACTTACTAAAAAAACTGAAAGTTGCAGATTGTTGTAAGTTGGCCTTTTCATTTTATTGACTACTTTATTTATTCATGATTCCATTTTCTTCCGCTTATCCAGGGTCAAATATTTCTTCACATTATTTAATTTTTTTTTCAAAAGAAATTCTAGAAAAGACGTCTTTTTTAATGTTGGGCTTTATACAAACAAAGGTGTGTTAAGAGAGAGTGTTTATGCCAGTGCAGGCCAGCAGGGGGCGCACTCGGTCACAGAAGACCGGAGAGTTTCCTCAGATGACCCCAAGCGGCTCTGACTCACACGTCTTTCTCAGTCTCAAAAGCACGTCTTTCATATTCCACCAATCACAATCATTCTTGATATTTTTCAGCAGCTAATGGAAAGGATAGAGAAGAGCGGAAAAAGTGGCCTAGAAGAACTACACATGGAGTTTGTTTTGTGGATTTACTGTCTGACCAGTGTGATAAACAAACTTACACACACACACACACACACACACACACACACACACACACACACACACACACACACACACACACGTACACAGGACGCAGGTGTAGAACCTGCCGGTCCAGTATTCAAACCTGTACCCTGAACTCAACTACTATATTAGTAACCATTAGGCCATAACTGCCCAAAGAATTTTGCTAAAATTGAACTTAGATAAGAAACAAGTCGATTTATTAGGTTCCAAAGAGTTTTACTTTTATCAGTCTATAAATCAATAACTCAGATATACTAACCCAACATACAGTTACTCACTCGTTCTGTGAGTATCCAAATTAAGCCGTTTTCTGAGGTTTGACTGAGAGCTTTTCAGACAAGAAGAAAAGTAATTCCTAATTGACATGCAGCCTCCCCCATTTTCCCAGGCTGGAGGGAAGCGCTGCACAATGGGGAGAGGCGCAGCCTTTCACGCCGGTCAGTTGACCCCGTGACACCTACATCTGAATACAAGCCGCAGTCTTAATCCCATTCCCACAGTACAGAAGCAGAGCGCGGCTCCGAAATCACCAGCACATTAGAAGACGTGAGTCTGTGCTGCTGGAGAAAGATTCAAACTTCTCCTGTGACTCTACGAAATATATCATGTATCATACATATACGTATACACACTCACACACACACACACACACACACACACACACACACACACACACACACACACTCTAGCATTACAGATAATGTTCCTTTGTCACATTAACAGTTCTACAAGAGGAAAACCCAAGCGTGGGGCCGTGAGGGAAACATCTTCTCAGTGCGGCGTATTAAAGGTCACAGGAGGAAGATGTAAACATGACAGTTACGCAAACAGACTAGACAAATAGCTAATCTCTGAGTTGAGATTCTGGAGAAATTCACAACAGGGAAGATTCTCATCTAGATTAAACACATTAAAATACAGTTTAACGCATAAGCACATTCCGTCCTGCAAAAGGTGAATAAATATGCAGTCGAATGTTTGAAATAATCCCAGTATTCAATCTTGACAAACAGAATAATTTACCGAAATTACAATTGAATTGCATTTCACTTTTATCCTAAACAAGTTCACTGCAATTATTTTACATCTTTACATGTAAAATATGTTGTTTACAGTTATCTTTATCAACTTTTTTATGTAGAGAGTATGCCATTGGTATGTCACCGAAAGATAAAAAAAAACTGATTTTTATTCTTTAGCTTTAGTACCACAGTACTAATTTTCTATTTCTATTTTTTTATATATATGCTATGGAACGTGATTTTATTACAGTTATACAATTTTTATCAAATAAATAAAAAATTGCCTGAATTTATGGGGGTTTGGATAAAGGTATTTACGTTAATTGCATTCCGATTTAAGTAATGTGCAGTATAACGATAAAAAGGTATGTAAAGATATAAAATAATTGCAGTGAAGTTGCTTAGGATAAAAGTTCAATGCGATTTAATTGGACATGGCTCAGACATGTCTCAGACCAGCTACAGACCCACCTCAGACCAGCCTGAGACCCGCATCAGACACATCTGAGACTTTGTCACACACTTGTGAGACCCGGAATCAGGAAACTACAGCGAGGTCAATACTTCAGTCAAGAGACTAGACCACCAAAACCGCCCTGAATGATTTGGTGTTGTTTGATGTTTAATTATCAGCCAATCAGAGTTGCTTCATATGTGTTCTCATGGCATCTAGAAATAGACAGACTCAAATTTAAAGTGTTTTGGGTTCAAATTTCAAAAGAACTTTAACTATAATAATCACAGACTCGATACAAATAATCGATCCCTGAATAAAACTATCACCTTCTAAGTCAGGGGTGGCCAACCAGTCAGAAACTAAGAGCCACTTTTTTCTCTGTTAGAGCTGCAAATAGCCACATTATACACATGGGCACACATAAACATCATCCCATTCCTTAATCTTGTATGCACTCACGCACACACACACACACACACACACACACACACACACCCACACACACAGACCTCTGCTTAGCTAGATTTAATGAAAATAACCACGGCAACATGATAATACTAGTTATTTTTCAACAGTTAACATCGTGTGCATATTTGACTCTAAACTAGTTAAAGAGCCGCATGAGGCTAAAGAGTCACGTGTTGGCCACCCTTGTTCTTTTGTCAGCACCCTAACACTGAAGAATAAAAATGAAGAATAAAAAATCTGTGTTAACTGACTGTCATGCTCTTCTGTCTAGTGTTATTGGTGATGACTCCACTTGTTGTTGGGGGGGGGGGGGCAGAACTGTTTTATATAAGTTACTATGTGATACATGCGCCCTAAAACTCTGTATAAATACACCTCTCCAAACACAACATAACATGCAACAGATGCAAAATGAAAGATCCTTGAGGACTACTTGCTCTTCTTTTTGTATGTCACTTTGGATAAAAACATCTGCCAAATGACAGTAAAGTAAAGCAAAGTAATCGGACGCAACGTATTGATGATTCACACTGCCTGCGCTCTGAAGCTCCGCAGGGCCGAATGTGAACTTAAAACATTTGCCCGCCATGTTGAGCGGTTCAGAATCTGAAGATCTGATTCTTTAGAAGTAAAAAAACTATGAAGCACTGTGAGCCAAAGCTTTGACATGACTAGCGGAAAACGTACTCGGCAACTTGACATAAAAATGACAAGGATAGTTACAACAGCGATGTGTCATTTCACTTTCAGTGCGATTAATCACTAGTAATCATCAAGTATTCCTTCCTATTGCCACATACATTATTGTGAAATCTGCTTTCACTTTCACATAAAAATAGTTGAATAGTTTCATCTTGTCAAAAGACCAATTGAGTATATCGTAGCAATTGCTGCATTATTGATTGATTTTTTAATCTTAGGGGCTTTGGAAATCATTTAAAAAGTGACAAAAATACATGATTGTACACGTTTGTAGCCGGAGACGCTGGCTGTTGCTCTCCGCTCACTTTCACATAAATTTAACCAGATTACACTGGCACCAGTTATTTCCTTTTGCTTTGCCAGAGTTCTGTTTCCTAGCCACTGTCACTGTCACGCTGCTGCTCCCTGCTTGAAGCCAGGGTCATAATACCGATGAACAATAGATAAAACACACAACACTGCTAACACCACTGTAGCCTAAACCATACGCTTGTGTTGAGCAGTAAAAAACAGCAGTTGATTCCAGAAACACCGGTAAAATAATCAATCAATTACTGTATATGCAGTTGAAGGTGTATTTTCACAACTGTAAATGTGATTAATCAGATAATGAATCAACACACCGTTTAAAATCTGTTGCTTGAGTTCATTAGAAGTGCAATCTTAAACTGTTCTCCTGAATGTGAGGCAGATGCTTGTGCCACTGGACCTGAGGTGACCTCTGCTCGGATGCAAAGTGAGAGGCAGACGCTCAATCAGGCAGAGTAAGGAGCGCTCGCATTAATAATTAACAGGACAAGAGATCCATTGCTCTTGTTTAACCACTGTTTATTCTGCGGGTCACGGAGTGTTCTCGCTCCGCTGTAAATCTGAGTCGCCCGGTGTGAGAGTGTCAGGGAATCAGACGTCATCACACAGATCCACTGACCACCAGCGTTTAAAGGCAAAACACAGATCAGATCAGACCTCTCGCCCCTGTGAGGAGAAAGCAGTGTGTTGGAGACGCGGCGCTGTATTTTCGGAGAGTGAAGTAGGTCAGCGCTCTGGAGTAAACAGCAGCACATGATGTTGTTTGTCTCTCTTTCTGTCCTGGCACCGAACGCCACCAGCTTCACCGAACACCATTCACCAGCTCAAACCTCAATCTCACACATTATTCATTAGCCTGTAATGACACTTCTCGTTCCTTCAGAATTACATGACAATCTGGGTGTCAAAAGAATCAGAATTAAGCCAAACTGACCAAGTTGCTAATTAACCTGCTGTTTGACGTCATTCTTACGGGAGGGAGAAGCAACCTGAAGAAGACGACAATACACACATGCCGGATTTCTCCCTATATACACAATATGTAGTAATTCCCCCTAACATGTGGCTGTGGCTGATTAGGAGCTTTGTTTTTTTTTGGCTAAAGTTTTTGCACATATCATGTCCTTGTTCTATTAATTGCAATTTTATCGATCCCTCAGTGAGGAAATGTGTGTTTGTATTTGAACCCACTCAAACAGTGAACGCAGACAGGCTCGTAGCAGTGGGCATCTTCAAGGTGTAGCGCCTGGAGGGCTTGTGAGTTGTAGAAACAGTCAGAGTGGATTTAAACGGAAACATTTTGGACACAAAGTCTAACTTCTTACCACTGTACCACAACTGCCCCCAAGTTATTCCGCTTTCTCGTTAGATTGGTAGTTCCTTAATTACAGTGAAAAGGAACCCAATCAAAATTGTCCTCTGCCATTAACCCATCCTGTAGAGTGCACATACACACAGTGACCAAACACAAACCGGGAGCAGTGGGCAGTCATGTGGGTCAGTGTTTTGCCCAAGGACACTCAGTTATGGAACCAGCCATAGAGGGATTCGAACACCTCTTGCAACCTCTTGGAAAACAAGCCTGTTACCACAACTGCCAAAGATTGTTTGTTTTGATTCTGTTCACCTACTTCTATTGTTCATTTGGAACTGTCACAAAGCGTGTTTAGTCGAAACTTCTGTGTGTGTGTGGTAGTGATACGTGCTGTACTTTAGTGATGCTTGGATGCTGAGTCTTGAGATTTCTACCGTGTTTTCGTCCCTGAGTTAGTCCTGCAGAGTATTATTTGTTAAGCCAGTCGCTCCAGTGTTTCTCTATTAAATTCTATGAGCATTATATGTTCAACTCGTCTATTTTTTCTTGTTATCTGCAATATCTTACTACTATTTATATACAGAGTGCCGTTCTTGGTATAATATCTTAAGCTACTATTTATTGTTAGTCACTTTCTACTTATTTGTATTATACGGAAAATTTCATGCTGATATTTTTTTTGTTGTTTCCTTTATTATTATATTTATCTTTTGTGTGAGTTTGCACCTGCAACACTTTTCCGCAGCACTTTTGTTTTTCAGTTGTTTTTTTGTGCCAAATGTGTCTTCTCAACACACAAATGTGTCTTTTCTCAACCAGCATAGCTTGGGTTGTGTTGTACAGACCAGCTCCCAACTCGACTGTGAGAATAGAATAATGTTAAAATGTTATATTGTGCAAAAGCAAAAGAGTCTTGCTGCGCTAACAGCAATAACAGCCCACCAGTATTATTATGTCAGAAAGTAACAAGTGTTACAACAATTACAGCCTGTTTTTTGCCAGAGCAAAAAGCTGATGACCTAAAGAGAACAACGCTGAAAATCACGCTGTTCTTTGAACCGAAACTTCCTGTCACTCAGAGTCAAATCAGCAGCTTCGAAAACGACTTGATGATTTTCCAGAAAACTTTTTCGGAAGTTTTTACACCAAGCTTCTCTCGCACTTAGGCTACAGCAACGTTATGATGGAGCTCCTCAAGCTCCAGGCGTGGTGTTCTGCACATCTCAGCCGTGTGAGCAGTGGACACCAGTGATGTGTGAGCTTCGCTTGTACTGACACGAAGAGCGAGATGTTTAAAACACTGGCATCGCTAGCACCAGCCCACAGTCGGTGGGCATTAAGTATTAATACAGTGTGTGCCACAGCGAGTTACAGTTACATGCCAGCGTTTTACTTAGGTTATCGTCTTTCTCCCTGCGGAAAACACAGGCGAGAGATGTCGCACCAGCGTCACGCTTTTCTTTACAGTGCTGAGATATTTCCAGATGATTTTGGATTGCTGAAGACAGATGATGGCTGTCATGGAAACATTTAGCAGCTCCAGACCTCAGAGAAGTGTGGCACCTTCAGTTAATTAAGACTCTGCCTTTATATAGGCTGGTGTTGCGGCGTGGAACGCTCTGGAAGACCCAACAGAACCCGAGCTGGACCACACTTCCCATGCAGAAGATGAACTCAAAATCTGTTCCACCTTGACATGGAAATGTGAGACTGTTTTACAGACGTATTTGCGCTAAGAGCAAAGTGCTTGTGTGCTACCGACAGTGAGCAATTGACAGAAAGTGTAAACACTTGTGAGAATGTACGTTATCAACACAGAGGGTTCTCACACCGCTGCAGAAAGCTATAGAACCAACTTTACTTTGCGTGTGTCTAGGAGTCACACAAAAAAACCACGGGGGTCGTTGCCTCTTGACATTTAAACCAGTCTAACAGCGCTTACATCCAACCTGACAGAACTGGAGATGATATCTACAAGGAGGAAAGATCCCAAATTCCAGGTGTGAATAACCTGTTGCATCACCCCCATAATAATGACTCATTACTGAATTAGCTCAAAAGTGTCTCAATAATTAAACGACATTTCAATACTTATGTGATTTTTAATAAATCTGCAATATTTCAGAGAAAGAGTGAAATTCTCCTCAATATGAAATGCTGTACGCACATACATGACCGGTGTGAACTTAAGGGTATCTGAAAACCATACTTAAGTAAAAGTACGGCTAACTTACAGTAAAAATCAACCAATTCCAAGGCGATTATAAAAAAACTTCTACTTGTACCAAATTTAAGCTTTAAAACAAAAACATAAAAAACAAGAAACTCTTCATGAGGTTTAAATTAAATTTAATGCCTCAATACTTCAAAATTGCAAACAAAAAAAAATAAAAAAAATGAAAGAACAATAAATCAGTCTCAGTCAAACTCAAATGTGCAAAGAAGTGAAACTTCTCATTTACGTTCACGTGATTTAGCTCATAAATAGCATCCAGTTCCCTCAGCATCCTTCAGAAGGCAATATCACCTCATCCAAGAAATTAACATCCCTCCAGTATTAGGATGCTGACATAATACTCAATCAAAAGTGAATTTTTTGTAAATTTTTGATATTTCTGTATTTTTGATATTCAGCACAAATAGACAAAAAAATGTTTACGTAAAATAACAAAGCCCATCGTTCACAATCTAAAGATTTCCGTTAGGCAGCACTTTTTGACCAGTAAGGCTTTCGTCGCCATCGAAGCTTTTCCTTTTAGTTGCGGGTTCTCGTCAGCCGCATCTCTGCTGCACGCGCTCTTGTAGCAGCGGCTTTACTCACACACCATTGTAGTAATGGAAAAATTAGGCATGTAATCTGTCAGTTGAAAGTCTATATGAAGAACTATATGAAGAATCTTGTTATATGAATTTTAATTTTTGCAATGTTAAGTGCAATGAAATCTGACAAAATCGGTTAATTTCTCTAAATGTAAAGTTACAAAAAACATCAATCACGTTTTAGCGCTTACTTTATAAGTATATAAGTATTTAAGTATTTAAAACACAAGTATTTAAGTATAATAGCAAACTTTTCATAGATATAGTAGAAATGCTTTATTATGAACAAGTAAAAGAGTGAAGTTGCTCCGTGTATTATACAGTTCTGACACATTGAACACTGTAACAACTGAATCGGTGAGCGACAATCACGGTGGCTGCTTGACCGTCTTTTTCGAAGACGCGGCTAGTCAACAGTCCAGGATATTCTCTATTAAAATGTATTTCTAACATTTAACACATAACGGACGGCTAACATTTTCAAATATTTCTTATGATGCCGCGTGAACCAAAAACCAAGTGTAGATTTTTCTTTTATTTTTGATAATCTTCAATGACCATAAAGTAAGTACCATAGTTCAAAATGTTTTTTATTTGTCTTTTGGTACAACTGTTTTTTTTTTTTGAATGCATATCTAAATAAAAATAAATACTATCGAATGTTAAAAACTAAATAAAAAAAAAAACCTTAACATTTTTTTTTGAATAGGCAAAAGGTTGCGACGACTAAAAGATTGGGGACCACTGCTTTACTCAACTGGAACTTCTAGCCAGAAACCGGAAAACATGCGTTCAGGAAAACGTGAGAGCTGGTGAGACTGAGAATATGAGAAATGATTGTGTCTGTGTGTCCTGCTCTGTGATTGGTTGGGTACCAATCTAGTGAGTTTGTGGTCTTGTGGGCCAGCTTTGCTGGAATCCGCCTCTCAGAAACTGGACTGATATATATTGATATATACAGTATATATTGATATTTATATCTTGTGTTTTAAAAAATGAATGTGAATTGCATACGTTTGTTAAAGATGAACGCCTTCCGACCTAACAAACAGATCGGAGCTGTGGATATTCACTCCACGTGCACGATTGAAACTAAAATATGATGATTAAAGCGTGAAACTGGAGCCTGCTGTGATCAGATGTCAGCAAACGTGAATATTGTGCAGCTGCTAACGACTCAGTAACTCTGTACATTAGCAGCGGCGTCCTGTCCGGCCGCGGCCCAGATTACTGCCTGAAATTTTAGAGGGCACCAAATCTTCCCTCTAAATTATGGAAGGCCATGAGAATGAAGTTTTGATAAATGTGATTACTCCTGTAAGGGAGTGTTTTCCACTGAGGTGAAACCAGGTCAAAGGCAAGACGAGAAGAACCTCACTCACCCGTGTGTGTTTGGCGGTGGAGCTCCAGCGCCTCGGCCTCCGAGAACTGAGCGCCGCACTGGTCACACACGAGAGCCTTCGCTCCGGCTGCAAGACAACGCACAATAGTTCATTTGATGCAAAGAGAGAAGGAAAAAAACTGGACCATCTTTTCATTCCAGAATTGTTTAGGAGAACAAACACATATTATCAATACAAGAAATAAAAGAATAAACATAGAATAAATATCTGCAAGCAGCTGTGTGATGGTCAAGATTAGACAAGATGAACAAACTTGTGAATCGTGTGTGACGTTAAATGTACTTCCATCCCCTGATTCTAATAAATGCACTGAATTATTCTTCTAATGATGGCACGAGGGATTCCATCTATTCATACTGTCTGATGCACCTGTGGAGCTCCGGACCGTTTCGAACTAGGACACGATGGTTCTAGCATTTCAGAAAAACACACGAGTGGAGACCAGCGTTCCCTCTAAAACTCTTCAGATCATTCCGTTTCACCAGGCTGACAATTGCTTGGTTACATCTTGTTTAAGAAGCCACAAGCTTTGCAGACCCAGCCACTAATATTATAAATCATGCTCATGTCAAACCTCAAACACACGATGGTGGCAGAAGATTCGGATGAATCTCACGGTGAATTCCAGGTTTAAATTTGACCTTTTTTTATTATCTCTGGTGATCTTTTCATTCATCCATTTTTTCATCCACCTTTTCATTCATCTATCCATTATTTACCTGTTACTCCATTTCTGGGTCACAGAAATTCTGGGCTTGAGGCAGGACACACACTCTGGACCAATCACAGAGCGGTACAAACGTGTGCGCACACACACAAACACACACACACAACTGTGATCAATTTTCCAATGAAAAATCACCTGAAATGCATGTTTGCGGGCTGTGGGAGGTCTTTAAAGTGGTTTTTAAAGTGTTCGGGCGCCATGGAGGCGTTATAGTTTTCCTGTGGTGAATTTCTTTATAAGGTGGACAGATATAAACCTCTAGCCTGTGATATTCCCGCGGTCAATGCGCCGTCTCAGACAACATTTCAAGTTCAAGTTCTGAGCATTTGTAAGGTGCTTTTCACAGTTTTATATGTAAGAGAATTGTTGCTTTTTATTCATTTGATCGTCTAGTTGTTGGTGTTTACGTAAATGGCTATGGTTATCACTATGACAAGACAAAGACACAGACAAAGACCATTGACAGTGAAATAGTTATCATAAAATAACTATAAAATAATCATAAAAAACACTGAAAAAGACGCTTTGCACTGATAAACTTAAATAACAGCATTCGGAAACCGCTGGGACGTGAATGCAATTACTTTAAATAAAGACTTTAAAAAAATCACAAAATGGAAGTGTGAATAAATGCAAAACACAGTTAATGTTTGCTTTTCTGTGTAGACATTAAAAGCCTTGCAGGTAGATCACAGCAAATTAAACTTGATGATTATTCGATCAACGCCTTTTATGTTTTTAAAGCCAATGTGCTAAAAAAAGGTAGGGATCAATCTGAAGGAACCACTCAGACAAGTGTATTAACATCAACACACTACTAGCTTTTCATTTGCCCGAGACAGCTATAACACAGTTTCAGTGAAAATAAGTGAAAGTGGGTAAAAACATTTGATGTTTATTGAGCGAAACATATTTGAGACGACGCAGACGTCTTCTGAAGTCTAACGCCTCGTGGGCTTTAACGCCTGTTTGCTCTCTGCATTTGTGTTTTATTTAGGACACTCTCTCGGAGCGGCGGCTTGGAGAGCAGTCAAGTTTGATTAATTTGGGGATTTGGGTACAGTATGTTCCTGGACACACATCTGCAAGCAATCATAAAAGCTCTAGAATGCTGGCAGAACATCCAGACCTGCCGGCAGCTGATGATGTCATTGCTGGCCTGACGCCAGGTTACAAGCAAGGAGCTTCTCCGAGAGTTATGCGCAGAGAGAGAAAGAGAGAGAGAGATGGAGAAAGGGAGGTAGAGACGAGAAAGATGGAGAGAGAGAGATGGCTGGGGGGATGAGGAGAAAGAGAGTACGATGAGAGTGAGGTGGTGAAAGAGGGAGACAGAGAGAGAGAGAGATCGATAGAGGAGGGGAGATGAAGGAAGAGAGAGAGCTAATGAGAGAGAGAGAGACAGAAAGATAGAAAGAGAGAGAGAGAGGAATGGAGAGATGGGGAGAAACAGAGTACAATGATGTGATGATGAAAGGGAGGAAGAAGACGGAGAGAGAAAAACAGAGAGCGAGGCAGAGAGACAGAGATAGACAGAGATGGACAGAGAGAGGAGAAGAGAGAAAGAGAGAGAGAGATGGAGGGAGGGAGAGAGAGGGGTGACAATGCCGAAAAAGAGCGTGATAGAGAAATGGATGGAGAGAGACGTTGAGGGTGATGTATAAAGAGAGATGAGAGGGAGTGGAGTGAAAGGAGGAGTGGAGGAGGGGCTAAGAAGGGAGAGGGAAGTTGAAGAAAGAAAGAAACAAAGAAGAAGACTGGAGAGAGATAGAGGAAGTGGGAATGAGAGACAGCGAGACAGACAGAGAAAGAAAGAGGGAAAGAGGTGTGGAGAGGGAGGGAAGAGGAAGGGCATCAGTCTCAAGTCGGCGGCTTCGCCTCATGATGCAGATTTGGATCCAACGTGAAATGTCACAAACATCACATGTCTAATTCTCCCTCTGAATCGGCAGAGACCAAAGTGTGAGGCTGATTTATCATTTGGCTTTTGAATTTCTTCAATTTAAAACACCTAATTTTCCTTTGGATTCTAGAGTAAACAATTTTGCAAGAAAAGCATGAAAATTATAGCTGCGAGCAGTAACAGCATGTGTCAAGCCTTTTACTGTAATACTCGATTGATATTAGAAATAAACTGCTCTAGTCTTAACATTTTAACATTAACTTTAAGGGAAACGTTTTTCACTGAACTGTATTGAGATACAAAAACGCACTTAAATTAATACAAAAATGAATGGCCAGTGTATATGTATTTTTGTTGTTACTGATTATTTTATTTATTAACAGTATATGATAGCTTTGTAGATAACAGTATTAAAAAAATCAGGTATTCAAAACAGTAAAAACCTGTAGACTCCAGGAATGTCAAGAAAAACGTTTTGCTGTGAGTGTGTTGGTGCGCATGAGTGTGTGTGTGTGTGTGAGAGAGTGTATGTGTGTGTTCGTGTGCACGTGTGTAAGAGAGTTTGTGTGTAAGTGTGAATAATACCTGAATGCGACAGCATGTGCATTCTCAGCCGCAAACTGTCCAGGAAGTGTCTTCCACAAAGCTCACAGCCGAAGCTCTTCACGCCTCCGTGCAGCTTCCTGCGTGACACATCACAATCATCAGAACCCGATTGGATACAAACAGTTCAAATATTTTGATAAAAAAATATCTTCACTTTTTAACTTAGCTTAAAAAATAAAATAAGAAAAGTCAAGTCACAAAGGACCAAGTAAATCCAGCATCTGATCTGGGGAGGTCTGGAGATCAGAAGGCCGAAGAACTCATGCCAGAACGCCTCTTCTTCTTGGAAATATGAGTTTTTATTCAAATCCTGAAAAGCCCCGGTAGACCAGAATGTTTAACCGAGTCACGCTGCACATATCAACCACTCGCCGCCCCCCCGCGTCTCTTTCTCACACGCTTTCATGTGGATTTCAGCCGCACCGCCGGCGCGTGTGTTGCATATACGAGCAGCTGATGAAGCCGTCGCCTGAATAAAGCTCTTAATTATCGCCGCTTCACAAGCAGACGTCGGCTGACACGCTCAGGCTCATTAGGAAATCTCTGTGCTGTCAGTAATGATGCTGCTGATCCCACGAGTCCAGCGAGGAGTCTGTAGCTTCAGTCTGTAGCTTCTGCTGTGTCGTCGCCTAAGATCAACACAGACACGGGGCTACAGACAAATGCTGCCGCTAGCACACGTAACGTGACAGACTTAACGTCTTCACAGGCAGTTTAAATACAAATGGAGACGCTACAGAGCCAACTCGGTAAGGGACAACCTGTTGATCTGTGTCTGAGATAGGCCGTAATTCTGGAAGACAGTCTTGTATTACTAATATTTCCAATCTTCCAATATTTCCAGTTCCACTCATTCTCCGTCATTACACAACGTCTGTCTTCACCAATGACTTTGTAATGCTAGCATGCCAGAGGAGACTGGCACAAGAGAGTCAAGATCTTCCTAGGTTTTTTCCTCTCACCCAGCCAGAGAGGTTTTGTTTTCCTAGCCACTGTCGCAATCTAGCTTGCTCCTCTGGTCATAGATCTTAGTCTGAGCAACAATGGACAATGGACATTTTTCTTTTTTTTAACTGACTTCTTTTCCCTAATTTTTTAGATTAAAATTTTAAAGCCTTTTTTACCCCTAATTCGCATAGCAACTTTGCATTGGTCTCGGACTAAGAAAAGCGCTATATACTGTAAATAAACTTGAACTTGCACATTCTACAATTGTTTATTATGAATTAATTTTATTGTGTCCTACTTCTGACAATGTGACCTTCTCTTGGGGAACCCCAGATTTATAGAGTCTTCAAGCTTTGAAAAACTGGAAACACTCATAAAAGCAGACAGTTTTTCACTCAGATGTGTTGAACATATACACGCTGTGATTGTTCAGTGTCCTGACGCCATTGTTGATCGTCATGTCGACAGAAGGAACAAATGCTGGCAGAAGATGGTGTTTCTTTAGGCATATGGAATGCTTCCTCCCATATTAAGATCAAGCGTTTCTCTCAGAAATCTCAAACACAGCTTAGAAATGCTGCAAGTGTTGTCTGAGAAAATAACTTCACTGTGACGCAAATGCGGATGATGCGTTTTTATATGTCACACACTTGAATTTCTAAGAACTAGTGAAAAACTGTGATTTAAAAGTTGCAAACATTTCATTTGTTTTCGAACTACAAACACATTATTTAAACACTTAGGCCCCTAAGCCTTTAATACTGTTTTGATTATTTGATAGGTGTTTATAAGCTACCTATACATTTCTGTTATTTGTGATACAAAATCCCACCATTGTAAATTAGTCTATGTATGTCTGCGTAAATGTGTTTTGAGACAAACACAAGTCGTGTTTTGTGAAACTAAAGTAAATTCCGTGCATTTAATCCATTCAGTGAAGTGCACATACACAGTGAAGTAAACACACACCAATTGGGAGCAGTGGGCAGCCTAAGTCGTAGTGGGATAGTGGTCAGTGTTTGCCCAAGGGACACTCAGTTGCAAAACCAGCTTTATGGGGATTCGAGCACAAGTCCAAGACCCCTGCCACTGTACCACAGCAGTTAGTGGTGCCCCTAAAGAGTGGTTCTTCTGGCATGTTCATCAGTCCAGTTGGAACCAGAACACCTTGGAAAGAAGGTCTTCCAAAAAGAAAGAAGAACTTTGTGGTTGCATATTTAGGCCTTTGACCAAACATCTTGTATGCTCGTGTTATGAAATTGGGTTAAGCTGTCGACATTTATTTGGCTGAAATGTTTATCCAAAGCGACTATAAAAGAGCAAAAGTTGTGAGATCTACCAGTCCCAGACTCAAACAGGTCATAAGCCCCTACCACTAGATCGCAACTGCCCTTATTGAACCAATCACCATCTGGTGGTGGGTTTGATCCAGTGGCAGTTGAGGAAGTAGGACAGACTTGACAGACAACGTATATTTCGAGGATCTGCTGGGAATGTCTGGAAATGCCCTCTGTACAGAAGGGCAACATTAAGTATGTTTGAGGCAGATATTCCCAAACTATTGTCCGTCTCAAAGCCATGCCGGCAAATTGTCCAATGCCTCTGTGGAAAGAATACTCTGAGCATCTCCTCAACCTGTCCGACATGTTTTCCACAGATGAATCAGAAGCTGACTATTCTACCACCCTGACCTGAAGTCAGGCAGAAAACTTCTCTGCACCTTGTACTCCCCAAGCACATGCAGCTTCTGTATGTTGTATGCCTCAATTGAGTAATATGAATCAGGACAGTGTCACTACCCCAAGAATAGTCAACTGGGGTGCTGTACACAATAGTAATATACAAAAAAGTAGGGTCCGGACGAAGAAGAAAGTGAGTGAGTCTGTCACTATGGCGACTAGGGACAGTCTCAAAATTGTATTCTCCACTTAATCATCCACTGTAGTTACACACATAAAGTGAAGTGACACACACAAACAATGGGCAGTCTTAAGCTGTGTTGTAAGGGGGCATGTGGGGGTCAGTGTCTTGCTCAAGGACATTCATTTGCAGAATTCAACTGACTGGAATTCGAACGTGCAACCTCTTGGCCTATTCCCTACCACTGGAACACATCTGCGAACTGTTGACACATGATAATGTACCATCACTTATAAAGAAGTGGATGAAACCCATCCTAAATGTGACCTTAGACAACTATCCACAAATATTCATTAGCACTGTAAGTCCAAGATTAAACTAACCTGTTTTTGCATCATTAGTTTGATATACAAAGCACCTAATGATAACATCAAAATCAAAGATTCGAGAAGTACAGTGTGTATTTTCACGTTACACAATGTTCAGGAGCTGTGACTAAACTCTGTGAATCAGAATCACTGATCAATAAGTCACCCAGCCCCCAGACCAGAACTATAAAAACAGGCACATAAAAGATACATGCTCACACACACACACAACACACACACACACACACACACACCAACACACACACACACACACACACACACACACACACAAACACACATGCATGCACACACCTACACACACACACACACAAACACAAAAGAGGGTTCGAGAACAATGCAAAAAGTAGAGAAAGAATCCTTGAGGGCAGTAAAGGTCAGATGTGTGACCCGACCCCAGTGTGTGACCTGTGTAGACGTGATAAGGACTGAAAGAGTTCTGTCTTCGGCTGATAGCAAGCTTTTGGAGAGGAAAGATACTAGAGGGCTTAAACTCTTGACCAGCTGGATTCCAGGGGTCTGTTGGACACAGGCTTTAATATTATTGTGAGTCTGGTGGGACAGGAAGGACCTGACACACTGAAGCTTGACCGGCGCTTTCAGAGAAACATGGCGGTTTGTTATTATATCTGCTCCTTTAACTCACTGTATTGCTAACTAAACTATTACTACACAAACACACACGCACCCACAATTCTATACATAAGTTTACTCCAGCCAGTCTTAAACGTGCGGCAGAGTGGCTTCATCTTTAGAACAAGCAGACAGGAACGCTGGTGAAGCAGCAGTGGAGACACTTCAGGTCTCTCATTCAAACATACACAAGCACACTTCTCTCCGTCTGTCTGGAGCTTCTCTCCATCTGTCTGGAGCTTCTCTCCGTCTGTCTGGACCTTCTCTTCATCAGTCTCGAGCTCCTCTCTGTATGTCTGGAGCTTCTCTTTGTCAGCCTAGAGCTTCTCTATGTCTGTCTGGAGCTTCTCTTGGTCAGCATGGAGCTTCTCTATGTCTGTCAGAAGCTTCTCTTGGACAGCGTGGAGCTTCTCTATGTCTGTCTGGAGCTTCTCTATGTCTAGCCGGAGCTTCTCCCCATCTCTCTGGAGCTTCCCTGCCTGTCTTTCTCTGTCTGTCTGGAGCATCACTGTGTCATCAGTCTCTCTCCGGCTAGAGCTTTTCTCTGTCTGGAGCTTCACTTAATCTTTTTGAAACTTCACTGTATTTGTCTGGAGCTTCTCACACACTCTCTCTCGCACACACACACACACACACACACACACACACACACACACACACACACACACGCACACATTGTGCTGCCTGACCCTCACTAATGCTCTGGGGTCATTGGGTTCAGACCCAGTGGGACAGCAGAAGGATCTCAGGTGTGTGTTCATTCTGTGAGTCAGCGCAGAAGAACAGAGCAAGGTTCTCTACCTCTGCTGATAAGATATTCTCTTCACACGTCGTTGTTCAAACACAATGGCCATTATTTCACACCAAACAGGAAAGAGACTATCTATCTGTCAGTTTGTCTGTCCATCCATCCATCCATTCATCCATCTCTCTTTGTCAGTCTAATTTATCTTTGTCTTTCTGTCTCTCTCTCCATCTTTCTCTCTCGTCAGTTCTTCTATAGAACACCATTAGCGCTGAAGGTCACTTTTAAGAACAGTGGCTTAACTACTCATGGTTGTACTCACTTGTGTTGCTCCGCAGCTTCACCGTCAGGCAGCTCCATGCCACACACCTCACATTTTACTTTCTGGACGTTTGCTGTGAAACCACCAAGCTTGCTGAAGAACTCTCTCTGGATGAAGCTCTGGTGGAAGAGGCCGCCATAGACGGTGTAATCCACAGACATGGCCAGAGAGGACGGCAGGCGCAGCGGAGAGGCCGTGGAGATGGGTCGTGGGCTCTCCTGGACAGAACACAGGGACGTTGTGTGTCTGTCGGCCTCGCTCTTGAAGCTCAACGGGCCTTGGTCTTGGTGGCCATCAGCAGACGTGTCCGTTGAGTGGAGCTGGCGAGCGGTGGTGATGACGCTGCCTCTGCTCGGGGTTCCAGGAGAGTCCATGCCCTCATCCACCAGCATCATCTCCGTCTTGATGTTGTCTAGCTCCGGCGACCCGTTCCTGTTTGAGGAACTCATTCCCATTGAACTTTCCACTGCACCCTTAGACGGACTGATGCTGAGAAACGCGCGACGAGCTGCTTCTGTAGACCTCATGCTAGCCAGAGCCAGACGCTGACGAGCAGCACCACAGCCGCCCTCCTGCAGGGGGCTCCTTTTAGACGTGAAGAAGCTCTTCAGGGGCCTGATCCTGCAGTCCTCCACCTCCTCGGCTCCGTTTCCACTCACATTAATGTCTGCGTCGTTCTCTTCAGACGCCTGGATGGTTTCTAAGATCTTCAGACACTGCTCCTCTAAATATTCTATCTCCAGGATCTCCGCCGCATACAGCAGGTCGTCTAGGTCCTCCAGCTTGGCCTGGAGACTGGCAGTGTAGGCGTACTCCAGAATCTGCTGGAAAGTCTTTGGTGAGAGGAAGTCCAGGGTGTAATGCTGGCTGTTGCGGTGAAACAGGATCTCAAACATCTTACTAGCGCACGCCAGCACAGTCCTGTGCGCTCGGAACTCCTGACCGTCCACCGTGATGATGACGTCGCACAGCGTCCCCGAGAGCCGCATCTCGTTGGCCTTCTGCAGGAGCGAGGAGGGATGGCTGGGGTTTTGGAGACGGATAACACCCATTTTGGTCAAATCCATTATTCTAATCTTTGATGCTGAATCATCTCACGTCTTCTTTGTTGACCTTGAGCTCCTGATGCGCTTCTGAATGTTTTTTCGGGGGTGAAAAAAAACACATTTACAATAAGATTTATTGAGAAAGAAACGCAATTTTCCGCACATTCGTCGCCGTTACAGTTAATCATCACCTGAAGGTCCGACGAGCGTTAACAAGTCAATGGGGCGTGGCTGTTGATGAAACAGCATACGTCACAACATGTATCTACAGTTACGCAATCACAGCGATAGTAATGGAAGGCAGCCAGGTGGAACTGAACCGACCACATACAAGACATGCTTGAGGAAAACTCGGCGTTCCCTGCGAACCAAAAGACTTTCTAAGAAAAGGAAGAAGACGAGTTCAAAGAATTATTATTAGACTGGTTTTTCATTGAAACATGAGTAATAGTGTCTTACACGAGAATAGAGTTTGTAAAGCAGTTTCGAATACTTATCGCTTATACATAAGTCTATGAGACACGTAAATAAGTAATTAGTAAAACAAGTAACTAGTGGGAAAAATACACTTCGTGAGGGTGTCAGTCACAAAAACGCCCGGAGACTCGGTCGAGCGCGAGCGACAATAAAACCGCACACGACAGACGCGCCGGAACAGCATCAGTCGGAACCAACAGATTTAGAATAAAACCATCTACCAGCGGCTTCACAAACCCGATCCGACTAAAACCTCTGTAGAATGTACGAGACTAACTTCTGAAGAGCGAGTGCACCTGTCCGCATCTTCCTCAGACGCTTCGGTCCTAAATGCGCGCAACACAAACTTCAGCGCACGCGTCGACGTGCGTGAACCCAGACACGCAGATCACGCACGCGCCTGCTGTCATGTGTCTTGGCATCTTTCAGCCAGAACCTCAGTCTGGTCCTCGAAGCTTCAGCATCACGCAGAACTTCAGAAATCTCACCTGCAGGAGGCCAGTCAGCCGCGGAGTCGTCATCAAGGCATCAGCGCCGTCACTGAGCTTCACACGAGCCGCTTCACGCGCTCTACTCTCACGCGCCGTCATCGAGGTGACGTCAGAGGCTCGAGCGGATTATTTGGGAGCGTTTGGGAAGAGAGCTTGAGAATAACGTATAGTGCTGATAATCTGCATCTGTGTATATACATGCACACTGCACTTTGACGCACGCGTTTACTTATACGTTCTTGAGAATGAAATACACACAGCATTTAAAATTAAATAAATCACAGAGTAAGGTTTTATTTGTCATTCTTTTTGGTCACAAAAAATGGCTTTACCAAGACAATAGCCTTATGACCAAAAATGTAAGTCTAACACACAGATCTTTTTACACAGAAAAATAAAATCAGGAAAAGCTCGATAATGTAAAGCCACAGCCATGAACGCTGTAACTAAATAGCAAGTGTACAATATTGTATATTGTTGTATTTTCGCAATTTGTGCAAAGAAGACTTATCGATAAAATCGCGTCTCAAAATACGAGTCAGACACATTAATCAATGTGTGAACTAAAGACTGGTCTTTAAGCAGATACCTTGACGTGTTTCAAGTCGAAGGTCCGCTTTAAACACATCTTAGAGCGCCACCTGCGGGCCGTGAAACGTCATTGCCCCGCGAAACGTCTCACACGCAAGTTGTGCACTGATCACATTTGACATTCTCCTGAATTTACTGTTTCTTTAACATCCATCCAAATGTATGAGATGCGTCGCTGTTGAGTTCACGTCAGCGAGGATTGAAACAAAAGACACCAGGACAAGATTTCATCTTCCATTGAGTTTAATGAAAGTGTATTAGAACAGCGCGAGCGCTCGGCAGTGCGGAGCCGCGGCGGAAGTGACGTACGAGCAGCGGGAGGTGTGTGTGAAGGGAGGAGAAGCTCCCTATCTCTCAACAAAACTAAACACATGCCGCCAATCGGACACGAGGAGAACCACGCCACACGTCAGAAGATGAAATGTTCCCCCGTGAAACCTCCAGTAAGACCTTTGTATAGAAAAACACTGTGAAAACATATTAAGATAATTTAATTCTGTCTGTAAATCACTCCTCTTCAACGCAGGTATGAGCTGTCATCAAAAATCCCTTTATAAAATACAGTAAAAACAGTGTCGAGACTAGCCCTCAAATACTAAACAAAACGAGAAAGATTTTACAGACTTTAAGAGCAAATGAAACCGTATTTCTGTTTTGTTGAACAGAGTTTCTGCCGCTTCTGGTATAACTTCTACGTTAAAATGTTGAATCTTCCGACAGCCGGACGCTTTAAACATCTGGAAATAAAAAGAAAACAGGAAAAAACATCTGCAAGAGGAGCCTGCAGAGGAAGATCACGGGCACGAGACGTCTTCACTCTTCATCTCCGCGAGTCCCGACAAAATCCTCCCACCATCCGTAAGCGCCCTGTGAAGAGAGAGAGAGGGAGCCTCAGCTACACACACCTCATCAACGTAACACAACCACACATACACACACGCGCGAGAAAACAGAATTCCACCAGTCACTGATAAAAGTGGAGGACGAGTGTATGCAGTCACAGAGAGAGACACATGCAGTGGAAAAAGAAGGATGTCACATAACACACAAGCCGACAGAGTCATACTCGTCCTGCAGCGGATCAGTCGTCCCCGGGGCACGTGACCCGTCCTGAGGGAGACGTGCGTGACTCAGTTCTGCATCTTGCAGGCCAACGGAGTTTAAAATGGCGTGAGACGGACTCTCAGTTGGCTCTGCTCCATTTTCTGTGATTATAGAATCGAGCTCTCCTGATTGGACAGCCCTAGGAGTAGGCGGGGTCTGACTAGGGGACACTGAAATCGAATCCTCGGACTGGACCACCGGACGATCGCCCACATCTACCAACAGATTGATGGTGGGGTTAGGAGGGTGTGTGATGTGGGTGGGGGCGGGGTCAGAGACAGGAAGTGTGATGCTGGAGGTGACAGTGGTGCTCTCGCTTGCTGGGCTGAGCTCAAAGGTGTCAGTGACCGTTTCGGACAGAGGCAAATCCACCACTGCAGCCGCAGCGTCCACCACTCGCCTGTGAGAAGAGCAAGAACAGACAGACAGACAGACGAGTGACCACAACACAGGGGAGACACACTGAGCTTGAGACATTTCCGCAATACAGAGTTGGAGTGGGTGACTAGCTGTGGCCACTAGGTGGAGCAGTTGATCCACCTGTTGATCCGAGAGACATGAGGATAAAACCCCCGGCAGCTCTGCACCACCTTCTTCATCCCTCTTTCTCTCTCTCTGTCTTTTTCCTGTCTTTCTTTATCTTACTTACTCTGAGCCAAACTAAACCGTTCTCGCGCTTTGCTCGCAGCTGTGAGTTGCGTACTCACTCAGGTTCGGTTAGGGGTGTGGTTTCACTGGGCTCTGGATGTCCTTCTGCGTCGTGATTGGCTGTGACCTCCTCCTCCGTCCTCACTTCCACGATGGGTTCTTTAGAAACATCCTGCCTGCAAACAAAACCGACATCGTGTTTTTCTCCAGAGGCGAAGCTCCTCTAGCGGACGGATTCAATGGAACTCACACAAACGCAGCTTTGGCCATCTCCACGTCTTTGGCCTTGGCGGTCTGGCTGGGTTTGCCGCAGACGCACATGAGGACGCCGCACTTGTTGAGGAAGCAGCAGGCGGCGTCGATGATCAGCAAGAGCAGAACACACACCAGAATCAGAACGCCAACAATGATGCCGGTGTTGAGGCCCGGTTCGTTCTCCACCGAGTCTGCAGGAGAGTGAAAGAAACAGATGGACAGAGAGAATCAATATAATATCAATGACTACACTGCAAAGACAATTTCACATCAGGAACAAACTATTCGAAAGTAAATACAGCTACAAGCAGCAATCTGTCTGGTCTAGAGCAAGTGCTAAACAAATCGCTAAAAACACTAAAAAACAAAACTTTCTGACTAATGTGAGGACAGAATTGTCCCAGGAATGATTCTGTTGAACAAGGGGAATGAACATAGTAATATAAATGATCTGTACATTTGAAAAATCAGGAGTTATTTTTTTTTTTTACTTTTTTCTACATAATAGCCTGTTAAACTAACATTCCATGTCTTTATTACTTTGGATTATTGTAATATTTTTGGACTAGATTTATTATTGTGTTTCACTGGAAAGAAAGATGCTATGATTTCAATGTACCCGTATATGTGAACAGTGACAATAAAGGCCATTCAATTCTATTGTATTCTATAAACTGTAGTTGCATGTGATGTACATGCTAATGTACCATGACGTTATTTTGAAAATGGACAAATCCATCCAAGTTTATTAGATGTTAGTGACGCAAACCCACACAACAAAGCAGCTAACGTATTTACCCACAATCTGCCAGAACAGAACGTATTGAACTTTTTTAAGTTGATCGCAAAGTAGGTAGTGATGTGCTTTATCTGCCAATAAAGGATAGCAGATCCGCGATGCAGAATAAGTGTTAATCATATAAGCAATCAAGATGCAGTAGAGGCGAATATGGTTTTCATCTGCATTACATAAACATTATATATCCATTCATTCTCTCATCTTCTGCTGCTTAGTCCTCAGGGTCGTGAGGAGCTGGCGTCTACCTCAGCATCACTGGGCCGGAGGCAGGATACACACTCTGGATTGATGGCCAACCATTCGTCGCACAAACATATTTACACACTTACTCATACTTATATGGTCACTTTTTCCAATGCCAATTCACCTGAAACGCATGTTTTTGGACTGTGGGAGGAAATAGGTGAACCTGGAGGAAACCCACGCCAGCACGGGGAGAACATGCAAACTCCACACAGAAAGGCCTGACTGGCCTCAAACTCGCACCTCGAGAGTCAAACGGAACTTTCTTTCTGCGAGGTGACGGCACTATCACATTTAAATAGAATTTTATTTATTTGTTTGCTACAGGAACCAAGGTTTTTGGTCATATGTTGGTTATTCCAGAACCTCATTTTCATTGAGCCAATCATCCATCAAATGAACAGTGACTTATTCAATCAAAGAATTGCCACCATATAAAGTGGTAATGAAAATATATGTTCTTTTGCGCTTACCGCTTGAAAAGCTGGTCTTGGTACGCTTTCAAACGAACGTAAGGTTCGCTTGTGGTGAGAACACGGTCCGAACTTGAACCGTACCAAATGCAAAAATGACTGCGCATTATGACTAAATTCAGCTGCCGTAATGAGCTGCGCTGCGGAATATCTCCGGTAGATTTCCGTGTCACGCTTTCTCCTGAAGTGAAGTGCGAAGCGCGTTATGTGCAGCATTAAAATATTTTTTTTGCAGCAGCATCTGCACTACTTTCGAAATAAAAATGTGTGTATATAATAAATGTTTGTCTCAAGCGATCAATACAACTATATACAATAGTTCTATAGTTTATTATAAGCACAATAAGCCAGGGCAGTCGTCTCTCCAGACTAAATAACGACCTTTTGTATATTTGCTTTATTTACATACAATACATATTCATATATCAATACATGTGAAAACTTTGTCAATATTCAACATATAAAAAAAAATTAAAAAGATTATGGATAACTAAAATCTAGAGGTCAAAACGATATTTAAATAAAGGCTCTTCTTACCTGTCACACGTGATGAGACAAGTTCGCTATTCCACATCACGCCAGAAGACACACAACCGCTTAATTACTCGTTCTTAAATCCGAACAAACCAGATCATTGGTGGGAAAACAGGATGTGACAGTAATTACATCTTTAGGTGGTGTGTCTATGCTCTTCTGAGAAAGTGAAGATTTCGCAGGATTCCTACACGGTAAAGACCACGCCCAGATTCACCAACTAAACGTGTCTTATATTTTCAAGTTACTTGTACGTTTCAAGTCTGACACGTGTCATACGGATCCAAACGTTCACGCAGGTGTAGAAGACTCAAATCATGGAGTGTACGGCAAAGGCCCAGTCATACAGGGGTTTTAACGGACCACATACGTGGAACATTCTATCACTCGGGCCTCGTTTAGTTACAGAAAACTCACCAACCGGTTTATTAGGCGGTGAAACTTTTCTCAGTGACTTCACCAGACTCATGAGTAACGGAGATGCAGGCAGATGGAGGAATATTATTGACCACATTATAATAAACCATAAGTATTTATGAACATTGTTTTTGTCAAAATCTTTGTTTTTTTTTGTTTTTAAGAATTTCATCACACACCACAGAGAAGACAGATCAGAAAAATAATAATGATTAAAAAAAAGACTTTAATACAGCAACGTGCAGGAGCTTGAGTGTGATACAGCTCTAACGAAGATTAATCAAAACAATACCGATGAGTGAAAGTGACGGACATTCCTGAATATAACACACACACACACACACTCTCTCACACACACAAAACAAAAAAAGTTTTAAAATTACATTTTATCAAAAAGGATTTAACTATGTAAAACTGAAATTGACTGCATATAAAATTGGTTTAAAAACAAACATGGTGACACTATTGTGTGTGTGTGTGTGTGTGTGTGTGTGTGTGTATGTGTGTGTGTGTTGCATACATACAGACACACACATATAGATAAAGCTGGGCAGGATTTTGGCTGGGCAGAAAACAAATATTACGGGTCACACTAAAAATTGTGACAATGAATTTGATTTTACTGTTAATTGCTTCAATCTGCAACACATTCACATTATTAAAATAGTTTTAAGATGTTTCAGACAAAAACTTAACATTTTAAGGCCTGAAGTCACAAAACTTGTTTCCAAAAAAACTATTTTGGATTCTGTAACTGTACAGCAGGTACATTAACTCTCTCCTACCCGCAGGAAAGAAGTGGCACACTGCACACACACACTCCTACATATATACATGTGTGCACAGTTCTGTACTATGTGTGTGTGTAGTGGGACACGCTTTCTATCACAGTAACAGCAGCAGTAATGGAGAGAGCAGCGAGCACGCGAGCGTGTGGGGGGCGGAGCCTCCGCTCACAGAGACTACAGCGCGGAACACACCGGAACACAGTCACATGCAGAGGAAGAAAAGATTCGGCACCAGGAAGTTTGAGCAATGCGTGCATGAGGTGGTCCGTCCACGGCCGAGCCCGCCAAACCACCCGAGAACAGAAGAAAGAAGGGAAGACAGGTAGAAAATAAGAAACACAGAATGTAGAACAAGAAAAAAAACATCAAAGGTGAGAAAACTGAAAACATTCCACGTGTGTGTGAAAAAATGGTTCAAATTTAGAAAGGAATCATAAACCAATTACATTGAATGATACGCTGATCATTCTTAAGGTCGATATTTGCAGGATTACACACAATTACAATTAAACTGACCTTAGATACTACACTGGCTGATAACCCAAGAAACTAAACTTCAGCCGACTCCGCCTTCCCCATGCCCCGCCCCTTTCAGTGGGAAGCTGTGGGAATCCTCACTAGATTTGCTTTACTTCACTTGTCAGACTCTGCGCTCCTCTAACGCTGCCATCCCGAGAGAAGGAAGCGCAGAACCTGCGTGGTTTTGTCACATTAACAGTAACGCAGAAGTCTTTAATCTTTAAACCTTCTGAGAAGCGTGTACACTTTGCTGCGTTTCTCGCGGGGCGTGAGTGAGACTAACAGCTTTTGGACGGTGGCCAATCGCAGGGAAGGACTCGGCTCCCGCTCTTCACAGTGTTAATGAGAAGGAAAGCGCCAGATGCTCGTTACGTGTGAAGAGAAGGCCAGCTGTGGCCGGGCAGCATCATCACAGCAGGTCGGTAAACAGGAAGTGAGGATGAGCGAGTGGGCCGGGGTGGGTGTGGCGCTACTGTGCGATGATCTCTGACAGGACGTATTTGCGACCCACCTGTGGCGGCCACGGGCTCGGAGGAGGTTCTGAAGGCCAGGATGCCGGGCTTGGACCGACCCTGTTGGTTCTCTGCCACCACCACTATGTCGTACTCGGTGTCCCACTCCAGCCCCGTCAGCATCACGTACTCGCTTCCGCTCGGCTGCCGGATCTCGGGTTTCCAGTCGTGATCTCCTCTCTGCGGGACACAAGACGGAGGCTGAGCGGCGGTCGCGGCGAAGCAGCATCAGACACTCACAGCTTTGTAACGGACTAAGTAGTGTGTTATCGGTGAGCCGCCGTCGTCCTGCTTGATCCACTTGACCTTGACCGAGCTGGAGCCGCCTTTGGCCTGCGGGGTGACCTCTAATGTCGGAGCACTGGGCTCTCCTGAGCAGACAGACAGACACAGACACTCGTCACGTTTCTGGCACATTCTGATTACTAATGAAGGAATGAAAACCGTTGCCCTAGTTTTGCAAACAGCACAGTCAGAATTAACTTATTTGCTGTGATCAAACAACGGGCTTGAACTCTCATCCTCACCAAAAGTGAAAATCTTAGGTGTCATTTTAGATAGTAAACTCCCTATTGAAAGTCGCGTACACAACGTCTGTAGAACCTCAAAAATGTCTCAAAGCTGCGTCACATGCTCTCCCGACCTGATGCAGAAAGACCGATACATGCGTTTATGACATGACGGTTAGATTACTGTAATGGTCTTCTGGGAGGTTCGGCTGCCAAACTAATAGATCAACTTCAGTTAGTTCAGAATGCAGCTGCTAGATTACTCACCAGAATAAAAAAGTTATAACCATATTATAACCATATTAGTCCAGTCGCAACACTGGTTACCTGTTAAATATCGCATTCAGTTAAAATTCTCTTAATCACGTACAAAGCACTAAACGGTTTAGCTCCTTTATATCTCAGTGAGCTCATAACTTACTACAAGCCTACATGACTCCTGCGCTCTCAAAACTCCGGCCAGCTTTAAATACCGCAAATCTCTAAAATCTACAAGGAAGGAAGATCCTTTGCATACTTAGCACTCAAACTATGGAATGCTATGCCTAGTCCAATTCGAGACTCAGAATCAGTGAGTCAATTTAAGTCTTGACTGAAGACGCGTCTCTTCAACGAAGCATATATTGACCTGTTATAATAAAGCTGCCTAGTTTAATGCTCTGAACCTAAACAAAATAAAAAAATCTTTATTTTTAAATCTTTAATTATGGTACTTCAAGTTTTTCTAAATGTTTTTTACTGTGTTTTACTCCTCTCCTGTGCGCTGAGTGCCGTACGACCGGTATCTTCTAGGAGCTTCGAGTTCATCTTTTCTATGATGCCCCCTGGACCTCTGTAGACCGATGATGCTGTTGGCGTGGAGAAATGGAGCCGCCTCTTTCCCCACTGAAGAAGGAAACACCTTCCGGAACCATCATTAAAATGGCGCGGAACAACCAACGCACTGATTGTGTAGTGTTAGAATGCCAGAGGAGACTGGCACCAGTGAGCCGGGTTCTCCCCAGGGTTTTTTCCTCGTTAGAGAGGTTTTTTACCTGGCCACTGTCACATATGTGCTTGCTCACTGGTCTTTGTTTTTGTCTTTGTCAGTGATAATCATAGCCATTTACTTGACACAAACAACCAGACGATCAAAAAGCAACAATTCTCTTACATATTCACACGTGCGCTTTGAGACAGTTAAAATTGTGAAAAGCGCCTTACAAATGCTCAGAACTTGAACTTGAACTTGATCGGTGTACTGCTGATCAGCCGAGTCACTGGGTTTAATCAAACTGAGATCTGGAAACAAGCATTTCCAGAAGATTCTGACTGTTAAACCGCTTGAATCATGTCTAATGCGATTTGCAAATGGAATAAATCTGAATTTCAATGGACAAACAAAAGAGCGTTTTCCACTCTACTGACAGTATTACAGAGAAAGTGTGAAGGAGAGCAGAATCTAAGAAGACTACTGTTATTAGCAGCTAATATTCAAGATAGTGGAGAGCGAAACCAATCTTATTGATCACTGCCTGCTCTGTTTCCGGAAAGCGTGTGGGAATCTTCCGGACTTCCTGTGGCTCTGACGCGACTGAGCGACTTGTGAAATAGATCCGCCGATCCCGACGCCAATGAAGTCTAGTCTGCGCGAGTGTTTACCTTCTGCTCGTCAGGGTGATGACATCACCAGTCACATAGTGCACGCACATGATTGGTTGAAAGGAAAGGAGGTTGCATGGAAGATACAGAAAGACAGACAAAGATGTGATTGAGGGAACAGAACACACACACACACACACACACACACACACACACACACACACGAGGAAAGAAACACAGTGCTCGACTCTGGACTACACAAAAGCCCTGGGTTATTAGCCTTTATGTTCCCAAAGGAGAAAAAAATTCTGCAGCTCGAGTAAAAAAAAAATGATTTGATGTCTTTAAGAGACTTTACACACTTTCGCCATAAACACTGTCTTTAAAACACATTCAACAGACTAAGCTGGAGATGGACTACAGGACGTCTGCTGGACAAACCTGTTTCTTCTGTGTGAAAAGGAAAAATCCCATCTGAGAGAGTGTGAAACAAAAGAGAAAAATTAAACTTCAGTTTAAGCTAAAGAGAACAACTACTGCAGCAGGCCTGATGCATCACTGCTAAAACCAGCTAAAATGCATCGGCAGCATTTAGCTGTAGCTGTGAACCACTAGGGGCTTTACATCACGTCAGCGTTTCAGAACAACACGGAGCTTCTCGTCTGCGACCGAGACACCGTACATGTGTCTAGATGTTCACAGCCTCAGGTTTTGCATTTGAAAAGAAGATTAGCATAGAGACCGGACCAGAAAAGCAACGGCTGGATTCTGTGGAGCCTTGGAATCCCATTGAAACTGAAGATTAACTAGACGGAAGAGACGAGACGCCGTGTGGCAGTGAACGACACTGGAAGATCACACTCGCAGTCCGTTCCGCTTCTGCACGGGTGAGGAGGCGTGAGACCTTCAGACACGGTCCTCGCGTGGTCAGCGGGTCATGACCTCTCCCTGCCCTCCATCAGAGAACATCTATCAACCGAAGGAGCGTGACGTCTCTTCTGCCTGACCACGAGTTCTTCGGTGTCTCACGTGTCCCCATTTCAATCTACAGCGTGAGGCTGCGGGCGATCAGAACTGTATGAGTACGAGGACGGCAAGGTCATAGCACGCCAATGCCTCCAGCCAATCCCAGTCTCTCGCTGGGTTTTAGAAAAGCGCAGAAGCTGATTGGATCACGAGTGCGATGGCCGTAGTGTCATTTACCGGAGCAAGACTAGGAGAACTCAATGATCACAGTGGAACGACGAGACACTTACTTGTGAAAGAATAATCTACGAGATGCAGGAAAAAACACATAAAAATGGAGGGGAAAAACATGAACAAACCACATGAAATGACAGGATGAAGAAGAAGGGTCTGAATAAAAGCCTGTACCAGATCACAGAAATGCAGTTGCATTATATGATACATAATACAGTACTTTCAATTTCAATTACTCACGCTTGGCTTTTTGTTTTTGTTTTTAAATGCCCCCCCCCGCCCCTCCCATATTTTCATTTTTTGTTTTTCATACAAATTCATTCAATTCAAATTTACCCTGTTATCACTGTATTTTTTTGTTCATTCATTCATTCATCCGTCAATCAAACTGGGTTTGCTGGCCTGCATTGACAGACAATAAATCCTTATATCTGGTGTATTGATTGGTATTATATTGAACAGGCGGTTTTTTATTATATTACGGTGATAAAACGCCCTGCTAGTCACTCTAGCCACCATCAGAGGGAGCAAGCGAGCAAAGGTGTGGCGGAACGTGACGGGAGTATAAAATACCACATTTTTCACGAACATTTTTAAAATATTTACATTTTCAGTGAGTACAATCTCTTGTTCTCTTGAGCATGCTATTATGAAACCAACTTTCTTCCAATCACTTAATGCTAATAAAAAAGCAGTCGATTGCGATAGTACATAAAAAGGCAGTAGCAACATCAGAAATAATTAATTCATGATAAAAATCGATATATATATATATATATATACATTCATGGTTTTCCCTTTATACCTTCTTGGCTTACAATCATCAACAGGCCTCTAGCCATGAATGTTTCAAATCCCCACCACACTACATGATGAATAATGTACGGCCTGAACAAGGCAAGAAAAGCGTGCAGCGGTGTCAGAGCGAGCAGGGAAACACACTCACGGACGGTCTCGGTCCTGAAGGCCACAGGCAGGCTGCTCTCGCCTTCGCCCTTGCCGTTGATGGCAGACATCTTGACTTCGTAGCTGGTTTCGGGCTTGAGGCCGGCGACTGTGAGTAAGCTCAGGCCTGCGGGGAAACGCTTTGACTCATTAACTACGTAGAAACAGAGGGAGCGTGGGGCCGGTCTGCTCACCGTCTTTCACCTCGTAGACGCGCTGGAGCCATTTCCCCCGGCCCACAGCTCGCCATTCCGCACGATAGCGAAGCACAGGGACTCCTCCGCTGGACTCGGGCACCTCGAACATCACCTGTGCCGTGCTGGAGTACGGCTCCACCTGAGTGATGGCGGGTGCCGAGGGCACGTCTGCGGCAGACGCAAGAGAGATGCAGCAGTGTTAATTTCATTGACTACATTTTCGTCATCGTCAACGATACTTTTTCCCTGACGAAAACGAAACGAGAACTATAAACTTTTAACTATAAACTAAGAACTAGATTTATTGACACTTTTGTCAACAAATAAAAAATAAACAAAAATGCCTTTCATGACGACGCCCAATCATAATTCGAGATTATGGAGAAGGGCGGGCAAAAGCAATCACGACACGAAGCCTTTCGGCTGCACGGAAAAACGCGGTGACTCGTGATGTGAGACTGTGAGCGAGCTGGCGAGGTAGTTATAGGGGCGAGCGTCTTCAATAACGTCTCCTCCGGCAGGAAAAAAACGATCAGATATATGGATTCGTTTTACATTCAACGCGACCTTAGAAAAACTATCTGTACGACACGTGTGAAGCAACAATCATGGGCAGAAGGTGTGAGGTATACATTCATTTGGATTGAAAGAAAAGTTCATTTAAATAAGTTAAAAAAAATATATATTGTTTTTCCAAATATGATCTTTGTATTTATTTTCTATGCTCATAGTTAACTACGTATTCAGATTTCTTAGACATAGCAACTTTAGAAAACATTCAGAATATATAGCACTTATATTTTCGATGACTAAATCTATACTGTAATTTAGTCGACTAAAATGCTGTGGTATTTAGTCAACTAAAATGAGACTAAAACAAAAAAAAAATATTTAAAACTAAATAAAAAATCTTTGTCAAAATTAACACTGGATGCGTGATGGGAACCGAGACGGACCGGCTGGGATCACGATGAACTCTTTGGACTCTGTCCCGATCTCGTTGGTTGCAGTGCAGTTGTAGTTGCCAAAGTCGCTCTGGGACTCAGGATTGACCTGTGTGAAGAAGACCCAGAACAGCATTAACGCAGAGATCTTCGCTCTAAAATATGGATGAGACTCATCTAAGCAGTGACACCATCCAATCCATTATATACACTCCCAGCTAAGATTACGTCAGGGGTGTCCAAACTTTTTTTTAAAGAGGGCTATAATTGGTGTGGTGAAAATGAGCGTGGGCCAACCATTCCGCCTGACATTCTTTGAACCGATAACAATTACTGACGTGCTTGAAGAATAAAAAGTAAAAAAAACTCCCTGCATAATAGTGGTAAGAAAAAAAACTCGCTTAATATTTTTGCTTTTCGCATATTATTGATTTCTTAACAGAGGCTGTGGGCCGGTGAATATAACACCAATATTGTGCGCGTGTCAATTTGACACGGGGCCTTTTACTATGCATATAAGAGTCAGAAACCAAAACATGTCTCATTGTTGCAAAGAAACAAATAGTATTTGATCTTTTTCACTCTTTTTAGCTTCAATATTGTCTTAAGAGTCAAATTGATCCAAACATTTTCTTTGTAACATAAACATGCAGAGGGCGTTACAAATATGTGAACTGAACCATTTTTTGTTTATATGTAGATTACACTAATGAAGACAAGCAGGAGAGGTTTCAAAGTGAAAAATTACTTTTAAGTAATAATTTTTTATTTTTAAACGTTTAACCCGGTCAATTTGACCCGAACAGTGTATTTGTAATATAAACATGCAGCGTGGTGTTACAAATATGTGAACTGATTCGTTATATTTTTTATATGATAATTACACCAATTAAGCCAAGCAGGAGAAGTTCAAAGTGAGAAAAATACTTTTAATTATTTAAAAATATTTTTTAACTTTGAAAACGAGTCAATCTGACCCAAACATAATAGGAGAGTTAAACAGAACATTTGTAATAAACCTTGCTTAGATTATCATTAAAAATGAAGCCCACTGGGAAAAAAGCAGTGCTTATATACATATGCATGCATAAAGTAAAGTGAGTGTCTGTATAACCACTAGGGGCAGCATCGAGACTGCTGAACATTCTGCTGACTGCAAGAACGGTCTGACTTTGAACCCTGTGGAGTGTTTGCGTGTTCTCTACCTCCAGGTAGCTGGCAGACGGCAGGCTGTAGATCCTGATGTTGCTGGTGTTAGCGTTGGGCAGCTGGAGTCCGTCGCGCAGCCATGTAATAGACACGTCGCTGGGGTGAGCCAGCACTTCACAGCTGATGTTGGTCGGGTTCCCTTCCCACGTGTAAACCACTACCGAGCCCTGGATCTTCGGGGCATCTGTGAGGAACAGAACCAGCAGTGACGTCCTGTGTGCCAGAGCGCTGGTCACAAGGCCTTTGATCTCAGGAGCGACACGCAGAGCTGTTGAACACGTCTGTGTGTGATAATTAGCGCGCCACGTCACACATTCACCCATCGCAATATTACACGGCAAACAGCGGCGCAGATGAGAAAACGAACACAAACACACTCAGCGGGGAAGCGACGCTTTTTCCCCCAACCGCCTGCTATTAGCACGCTTCTGTCTGATACATACTCAGCTACAATTGACAGGCGTGATTTACACAAATAACATCAAAGGTAGGAGTACAACATACATTACAATCTACACTAAGGATATTACAATTTTTGTTGCACGCAGCAATGCGGGATCAAGCTTTTAAATCGAGACCAATCATATTTAAAGTCCTGTTTTATATAATTATATGAAACATATAAATATAAACTCTTCTAAAGAGCAGTATAAGGACACTGGTAAAATTAATATTGTTTATTTTTATTTAAAACTGAAATATTATTCATGCATAACATTTATTATGTACAAAATCATTCAGTACAGGACTGGTCTAAATTACTTTATTAAAAACTGAGCCAAAAATTATTTGTTGGACTGTTCTTTTATTTGTGTCCCCTACTGTACCAGACACACTGAGGAATGATGGGACATGTTAAAATCAAACATCCAAAATATTAATTGCTACTTAATAATTTATAATTAATTTACAATTGTTACATTAATTTATTGTGTAATTAATTTACAATTGTTACAAAATAATTTATAATTGTTACATAATAAACCCAAAGCACTTTTAAAAGTGAACCCCCTCGTTTCTGACAGCTGAGGTACCAGAGCAGAATACAGCAAGTCCGAAAGAGGCATTTCCGAAGGAGAAGTTTCCAGGTAACAATCGTAAGACCTTACATGTCTAGCTCATGACATCCCAGAACCCACTCTAATTGGCTGATAATAGTTATTACCAGAAAACTAATGCATTCACACCTTGTTTAACGCTTCAGTTAACGGTTCTAGTCAGTTGATCAAATGAGAGGATTGATAATGAATGTCTCTAATACTGAAGTTTTATTGTTTTGTTTTATTTTATAAAGAGTTGAAGTATGGTTATGATGTGCAGCACTATTTATGAATGGTTTGTGTTTGTTCATTATGATGTGTGCGGTGTGTTTTGGTTATGCTTATTTATCCATAGTGTGTGCAGTGTTATTTATATTTATTAAGTGCATGCATATTTACTTGTCTTATTCAGTAAACAAGTGAACTGTCGATACTTCGCGGTTCGACCATCGCGGATTCATGACTTTTCTTGATTTTCATCATGATTGTATTTATTATAAAGGAAATATGTTGCTTAACATTTGTGCACTTGTACTGTATGTGCATACTGTAGATATCTGTACATTACTGTAAATGGTGGTTTGTTAACAGTAGTACGTATTTTTAATATTTTAATATTTACGTATTTATTTAACATGTGTTCAGACTTTTAAAACAAGGGTTCACTGTAGATGTTTTTAACATATATTTGACTGCTGTTGTGACATGCAATTTCCCTGGTGGGGGAATATTAAAGGCATTTTAAATTAAATTCAGTTCAATTACTGATAACAAGTTTTTTAGACAAATCTCATTTTTATACGAATATGAAACTAGTACAAAAAACATGAATGGCATAAAACTTATATTGAGGAGATTAGTTGCCACCAGGTTAGTGGAGCGTTTTCTTGGTCTTCAGCCTGGTTTTAAGTGACATGAGGAACTCGTCTGAGTTACACACTCTTAACTCTGACCAAAACACATAGACACTTTCGGAACAGATTCTTCCTCTTGATCGGATACAGAGACTCACAGCGCACTTCCAGAGCGACAGACTGCGAGGCCTCCCCGATGGAGTTGTGAGCGGAGCAGAGGTAGTCTCCAGCGTCGCTGTACTGGGGAAACTTCAGCGTGAGGGACGACACACGGGCATCGCTGCGCACCAGCACCGTGCCGTTTGAGTTCTGAGCACAGAAACAACAACACTCACTTCAGCACAACATCACACGTACATACAGTGGTACCTCACTTTATGAAACATTTGTGAAAATTTTACGTTACGAAGGACGATGTTGAGAAAATATTGTCTCTCGTTACGAAATTACTTCACGATACAACAGGCCAAATGTAGTGACAAGAAAGTTTTTTCTTACCACTAATATGGAAAGAGATGTTTTGAGTGAAGCATGCAAGATCCACATGTTTTTTCGCTCTTCGCGCACGTTATTAAACAAAAACCCCCCACAGACATCTTGCCTCCGGTAGCACTGACTCGTCACACAGTACGAGATAACGGCACAGTTATCAGTTAGCGTTTACCTGCGTAACATACATGACGAGCTCGCCCCAAGCACAGAAAACAAGGGTTTTACATTTTAATCAGTGAACACTATCTGGGGAGCAGGTGAAAAGAACTCAACAGAAATTTTAACAGCTGAAATGAATAATCCGTGTGCGTGTGTGTGTGTGTGTGTGAATGTGGAATGGCTTCCACACTTTCCTGTAAAATTGGAGAGAAGACGTTCAGAACGGTGTCTGTGCTGTTTCATATCATTCATTCACGTATTTTTACACACAAAAGTACAACCCATGTGAGACGCTCGGCTAACATCCTGGTGATGTCAGGGCGACGTCATCGCTATCGCAAGACTCTAGATGACAAAATAAACAACCATATATTTACGTATATGAGATACCTATATAAACACCTCCCAAACAAAAAAAAACTGTTTAGCAACATGTTTTTATTAGTTATTATGTTTTATCATATAAAAAAATATTTTGAAAAATGCGTCCCATTTTACAAAAGTTTCGCTTATAGAAACGGTTATCGGCACAAATTTTTTCGTAAGGTGAGGTACCACTTTATATGTATATTTGTTCACAGAATAATGAAAAGAGAAAAAAAACATAAATAATGAAAAATCAATTTACATATAAAAAGTGAAAACATTGGAAAAGAGTTGAAACTGATGGCAGAGTGTGAAATGATGAAGAAAGAGTCAAAGGTGAGTGAGTGAGAGGAACAAGTGACATCCATCCGCCGCTCAACGCAACTACAGAAACTACAGCTGACTAAACCGACGGCGTCAGGAGTCAAGACGTAGACGCTACAGGAGTGACACCCGCGTGCCAAACCATCTTAGGCTCCGAAACAACGACTCCAAAAGCAATTTTAAATTTCAAGTCGAAGTGATTTTTCAGCCACCCTGAATTAAATCCTCCGGCTCACTTATTTCCCCCCAAAACCCCCTCACGCCTCAGGCAGCGTCGCGTCTGCCGCTCTCCTCAGATAAAACCAGTTCTTCATGTGCAACGTGAGAACGCGGCAGCATTAAAGTTTGATATCAGCAGTATTCAGCAGAAAGACGGTCTGAATAATGCACAACAGCGGCCTGAAGGGTCTGGACGGAGGGGACGTTTAGGTTTAAATCAAAGGGGTTGGTGTCCACTTCAGTTCCTTCTTTCCATCCATCGCATGAGAGCACAGGAGACACTCAAACAAAGAAACAGACAGACAGACAGACAGGAAATCTCAGAAAGACGCAGTGCTGGCGGAACAGAAGAGTGGAGATGAAGCTCCTGACGCGGAGTCTTGGAAGATCTACCTTGTGCTGCTCAGGACGAGTCCACGAGGCCTGCAGACGACAAACAGAACAACACAGAGGCAGAGAGAAGTCTTCAGTCACGTCCTCACAAGGTTCACATTATTAACACTTTCAGCTTCGCTCAACGATTCCCAGACCGATTTTGTTGAATGTTACAAAACTCCATTTCAGCATCGCAGCCTCGTTCAATACATGAGCGATGACACGTGCAAATCACTCGCCAGAAAGCAAAACACGTTCACGCCACACATGCTCTCACGAAATGACGTGAAGACGGCAAGCGTGCACATGCTCAGTCACACAGACTCCATCATCATCATCAGAAAGAACGGACGAAGCGCTGGACAGTGATGATGCTAGAACACACACACTGAAGCAATGATTAGTCACACACACACTTGAGCAGTGGTCTTCCCGCTGACAGGAAATGTAGGAGTGTTGTTCCAACAGCGAAGAGAGAATAACGGTGCTCTTGTTTAAGTGCTTTCATTTGGTCCGGCATTCAAAGGTTCTGGAGCGCTGGAAACGCTATTATTATTGTAATGAAAGGTCCACATGGCTAGACGCGGCTTTACAGTTTGTTAAGAACTACGAAAACGTCGTACAGTCAAGTTCAAGACTAACACTACTAGGCATGTCCCGATCCGATTTTGAAATCGGAAATCGGTCCGATATCAGCCGAATCGGATTTTATCGGAATGCGTTAAAATTTCCGATATTAACATCCGATATTAATCCGAAAGTCCAATATGAGCGGTTCGCTCTAAACTCCGTTCCGGGTTTTCTATTCAGCCGCCTCCAGAGCCAGCGTGCAAAGCCCACGTGATCACAACACGGCTTGCTTGCAAGCAACTAGTAACGAAGAAGAGCGATGTCGGCCGTGTGGCAGTATTTCTCCGTAAAGTGCGATAAAGACAGTGTGGCTCGGTGCAAAAACGTCTGCCAAATGACTGTAAAGTCACACGTGTCGAGCACAAATGTCCCGCGGTGGAACAGAACCGGAAAAGTTTAATACATCTAACCTCATCGCGCATTTGAAACGGCATCACAAAACTCTGCACGAGCACTTTCGCAAGACTCCCGAGTTAAATACGATGAGCAAATGTCTTCTTTCACGTGCGACATGTTCTCTTTTTACGTCCTGTTCGCGGCGTCCGATAAATTCACAGGGTTTATACATTCACGAAAATGTTCGAGGTCCACTCGTGTTTATTACCATTACACGCGCAGGTGAATCGACCGCCGAAATACAGCACAACGTTTGAATGAAATGAGCGAGATGCATTTATAGCGCAGATATTGCACAGCGCTGATCACAGCGCCACGTTCACGGGGAGTGAACAGAGAGAGAGA
>CM051502.1:19934566-20209935 GCA_028031935.1 Paedocypris micromegethes
TCGTTATTTAAGTCTCACCGGTCTCCATGTTCTTTGTCGGTTATTGTCGTCACACCTGCGTGTTTCAGTGTCATGTTTTCCCGAGTTCGTTCCGAGTTGTTTGTAAGTTTCGTCATTGTTTTATTAAGTAAAGTCCTGTTTTATGTACACCACGATCTCCGGCTCCTGTCTGCACCGAAGATCGTGACACTGCTATGAGTGAGACAGCTGCACTCCCTGCGTCTCTGCATCAGATGAGCGCTTTACACCCTCGTTGTCTGATATGTTCAGTGAAATTTAATCCTGCAAGAAAGTACCTCAAATAATACTAATACGTAGGCTATTATGCTTTTAAGCTACTTTATATGTGATAGATTGTAGTCATATTGCAAGATATATATTTTTTTACTTTCCTAAAAATGCTTATTTTCTATCCACTGGCCTTATTTCAACACAGTCTCAAATCTTTCTCAAATGTCAGATGACAAGCTCAACAGCGATCTTTTAAGACCTGCAGAGAAATGTATCTTTTGCACTTGTTCTGAATGCGTTTTAAACTTCAATGCAATTTTTAATGGAAGAACGTTGAATTTTTACAACATTTCAGCAGGCCAGTAGGTTTACATTATTGCTTATGTACACATGAGTAGGATAAAGTTAAGCATTTCAGTTTTAATTATATTTTATACTCTTGAGTGTTGCAATATGCTTAATAAATATTTGCATAATTTGCAACACATTCTGTTTCATTTATTCTTTGAAACTTCATTATTAATTTATGCAATTGCAATGCCTTGATTTTTGTAAAGTTAGTACACCATCATAACAATAAATGCAAAGGTACTATTAATAAATGCCACAATTTCTTCAGATTTCGGCCTTTCCTCTTTTGTTTTCGGTTTCGACCAAGAAATTTCATTCTAATTTTCACTAATATTTATTTATTTATTTTAAAAGAGTCTAATACTAATATTTGTTTAAGTCTAATAAGTAAAAGATTATTTAACTTATTTTATCACAGGAGTTAATTTTGCACCATTGAGCGTTTATCGACCTCAAGCCTGTCTGAATTTGTCTTGAAGCCGCACCAACTGTCCTCATTTTTTTATAATTTTTTTTTAAACGTAAAAGGTTCAAATTTATGCAACCAACATATAATAAATTGGTTGTTTTTTCCGTACTTACTGTTGCTTACTTTTGTTCTCCATTTGATCTAGCCTTTCATACATACCACACAATGAAATAGGTAAAAGTATTCATGTTTTGTGCTGATTATTGTATCGGATTTGTATCGGTATCAGTGGCTGCAATATCGGTATCAGATTGGAAGCAAAAATGTTGTATCGGGACACCCCTAAACACAACAGAAATACTGTATATTTTTCAGGAGTAGCCCTGGCATTTATTAAAAAAAAAAAAAAAGACAGCCGGGCATCTTTTTTTTTATTATCAGTCAGCTGCTCGCACCAAGAACCGGCTACTACTGGAGACCGGCGTCTTTTTTTTTGGCGCAATGTGTTCAAATACAGCGTTTATTTGAAGTGGGACAGTCAAGAGACAGGCCAATAATAAAAAATATACGGTAGGTTATCTTTACTTTACATCATTTAGCAGACACTATTATCCAAAGAGACTTAAATTTCAACAAATTGAATGGTAAATGCCATGAGCGTATTGCACCAATTGGCAAAACTGGTCTGTTTTAGAGCGTGTGTGTTTTTTTTTTTTTATCAAATCGTGTGAGCCACTGTAATTTCTTAAATATAATTTTTTAGCTCTGTTCAGAGTCAGACGACACAATGATGAACAAAATGACACAATGGACATAATAAACAAATTAAAATAAACCAAAGCCCTTCACAGAGCAATAGTAAATTGCCGGAAAATTCCGAGTACAACTAAACCATTAAGTACCATTCACACACGCACTGCGGTGTTTTGTGTCTTTTTGCCAGTAAAAAACCATTCCCACAGCGTTTTCAAAATACTGGTATATTCTGTGACATCATCAACTGGTGACACCTTTTAAACAGATGCGCCTGTGTAAACATAGATGACCTGTCATCTCAATGGTTTCAGCTTCGTTTTTCTTTTTACAAAACTTCACATTCATGCAGTTGCATTTGTCACAGAGACGTTATAATGTCAAGACAGTTGGCCGACATTTCCCTGACTGTGACTTCTGTAAACCGCAGAGTAAATGCGCCACCCACGTCAGAATGTTTTTTTGGCTCTTACGTCAATCGTACTACTGCGTACTCGTTCCGTGTTCAGACCAAGCAGCTACCTGGCAATTTAGCGGTATTGTTGCAGCTACATTTCCCAGTAAATTGCAAATAGCAAATTCACCTGTATTTTTTTTTTTTAAAAAGTGCAAAATATGTATGTGTGAAAGGGGCTAGTATTGACATAGTGAGTGCATATGTATGTGTTGTTATGATGGAAAGTCATGTTTCTGTATAGAGTGCAGCGATGGCTACCGCGCTATGCAGCAATAAAGATGAAGAAATAGCTTTGTGAGTCTCGGTGCTGCAGAGCAAACCCAGCAGCCTGTGACAGACTGTCAAACTACGTAAAAGCAAAGCGCCATCCTCATGGGTTTCTCTAAACGTGTTCCGCTTCCCGGTAATGCTCTGATTTGACAGGTTCCACCGTCATTATTAATGATTACAGACTCTTTTTGGTCTTGCTGGTGTGATCTCCACAGATGCTTCCAACAATGGGTGTGGAGCATTCGGCAACGGACAATGGCCAGGCTCGTATCTCAAGGGGCGTATAACAACATGTTCTGCTGGTTCAGATGTCAACAAATCAGCCCCTTGTGATGGTTGAGACCCTCACTCAGGCTTGAGCATCCTTCACGAGACAAGTTACACATGGTAGATGTTTTCAACTGATGTCGTCCCTGAAACAAGAAACCGCTGAGCTTCAGACGTCTGCTTTGGAGGACAGCAGAAGAGGTTTGCTGTTTCCATTCAGAGACTGTGCTCATTGGATTGTGGCAATAAATCTAACAAGTGATGCCTAGTCCTGGGCAGCAATAAAGAATGTTTCTCTCACAGGCATTTGTAGAGCTGCTGGCTGCATGTAGAGATATAGGTAGGTATATACATTACATTGAGCATATATCCTGTGTTATATTTAAACAATTTCTTGCCTTCTATATTTTGGTCCATATTTTAACATATTGTAGTTATTTATATTGGTTATTCAGTGTGTATACTCTATTCACCATTCATTATCACATCTTTCTTTTTGCACCAAACGGAGTAGCAATACTAATTTCATTGTAACCTAGTGATACAATGACAATAAAGGCATTCTATTCTATTCTATACTTGATTATCCACTATATACTAGGTATCCACTCAAACAATATGTTCTCTATAGTGGGAATGGATCCTACCAAAGGCTGCAAGCCTATGCTTATTTCTGTCTTGCAGTTGTTTCCCTGCAGGTGAACTCCTAGTCCGCTTAGCACTGTACAGATCTTCAGACTACCAAGGGCTTGAAGTTTCTAGGGCACATTGGTCTCCATTTCACTCATGGTGTAAAAATCAGTTTATGTCCTGGTGCTCCCTCTTAAACCTTCAAGAGAGTTTGTCTCTGGCCTATGCAACTGCTGGCCCATCAACCAATCAAGTTCCACTAGGGCCATCTCAAATAACTTCTCACTCCCTGATTTCAGGAAACATAAATTATACATGAAATCTAGACGTGATTATTTGACCCGTGTAGCTATTACACGTGGGTGTGAAATGGGGCATCGGAAGGTGTGGAGGAAGGTGCAGCATGACAATTCTACGCATGTAAAATGATTGATAATCTCAAAATTTGTCCACCAATAGTGAACTTGACTTTCCCCTCTTTTTCATATTTTTTTAGTTGCAAAAGCAAGGTGGAAATGTTACAAAAATAACAAGTAGAAGTAAAAATAGTAGTTAATGTAATATATTTTGAGTATTTTAGAAAATAACTTCTCAGGCTGTTTTGGGACAGTCGGAGGATCAGCATTTGTCCACACATGCACCGAACAAACGCTTCCACATACGAAATGAAACCAAGCTCTGCACAGCTACAAGCCTACTGATGCTTTACCACTAGAAGCTGTCTCTTCTGAAAAGAGTTGAGCTGCGTGTAAGATAAATAAGTGTGTGTATAAAAACACTTGTTTTGGTCTGATCCATTGTGAAAAATTATACGACTGACTATTGCCATATGCGGTAATTATACGACAACATCCGGTAATAATGGACTCGACAGGAGCCTGTGAGGGTTACATTCAGAGAAGCTCAAGTCTGATCGGCAGCTCTGGCTATCATTTTTGATTTTTATTTGTCCACATTTACATGAGCTATAGAACCTGGGCTGAAAGACTGGTGACTGATGAACACTTCTGATCAGCCATCCATCATCTCCCCGACTGGCTAGGTTTCTAGCTGACGCGGTCACCGAACGTGCAAACTACTGATCCTGCAGGGACACGACCGTTTCTGCGAGTGAGTCGGTTACAACTGACATACCCATTTCTACTTGGCTGAACAAACGTTTCTGACTAAGAAAGCGTACATGAGTCGGCTCGGCTTTTTTAAGAGGACTCCAAGAGAACATTTGGTTCTCGGATCATACACACACAACACACACGTCATTTTTCTGGAAGGATAAACATAGTTGTTTTCCTCAGCCTGTATTTGACCTGATGCTGGTGCTGCGTTCCTGTGGTGGAATCAGAGCAGACGTGAGGCTTTAGAGTTTAGAGCTCATCCACCATCTCGCCGTCTGTCTGGAACTGTTGCAACACTGCTGCAATCCCACCACCATGCACAGCGTTTCATCGCATCAACCAATACATTGCAGAGAGAAATCAGACCAAAAAAAATGATAACAAATGGAGAAAAACCACAATGATCAATGTCTCAAATGAGCTGAAACAGCCGAGCTTGATTTCAAAAGCAACCGGGTTTGAGAAACAGATCAAAGCTGCTGTTGGACATTGATGCTACTGTACCTGACCTGCTCATACCTGATAAATCCTCTTTTGGAGCTCCTGCAGACAAAGAGAATCATGAGCGAGTCCGTCACATGACCTGCAGCGGCCTGAATCCTGTCTACCATCATCATACATTCCACTTTAACGCCACGGAGAAGAGCGACATGACTGTGGAGAAGTTCCCAGCGTTACCTGCTCTCCCTCCGTGAAGACTCGGCTTCCAAAGCTCCACGTGATGGTCGGGGTCGGGTCTCCAGTGGCCTCGCACGTCAGGGTCACTTGTTCCTCCATTTCTGTGGTTGTCTGGCTGTCCAAGTAGGTGATTTTAGGTTGTACTGAAAGAAGGATTATTGATGTTAAACTACTTTAACACTCAAGAACCAGACAGGGACGTGTTATAACTCAGACTAGGCGAAAACAATTCAGCAGACTAACTGTGACATGTACGGTGATGGTAACAAGTATTCAGACAACAAGTTCAAAGTTGAATTGCTGATGATTCTCTGCAGACTTTACGTCAGAGTGGAATTTTAAAACTTCACTTCAAGAATTTGTCAGATCTTCAGACTGCCTCGTGCCTTCTTACCAAAGACTTTAAGACCAAGTTCTTGCTCAGTCTCCCCAGCTTTGTTCTTAGCAGTGCAAGTGTAATCGCCTTCGTCCAGCTTGTCCACTTGCAGAATTGTCATTTCTGATCCATCTTCATTAAAGCTGTATTTAATCCCACTCTCCAGCTTCTCGTCATTCCTGGGGAGGAAATGGTTTTAGAAAGGACTAGACAGTGGTACCCAGACTTACAAAATGAGTCTACGCTAAGAGCGGCTTTGTTGTGCAAAAATCGTTAGGTGTGCCACATTTTATATCCATTTAATCCGTCCCAAGACTTCGGAAATTTAGGCAAGCATTTCTTTATAAATGATAAAATATCTGTAATACATGTAAAAAAAAAAAAAAAGACATGTTACATAGCAGTTGTTTAGCTTGCCCTTTGGCAGGTGTTTATAAAGGTAGATATCACATGAACGGTTGTTTATATCGCCATCTTAAAAATACGTCACTCAAATCCCTGAGATTACGCTGTCTCGCAAGACTGTATGACAATAATGTTAAATGTCAAACAATAATGCTGGCGTCATTATAATGTTCCGCACAGAGTATTTAGAGTGCATCTCTCTTCCTTTCCCTCGCTATGGGTGTTGCTATTTTTCCTGTGGGGTCTGGTGGTTTTTTAATGACTTTTGTGCTGGAAAAACTGGCTCTACCTGGCAACACTGTGACACAGACAGGGAAAAGAGGAACACAGCACAGTTTGGAAACAAGTCCTACACTTTTTTTGGAAGCAAGATCACTGAAAACTAAAATTTGATGTTTATATTTTTTTGACATGCATGAAGATCAAATAACCGTTTTTACACGCCTAGACTTGTCCGTCTCCCTGCATTCTAGCTGCAAGAGAAAAAAAAACAGTTTTCTCGGAAAAGCTTTCATAGCTTTTGTTAGCCAAGACATTTGTAAGTCAGGGTACCACTGTATAATAATAATATTAATATTCACACACTTTTAAATTGGACAGCAAGAATGATCTAAAACCTGATTCAGTCTCATATAATAATATAAAACATGATGTTCTACTGTACTAGGGGTGGTATTGAGTTTTGCCACGATATGCATTTTGCAATATCGTGGACACCGTCACACATTCATACATTTAATTTTTACACATGCATATAAATACTTTAATACAGTATAACACGTTTATTTTGTTACAACGTTTAATGACGACACGGAGACATTGCCAATCAAACCAATCAAAATCGTTTGTTTCACACAAGGTTCATGTTGTGATTCGCGTGCGAGAGGAAGAGCAAGAAAGAAAGAACGTGTGACAATGTAAATTCTCTCTCTCTCTGTCTCGCTATCGCTCTCTGTCTGTCTCTCATTTACACAAATACACACCAGGGCTACTTCTTTTCAAAGACATACTGTATTAAAAATGGCAGATGCTTATCCAGGTTACCCCCTTGCATCTAATTTCTTTAAATAAAGTTAGAACACAGATTTTTTGTACAAATATTGTAATTAATGTCTACTAGGATGTAATGTTCACCCCACCCCAATACCATGACATAATACCGATACAGTCTGAGCACTAGAAAATATCATGATATGAATTTTCACTCTTATCGCTCATCCCTATGTTCTACATTAAATTGAATATAGTGAAAAACCCAATTTAGTTTTAATTAAGCCAAAAAATCTGAAAGAAGACAAAGCAATATGGCCAGTCTGCAGTCTACAGCACTTTGTTCGTTCTCACCTTCCTGTTAATAGTACAAATACGTCCTCAAGAACAAAAAAACCCAGCCAATTTCTCACTCCATTACTTCTGCTCTATTCCCCTATTGTTGGTGGTTCCTGTAGACTTTCCAGAAATCATTAGTTTTTGAACATGGTGGTCACTACTTGATTTAAGGTCAAGCAGGCAATAAATACTCTAACCCTTCTCTGGGGAAAGGGGAGAAAACGACAAACAGGAGGGAGAATCGACTCTGACCTCACCACCTCCATCCCCCAGATCCGCAAGACAGCGAGAAACAACTCACACGCTAGTTTAAATCAGAACGGTTCGAGCTTTACCGGCTCCAGGTCACCAGAGGCTCAGGAAATCCATCAGCGTCACAGGCCAGGAGGGCAGAGAAGCCCATGTCAGCCGTGGCGTTGGTTTCCACCTGACGGATTCGAATGCTGGGAAGAACTGAACAGGGAGAAGAGAGGAATATGAGAGGAAGTGCTATCTAGAAACCCAACGCTAGGTGGAAGTTAGACTTAATAAATGAAAAGTGAACAGAAGTAGATTGAAAAAAAAATCTAATCAAATTTTTGGAGCTTTGAAACTTTAATATGTAACAAGAAGCAATAAGTTATCTGAATCTGAATGCATTTTTACTTATGGTCAAATGAAGAGTGGCTGTGATATCAATCTAGGTGATATAATGAAAAAACTAATATGCTGTAATCTTTAAATTGACATGTAATATTGAAAAGTAACCAAATACGTTTGATTTATTTAAAATAATAAGACGTAATTTAGGCGCAAAATAAAAAAAACAAACGTAAATGTGAAGCATTTTTGTTTGTTTCATTGAACTTTTTAATTATTTTTGGCACTAATCTGATTCCATACGTTTACCCAGTGAATACGCTGAACGCTGTTTAGATTCTCACGCTTGTTCACGATGCAGAAAGGAACAGACGGTGCATCATAACAGTCTCTCATTTGTCACTAAACATCATTTTGAATCTCACCATTAACAACAACTTTAATGCTGCGGAAGTCGACCTCCCCCCGGGCCTTGATACGCCCCTCGCAGGTGTACATGCCCTCGTCGATCTTCCGGATCCCTCGGATTTGCAGATGGTTGTTATTCAACGTTTGGAAACGTACTGTAGACAACAGAAGCGGTTCCGTTAGTAAGAATTCAAAGACAATTAAAGTCATGTAAATGAATATCATATCTAAATGTAGTTTTGTAAAAACAAAGCGTTTTGGTTGCTTGGAACCAACAATCCTCTGCAGTCGCTCTGACACTGATCTACACTGGCACTTGTCAGCTCGTGAATGATTACGCTTTCTGAATACATTTGTGTGAAGTGATCATCTCGATCCACAGAGGAACTGAAGAACTCTCCAGTGATAGAGGTCAAGCAGCCCAGTGAAACATGCGCATAAGTCGGTACTATATCACACAAGCGTCGCAACCCATTATTGAACATCCCATCATACAGCAGGCTGCTCAATTTGGACCTACTTATCCGCTCAAGAAAACCGACTGAGTATTTCACACAGTCTTAACACTGTGGATCATCAAGTTAAACAGGACATCTGCTCCCAGTAAAGGAACCTAGCAGAAGATTTGGGAGAAGTGTGAATCTAATCTTTCCGTTTGGGAGCAAATCCGGGTGAAGATCCGGGCGAGTCACGGACACACCAAGAGTCTGGTTTCCACTGGTGTCACAGTTTTTGTACACTCCACAACGCAAGAACGTCTGACCAGACTGATCAGTGTCTTGCCCAAGGATACTTGTAGAACCATCCGTAGGGGGATTCAAACTGGCACCACAACTCCCTAGTGGACCAAGATGGTTTGGTCTACAATTTTGAAGCGAGGTCATGCATCAAATGGAGAAGTTCAAGTATCTTGAGGTCTTGTTCATGAGTGAGGGTAAAAAGGAGCATGAGATTGACAGACCAAGTGTTGCATCGACAGCAGAATTGAGGACAATGTACCAGTCAATCTTCGTTCCAGCCTTTACCTAAGGTCATGAGCTTTGGGTCATATAGCTGAAATGAGTATCCTCAACAATCTTGTGTGCGTGACTCTTCTCCTCAGCTCGGGGGTCTGGGGCTTTTGTTTCAGATGCCCCTGGGATGACACTCAGGGGCAATCCGACTGCGAGGACACACCGGAGGGACTATGTTCCTCTGTGTCCCCCTTGACGAGCTGGATGGATGGATGTTCATTTGCATAGCACTAATAGTGTCTTGAACTAGCATTGACATCAGGTAAGTTAACTTCATTGCACAATTGGTACATGTGTTAAAACAATTCTCCATATGTGTAAAACATTTCACTTGTAAATACACTACATTTAGTTTAGGCTTGTGCTTATGTATCTTATGTACAGAAAATTGTAGTGTATAAAACCGGCAAAGTATGCTCATAGCATCTCTAAATATGATTCATATCTTCTCCTGTATAGATTGTTCATGGTTTCTGTTAATATAGTATCTGCTCATAATATCCGATTCATATCTTCTCTGTATATTGCTACTCATAACCAATATTCGGCACTTGTGGTTAGACATAAACTGCATTTCGTTGCCACGTGTATGCGTAATGACAATAAAGTTGAATCTAATCGAAAAAAAGAAAAAAAAAACAATAAACAAACATTTATGTGATTAGGATTTTGGGTTAATCAAAACAAGTACTTCTGTTTTACACACCACACTAGACACCAGACAATCAACTGTAGTTCCGTCTCACCGTCTTTCTCAAACTGTATCTTTCTACTTTTGTATTTCCAGAGGACGGTGGGCTGAGGGGAGCTGCTGACATCACACACAATAACGGCGGTGTCCCCTTCAGTGAACTCCTGAGGTGACGGGACATTAGTGAAAGTGATTTTTTCTGCAAGAAAAACCAGAGATAATAAGATTAGAAACTTGAAATGAAGCTGTTTCACCTCAAATTTCAATAATCCAAGTGATGGAAGACAGAATTCTGCATCTGTGCAAACACACCAGATGTTTTGGTCCCATTTGACTAAGCCTAGCAAAAATTCATATTTTAGCACATATATTAAATCATGCAGACCAATCTCAAACCGAAAACTCTCATTTTCTAGTTTCCATTTAAAAAAAAAAATATTTTTTATTGAAAGCACACGTCTCGACATTCCAGCATTTTGAATTTCAAATGAGCGTCTCACGGTAAATCTTCAGATTGACGGTCGCCTCGGCCTCCTGATTGCCACGGCTGGCCACACATTTATATGTGCCGGCGTCCTCCACATTGGCATTGTAGATGGTGAGAGTGGAGGACAACTCATCATTCCGAATCACGCTGATGTCTGGTCTGCCAGGATCAATTTTCGCCCCGGTTGGAGAAAACCAGTTGATTTCCTTGGCACCACCAATAACTACAACCAAAACCACAGACTTGTCATTTCAATCTGCAAAAACGATACACAATCCTGATGTGTTTTCTCAGGGTTAAAGATGGAAGAGCTACAGTAGTGTTTTTTTCTGGGTAAGTTATTTCTCGTTTAAGCTTACTCCACAGAGCAAAGGTCTCAGTCGGATCAGGGTTCTGGTGTCATGGTTCTACAGCGTGGCTGATTCTCCGGTGACCGGCTGATCATTGACTTGTTTACCGGGTCAATCACAGACACACAACACCAGAAGATTCAACTTTAATGTGGCAGGAGTTTAGTGTTTCGGTAAACGCTTGAATCGCTCTGACACGGCGCTGTCACTGGTCTTCTTACAGTGAGGGTCTGCAGCATCTTTTTTTTCATAGCAACAAACAATCACATTTGGCTCCGCTTAATTGGGTAGCCGGTTAAAGGGGCCAGACGTTTTATTGGGCCAAATCCTAGTCAAGTCAAATCAAGTCAACTTTATTTATAAAAGCACTTTTAAAACAGCAGACTGACCAACGTGCTTTACATTAAAAACATAGTCACATATAATCCAAAACACAATCAAAAAAATAAATTATTTTTATCTATTTAAGAAATAAATAGATTTATTACTAAAAGCACAAAAATTAAGGACTAAAATGAATGACTAAAAATGACTAAAAATAAAAAAAATAAAAGTGCCAAAAGAAATTGTATCTTATAACACAAATTTTTACGTTCAGATGTGAAATCTGTGAAAACGATGATAAACGCACTTAATCCCCTCGTCTACCTTCTGAGCGTCTGTCTCCGCTGGGACCTTCGTAAGAAAAAGTAGCTGTTTGAGCTGTTTTTGTTTGTTTCGGGAAGAATAAAGTGTTTAATATTATTTTAGGGGTTACTCCTAGTCTTATTTTGGCTAATAACGCAAGCCGAAAGATAGGAGGGAGGGGGCTTGGCGGCGGCTTCAGGAGGGGGGCGTGTCCGGCGCCACTCTATTGGGGCAGCCACTTTATTGGGCCAATGGCTTGTCCCAATTAAGCGGAGTCTGTGACTGAATATAATTTGTAACATGCAGAAACACGATCAGCCTCTTTCAGAGAACAAAGAGATAAAATAGAGTTATTTTTTAACGTCTAAAATGATTTAAGGTCTCCTATCAAAATCTTCAACCATATTGTGTCTGCTCAGACTAAAGAATGTTGATTTAACGGGAGCTAGAAACGGAAGAGTCAGGAAGTCTCCAGGTGAGTGCGACACATACCTTCACACAGAAAGAAGTGCGACTCCCCGACACTGATCTCGCCCTGAGCAGGAGTGATGTCCACCTGCAGACACACTAGAGAAGAAGAAGCAGGTTATTCCTTTTTACCTAATTTATCTCCCACACCATTACATGCACATAGATTTGTTTGACTTTACATTTTTACACAAATTTCAAAAAAATTATTAAGAGTGGAAATAAAAGTGAGTAGCCTGAAACGTCACAAGCACGTAGAAAATAATCATCACCGAGGCCACGCCCATGGACCAGCTGTCCGTCATCACCACCGGGGCAACGCCCATGGACCAACTGTCTGCCATCACTACCGGCCACGCCCATACACCAGTATTACAACTCTCTCCCTCTCTCTCTCTCTTTCTCAAGCTCTGTGGTAAGCGGACAATCCCTACTACTTTGGAGAAGTGTTGAGAACTGTTTATTTATTTATTTTTTTAATGAATGAGTCTTTCTTTAGCAAGGCATGCTGCGAGATTCACGAGCTGTAATCTCGGAGATCACCGCATGAAATCACTTTGAAGAATCACAGGAACAAGAGAAGCCAGCGCGAGTTTTTCTGTTCAGCTAAACAAGCTGCAGCGAGTAACCTTCTGCCGCTTTACACAACCCACACGGACGTTTACAGGAATAAATACCGGCCTTATTTATAGGAGCGAGACAAAAAAACTTGCTTTAAAGGTAAAAACATTTGGAAAAAAATCTGTTCAAAAATTAAACATGTATTAAATACCACGTTTAGCCAATTAGTGACGTAAATTGTATGAAACCAATATATTCTTTAATAAGTGTTACGTTTGTGAGTGTGTGTGATGATGAAGATGAAAAGGTTCACTGCTCCGCCTAGTCTTAGATCTATGTGTCACATTCAGAAACACTTCAATGATGTTTAGTGCTAAATAACTACAGTACCAGACAGCACAGTAGTTACACGCTAACTACTAAATACACTCAGTAGTAGCCAACCAAATCAAATTAAATAAACTTTATTTGTCCCTGTGGGGCAATACAGTAACATATATTTATTGTACCAAACACTGTACAAAACTGTACAAAGCAGCAATGTAACAAAATTATTAAAAATAAATGCACAGACCAATGGAAAATATCAATAAATAGTTTCAGAGCTTTAATTTAAAGTGGTGTATGACTGCAGTTAATGATATTAAAAGTGGGGTAGAATAAAGGTGATGAAGGCTGACGTTGTGAAGACATGAAGTATAGCATCGCCGTAAAAGCCAAAGCCATGCACGGATCTCATTTACCATTCTAAAGCATTGATTGCGATCTCAGTGAAGTGCCGTCACCACGAGAGGAAAGCGAGAAGAAAACTAGTTTAAATCCCAGTCAGGCGGTGAAGTTTGATATGGGTTTCCTCTGGGTCTCTGGTTTGCACCCACCATCCAAAAAAGAACTAGAGTCAAGAAAATTGCTCAGAGGTGTGAGTGAGAGAGAGTGTGTGTGTGTGTGTGTGTGTGTGTGTGTGTGTGTGTGTGTGAGTATGAGTATGTGTGTTTTGTTATGTGATTGGTCAGCGACCAACACTCCACACTCAAGCTAGCAGGTACTTAAAAGTTAATTTAATTAAAATTCTGACAACAATGTATTTTTGTGTCATAAATATGTTTTGAGACCATGCAAACTGGGCAAAACCTTCGCACATGAACCTTTTTCTACAAGTGCAGCTCTCACCAAAAAGCTCACGACAATCCCCATGTCATCCAGCGCCGTTGCCTGGCAACGTGTCATCCCGTGTCGGGAAGCTGCAGTGTGTGCCGAGTATGTTAATCTGTCGAGAGGAAGAAGGTGCCGGCAAACCACGTGTAGTGCGGCCATGACATGACCCTCGCGCGGTCACCAGGACCCCAGACATGCCACCGGAAGGATCCGCTCCTCTACGGCGTAAACACAAACGTTTGGGCAGAACACAAAAAAGTGACTCACAAACTTTAAATAAGTGCTTCCAGAGTTTACACATGTCAAATGCACGTGGTTCGCTCGCATTTTACAGTGAGGCTGTGTCAACGAAGCAAAGCTGGATGAACGCTTTGTTTACAGTCGAGAGAATATGACGAGCTTCTAAAGATCTTTCCATAATGGTTGAACTGGGGTCGAAGCTGAAGTAATACGTGAGCCGCTAAAGTCTGCCTTTGTGTAGCGGCGCGTGATGCATGAGGCGAGTGACGTTACGTAACAAGTCAGTTTGCTCGCATATGGGGGACGATCTGGGGCAAACCGTCAAGCTGCGAGCGGTTGTTAAGTCAGCCTTGCATTTGCCTGCAGATCACGCCGCAGCCACAGCCATGGTCCCTGCTAGCGGTTTCTATGGAAACCACCCCCAACCCCCATCCCTCTCAGCTCACAGTCTTTACCAAGAGGATGCAACAGACCACCACTGGATAAGCCCACCACGGGAAGGGAAGATGAGTCTCTTGGCTGAAGGATGGAGGTCCTCACATCCGCCTTCATTTCACAACCTTTAAAATCAGAAGTGAATGGGCTTCCCCAGATTAAAAGTGTCGTTCTGTCTCGCCATTAGATGATGTTCTCAAGCAAACCACACATTGAACCACACATGGAATTGCACATTATTTTTTTACATTTTACATTGGCATCATTGTTTTTGCACAACCTATGTATTGTCGTTTCTTGCTTTTGTTCTCTTTGATGTTTGGATTTTTGCCTTCACTGCTGTCTTTTAAATGGTCCCTTTTGTTTCTGTTTTTTGCTGCTGCTGAACACAAAAAATTCCCAAGTGAGATTAATAAAGTCTTATCTATCCACCTATCTTGAAAAGACGCCTAGCTGGTTAGGATGGTTGAGTGTGTGTGAGATAAGAGCCCGAGCTGGACTGTAAAGTTCTGCGTGGTCACACACACTCTCGCCTACAGGGATTGGACATAAATAATCTGGAGGTGAGACTGATCGAGCTCTAACCAGTGAGCCACACCGCACTCACACATCCAAACACATCTATATAGGTGTGTGTGTGGGATTAATGTGCACAGTCCCTAAACGGTGCACAGCGGTTACAACACGGCGCTTAATTGACAGACTGTCGTAAACGCCATTGATCGATGTGCTCATCATCAGGAGACGTTTAGAAGAGAACACCGTGTTTCAGACACGCCGCTCACGTGTTGTGCTTGTTGTACTGTAGATGGCGGGGAGAGGCTGCATCACTGGACGTCATCATCGCCACGACAGAAGCTGCACATTTCAGCGTGGGGCTGGACGGGGGCGTGTCAGACGTGAAGTGTCCTGGTGTCTTCCTCACTTCCGTCAAGATGGTTTACATCAAGTTCTGAGCATTTGTAAGGCGCTTTTCACAGTTTTAACTGTCTCAAAGTCCACGTGTGAATATGTATTAGAATTGTTGCTTTTTACTCATTTGATCGCCTGGATTGTTTGTGTTGTTGGTGCATAATCAAATGGCTGTGATTATGACAAGACAAAGACAAAGACCAGTGAGCAAGCACATACGCGACAGTGGCCAGGTAAAAAACCTCTCTAACGAGAAAGAAACCCTGGGGAGAACCCGGCTCACTGGTGCCAGTCTCCTCTGTCATTCTAACACTACACAATCAGTGCGTTGGTTGTTCCGCGCCATTTCAATAATGGTGCCGGAAGGTGTTTCCCTCCTCAATGGGGAAAGAGGCGGCTACATGTCTCCACGTAAACAGCGTCATCATGTCTACGGAGGTCCAGGAGGCATCATAGTGAGGATGAACCTGAAGCTCCTAGGATATTTCGGTTGTACGGTACATGGCGCTCAGACAAAACACAGCTATTAGAGAAACTTGTACCAAAAGTACCATAATGAAAGATTTTGACAGGTTTAGGAGGTGCAGGTGTGATTCGGTTCCAATCAGGCTGCGGCCGCTTGACCTCACAACTTCGACGCGTCTGACCATGACCCGCACGCTCCGGTGCTCACACGCTTCATTTTGACTGGATATCCAAGGAAGAACGCCGACATTTGCATTACATTTAATTTTGCCAGTTGGAGTCTCCTCATTGGCCTGTAGTTAAGCACACAACAAGCAAAGCATCTAGCTCGGTATATAGACGCTGTTCATGCTCTGAACCTCCACCACTACAAAAAACCAAATCGAACGAAAACCGGGGAGAAAACGAACGAAAACCGGGCAAGAACGAAGAAGTTTGGATTTATATGGAAAGTTGACAACCAGGCTGCATTAGATCAAATGAATAAAAAGCAACAGTTTTCTTACATAATCACACGTGCCCTTTGAAACAGTTAAAACTGTGAAAAGCGCCTTACAAATGCTCAGAACTTGAACTTGAACCACATAACGTCACTTTCCAAGCGGGATGAACTGTAACACGGCAAGTTCCACACTGAACGCCGTCAGCCAGTCACGCAGGAAATAACGGCTGCACGACAGCGTGTCTAATGCTGGGAGCTCTTAGTCCCAGTGCTGGACACTTCATGCACAGAGTGTGTACTAATAATACATGTAGTTTATTAATAGACAATTTATTATTAGTTGGCATATGTGTGCGTCATAGTGAAATTAGAGAACAATTTATATATTGTGTTTAAACATTTGTAGGGCTGGGATTAATTGAAAAGTCATCAATATTGACACTCATAACTTATAATCTTATAACTTTTAATAGTTACAAATTGCTGGTCGGTAATTTCAATTACCTTAACTGCTCATTTTTCATGTTAAAAAGAAAAGAATGTATTTTGTTTCTAAATGTGAAAGTTATTTATCTTTACTTTTCAATTAAGCAATTTCAGTTGTTGATGTTCAATAAACAATCAAATAGAAGATCTGTGTGTGTGTGTGTGTGTGTGTGTGAGTTCCATCAACTATTTTAAAATCAGGTAATCAAAAATCTCTCAATTTATATATGTCAGCATATTTACTGTACAAAACTTGTCAGAGAGCTGCTGTTAGAGGGCAAAAAAATCTAAATAAATAAAATAATCATTAATTAATTGTAATTGTGTTCAAATGTTCAATTTATCGAGATTTTGATGCTTGGACTAATCTCCCAGCGCTAGCGGTAGTTACGTGTAAAAGATAGACTTGAAGACAAGTGTGTGCCTCGGCATAGTTTCTGCTTTGTTTATTTTATTTTACTCAAATCCATTTTCTTTTGTAAACCTTGTGACGTTTTCCCATGAGATACGCAAAGCTGGTGAAAACTGCGACGATAAATGTGTTTGTGCCTAGAAATCTCCACCATGCGATAGAGAGTGTGAACGTGAACTGCAGTGTGTGAGCGTCTCCCTGCTCCTCTTTACTGCCTCGTGTCTGTGTTGTGTTCTTATTCGCAAACTCACAATATAACCAGCATACGATACGTGGTGACTTGATATAATAACAGTATCTGAAGCTCCGCAGTTTTAAATGAAAACTTAAAACATTTGGCCGCCATGTTGAGCGGTTTGGAATCGGAAGATCTGATTGCATTTAATCTGTAAAGCATCGCAAGCCAAAGCTTCAACACTACTAGCACAGAGCGATTTGATTGCGTTCTTCGTTTTAAACTGTTCTTTCTGCTTCAAAGCTCTTGCGTTTTCATGGACTCTCATGGACTCTGCATAAAGACGACATCATTCTGTTCCTGTTCCTGAACAATTGTTCCTGACTTGAAATATTTACGCATTTTTTTGAGCGTCTAAAATTAAAAAAGGGTACTTATATTCTCGTAAATACAGTACCAAGCGATTGCCATAACTCGGTATCAGTGCAGGACAACTGTTATGTAACATGCTTTTTTAATACAGTTATAGCACTTATCACACATTTAAAAAAAAAATTTCTGAATTTACGGAGGCTTGGAATGAATTAGTGCATTTACTAGGGATGCACCAATACCTACATTTTTGAAAAACTAATACTTGAATTTCAGTAGTCGCCAATATCAACACCCATACCGAGTCCCAGTTCTTTGGAACACCAGGTCGTGGGTTTAATTCCCAGGCAGGGAAAACAGGAAATTGTTGATTTGTAAAAATTGTAACAATATGCAAGATACATTGGATAAAGGCTGCTAAACGACTGTGAAGTAAAGTATTTGAAGGCCAATTGTAATAAACGCCACCTTAAGGAAAGGGTTGAAAAACAGAGCGTCATGACGCCCGCTCCCCGTGAAGCAGAGATGGGGTGATAAAAAATGGATAGATGTACAGATTTATTTACTGTGAAAAAATGTTGTCAAGCTTAGTAAATAAGGATACTACTAATCTTAACTGCCTTATACAATGGATAATTGTTCATAGTCGGTTTAATGTCATTTTTATTGTTAAGTTCTTTTCCTCATTCTAGTTTCAGCTTCAGTCTTCTTTTCTTCTTCCTCGTTAGAGAGGTTTTTTTACCTGGCCACTGTCGCATATGTGCTTGCTTACTGGTCTTTGTCTTTGTCATAGTAATAATCATAGCCATTTACTTACCAACAACCAGACGATCAAATGAATAAAAAGCAACAATCACACGTGCGCTTTGAGACAGTTAAAACTGTGAAAAGCGCCTTACAAATGCTCAGAACTAGAACTTGAACGTGAAAATGCAAACATTGGACACATAGCCGCATAAAAGGCAAACACACGACACACCATCTCGTAAAAGACAATTACACAACACAACACACATTCACATAAAGTTTTCAATTAGCAATAATTGAGCCTCGAATAAACCTCATAGGCTACGATACTGCCACTGCGCTCTGCGAATGGTTGGCCACCAATCCAGAGTGTGTATCCCGCCTCCGGCCCTAAGACGCTGAGATAGGCGCCAGCTCCCCGCGACCCTGTAAAGGATGAAGCGGTAGAAGATGACTGACTGACATTCCCATAAAAAAAACGTCCTCTACTGAACGTCCAGGCCACATTCCGTAATCAGGCACCTGCTGCACTAGAAGTCAGCACAAATCTATAAAGTCTACAGAACCTGAACCCAACAAAGCACACAACTTAAGCGCAATTCCAGACGGCACCACTGCGGGGACTTTTCTGAAGTGCGCTGAGACTAGGACGGAAGAGTGTGATTTCTTCTACGCACCGTGGGACGCCACAACTCCTGCACACACCTGCACTTTATCGCCTCACAAAGCAGACGCGCGTCACGACTCCGAACCGCCTCCCGCGCAGAAGAGACCCATCAGACTCTGACTTCACGCCGAGTGTGTTTGCACATGCAGCGAGTTTGCTGTGGTGACAGAAGCTTCTAGTAGGAAGTAGAAAGCCAAAGCACAGTCGTGCTTTGTAGAGGCAATGTGAAGCAGAACACATAGGTTTATAGACCCTATCATTTTAATTTTGCAATAAAAGTTGATTGATTTATTGACTTTAAATTCTCAATATCTCATAAAGTAAATAGACTTTTTATGACACGTCAATGCAAACTAGAAAATGTAGGAATCCTTCAACTAGGGGTGGACGGTAGATCGGTATGAACGTGAATACTGGTATTGAGTTGTGCCATGATATAGATTTTGCAATACCGTGAATATCGTTACAGATTTTTAAAAAATACAGAATCGATTCAGATCTTCAAGATTTAGATCAATACGAGACAGTTTTTGTCCCATATTTATCTTTTTTTACATTAGACCTTACTTGCTGAATTTCTAACGACTGCAGTCACATGTTACATTAGGAGTTATCAAAACTAAAGAGAGACACCGACGACAGAGAGGAAGATAGAGTTAGAGAGAGAGAGAGAGAGAGAGAGAGAGAGAGAGAGAGAGAGAGAGAGAGAGAGAGAGAGAGAGAGAGAGAGAGATATGATCAGTTTTTTTACCTGCTTATACGTTTTGAGTCGAAAAGGAAGTTAAGCTTCGAAAGCTAAGAACTTTATTTGAACACATAGATACGTGCTTATATTTAAAAGTAGCACGGCTTTTATGTCATAAGTTAGACAACATTGTAAATATATGCTCCATTTGATTTTACGTTGACAATACGTGTGTGAAGACCATTTATTTTTACAACCTTTCAGCAGGCCAGTAGGCATGTATATTATTGTTTATGTATTGTTATGTAACATTTTAGTTTGAATTATATTTTATTCTCTTGATTGCTGGAATATGCTTATTAAATAATTGCATAATTTATAACACATTTTGCTTTATTTATTCATTCATTTGAAATAATGAATAATGATAAGAATAATTTAGCGACTCCCAAGAAAAGCACTAAATAAATAAACTTAAACTTAATAACTGGCCCATTCCTACTCTGGCCCATTCCTTCCTAAAATGTAGTCAATATTTTTCTGAAAACGATGAGTCCAGAGTCCAGACTGAGACACATTCGGCGCTCTCGGGAAGGAAGTCAACGAAGAGTCAGAAAAGGGTGTAAATGAAACGCAAAACGCAAAACGCTAACGGCTGCTTCAGATTTCTGCAAATCTTCAGAGGCTATTACACCGTGATAACGATTGTTGGCAAAGCGTTGGTGAATGCGTGTGACACACGTTTCCCGAAGGGGATGGACACGGGATGAAGAGCTTGAGATGCCGTTTCAATCTGAGGCCCGTGAGAAGCTCACACTCTTTTCACATAGCGAGATGTTATTCCAGGATGATTAAGTGCCGCGTTTTAGAGAGAGCGGGAAGCTAACGCTTCATCAGCGGTGACCAAAAGGACAAAACATTTCTAGCCAGCGGACAAATGTGCTTGAATTCTGCCAAACAAATCAACTAGAAATTCTCCATCATAATGGCTTATAGCATGCTATTATACTATATTAATGTGTGTGTGTGTGTGTGTGTGTGTGTGTGTGTGTGTGTGATGTGTATTACAGGTTGTCTATATTTCAGCAAAATCCAGCATTTAACAATATCGTAAAGAGAGGTTCAGTATAGGTTTTTTGATGGCTTGCTGAGAATAAATGTTTAGCGTGTCACTTGTTTAGTGGTGTCCCTCAGGGTTCAGTTCTCGGTTTCCAGCATTGGTGAACAAACAGAAAAACTACTTTTTCATTTTCTTTAGTTCCATATTTCTGTCTGAAGGGAATCACAGTCGCGGTCCGTGTAGATACTCGCTGTAATCCAATACTGTTACTAGAGCTTGTTTCTTGCACACGTATAAAAGTGTCCAGAGCAATAGCAGAGAAACTAGAGCAGAGGAATAATCTTCACTGTTATATGCATTTCCTAAATCATTGAGTTTTATGTTTTCAGTCTGACTGACCTCATGAGAAGCATTACAAATAAAAGCATTGGACGAACAATCATGACAAAACCGTTTCTTTGAAATAGCTTGATCCTCCACGTATCGCAGCACACTTATCAATGCCTGTTTTTTGTTTTTGTGACAATCACCAATACTGTCAAAATCCAGGCGATGATCGTGATTTTTCTGTTTGTTAATGCACTTGTAGTTTGTTCTCGCGATTTGTATTCTTCACTGCACATCGTAAGGTCGAGTGTAAAACTGACCAATCAAGATGTGTTTGGGTAATGGAGCTTTCTCAGATTTCTGTAGAAGGTTTGTGATTAATCCACGCCATGTTTCATTAGGCTAAGCCCACAAACGCTTTCACCAGACTGGAGCACACCAGCGCCGTCTAGTGATCCCGAGGTCAGTTCCACGAGAGAGTGACACTAAAGTCCTCAGTTGTCTGGCTGATCTGCCACGGCTTCTTCAGACCTCATGAAGAGCAGCATTCAGTGAGGAACCTCGCTTCCGTTTCTCCGTTCAAGACTTTTTATAGTGGAGAAAAACTAAGAACTGATTTGTGAAGAACAATTTCACCATTCAAAAGCCCTAAAGGATCTTTGTCTGTTCAGATGCAACTTGGCAATAAAAAATACAGTCATGACAAAATATAGCTACATGCAGCCGTGCGGGCTGGGGCGTCCAAATGAGCTTGAGACACACACACACACACACGTTTGATTCCCAGGGAAAGCAGAAAGTTGTTGATTTGTAAATAACTGTAATGCCATGTAAGTTTTACTTTGAATAAAAGTGTCTGATAGATGACTGAAAAGTATAAACAAAAATACAGAAGCTCAATGACTCACGTTTTCGTCTCTGTCGCTTATGTCAAGCTCATGGACTACAAAGGCCAGTAATCTTGTGTATGTTCTCTTCCTGGGTTCGTAGTCACATGTCTTATTGAGTTTACCTGTTTCATCTCGTTTATCAATGTATTTAAGTTGCCACCTGTTGGCTTTCACTAATGTTGAACCCACCTGTGCTTTTTAATTAAATATTACTTTTTGTGCACTACGGTCTCTGGCAGTTTTATCAGCTTAATCCTTTATTACTGATTAATCATTTATTAGATGGTTTGACCGTCTTTTTTTTACTTTACTTTACAGTCATTTAGTAGACGCTTTTATCCAAAGCGACTTACATTTCATTACAACTTTCACAATTCAACAAGTTCTTGCTTTCCCTGGGAATCGAACCTATTAAGAACACTTGTTTATAAGCATTTTGTATGCAACATATTACAGAATAAATAATGATAGAAAATGTAAACAGTGACAGTGTAACTCAAGTTTTTTTTATTTACTTAGCTGTAAACTTTGGCCAGCCCAAGGGGCATTAATAAACATATTTGCTATTTAGTGCACAATATTTGAATTAGCTCACAACATGTTTCTCTCACTTGCAAGAGTTTGCTGCAAGCGTGTGATTAACCCTATACGCTGCTCAAGCATAGACATTTCTCACTTCCGGTATTGGTGGACTTTTAACGAGTACGAGTACTTTAGAAAATATGGTAACGAAGTTGACACCGGTATCGGTGCATGCCTAAGTCAAATCACACTAATTGATCAAACAAAGACTGTGAGGAGTTAGGATGACGGTCAGGCATGAGTTATACACTCCTGCATTATACACTCCTGAAACTAATTTGGGAATAAGAAGCAGAAGCGTTTCAGAAGACCAAATCCTGAAGAACACTAAAGATTCAGTCACCCTGAACTGAGAACATCCAGCTCGGCTTTACCTGAGTGAACAGTGAACTTCAGCCAGCTTCAATCTCACTCAATAAAAACTTCAGTCCATTATAGTGGTGACAAAAATATTGATATTGAACAATCTGAAACGATACAATACTCTTGCCCAGCAGTATAGCTGCGTTTTCGGGTCATTTCTGTGTGAAGAATAGTGCTCTCTCACCTTCGCGCATGATAAAAACTGGCAGATGGCGAGCACAGTCTTTGTGACCGAAGCACATGGAAGAAGTTACCAGTATGTCTAGAATTTTTTAGGCTTCGAGGAAATCAAGCACGGGAAACCAATGCATGCGGGCACACCAATACAGTATGTAAGGCAAGCCCTGCTACAAACTGTGCTAACCAAAGGCGCAAACGCCACCAGTTTGACTAAACATCTCATGGACGACATACAGACTTATGCTGTATAAAAAATTTCAAGAGGTTAGTAATTGTTTTCATTATTGGCAGAAGTTTTTCCCCATTAATATGTTGAAATACAATGCGCCTCTGAGTGAGAAACACCAGACCAATGCATCTGACAAGAGTTAATAATAATAATTATTATTATTTTTTTATTATTATTATATGAATGTTTGAACATTTACTTATATTATTGATTTTAGGACAGGCAGAATTTTGTGTAATAAATTAATTTTCTTTTAAAACGACTTTTGAGACTTTCAATTGTTCCAAATCAAACCACACTAATCACACTATTTATGGCCAATGTCACGTATGTGCTTGCTCACTGGTCATTGTCATAGTCATAGTGACAGTGATCATTATAGCCATATATTTAACACCAACTACTAATGAAAAAAAAGCAACAATCCTCTTACATATTCACACGTGCGCTTTGAGACTGTTAAAACTGTGAAAAGCTTGAACAGTGCCATTGGTTACTTTGTAACAATTAACCCTAGTCATTTCTGTGAGCGTGTGATGTATGTTTGTACTTGTATTTACAGTATATGATAAATGATTACATTTAATTAAATCCCAAATGAAAATCAGTTTATATAAATGCTGTTGTTCATCTCTGGTTCATTAAATGATTTAAGCAGATCTCTGCAACATTTGATTTTATTCAGATAATGTACCAACAGGAGATCAATTAAAGTTTGAAAATTATTATTGATCATTTTAAAAACTTGATCTGACGACAACTAAAACAAATTACAAAAAAAGTTAATGTGTAGCATTTCTTTTAAAGCACCAGAAGAAATAATCTGCAGTGAAAACTCGCTCACATCCTTCTACTACACCAACTTTTTTGAAAAACAAATAAAATATTCAACTTTTTTACTTTCACATATATGTTTTACTTGGAAAAGAGAGCTTCTAGCAAACTCAATTTAGTTTCAATTTAATATTTTTTTCAAGTTGAGTTTTTTCATTTGCTTCTAGAAAATCTAAAATATCTTTTCTTGAGATTCCTCATTCTGACACATTTTCATGTTTTGGGTGGGTGATATGAATGAAAATTCATTTCACAACATTTTCTAGAATTTTCTAGAAATAAATGTTCAGACCGTATGGGTGTTATATTACAGCATTGGGGGGGGGTTACATTTTAGTGACCTTAATTACATTATTTGTCTTTTAAAAGTAGTAATCCTGGCGTTTATTCGAAAAATGGGAGACAGAGGGAGAGAGGAAAACAGAGAGAGTTTATGTTGTCAAGCTGTTTTTCTTTCTTGCTCTCCCTCTCGCGCGCAACGAAGCATGCATCTGAATTTGAATGTCGCGTGAAACAAACGTTTACAAACGACTTTGATAAAAAAAAAATAAGCAAAATCACTGCAGCGTGCGCGCATTTACGGTTTTCTTTCTTTGTAGAGCCGTTCTTAAACTACACAGACATCAGAGCTGCTAGCGCCTCACAGGTGTGATCTATTAATTCAGCCTGTTACAACGCTTTCTGCGTACGATTACAATGTCTCCATGTCATCATTACAAATTGTTACAAAACAAACGTGTTATACTGTATTAAAGTGTTTATATGCAGGTATACAAATTTTATTCATGAATGTGTGATGGTATTCACAATATTGCAAAATCCATAGTGTGGCACAGCTCGATATCGGTTTTCACGTTAATACCGGTTTACCGCCAACCCCTATTCAGTCTAATCTTTTGTTTTGTTTTTAAATAAAAAAGCAAAAAAAGACCCTAAAATTGTTGCAGTTTTTCCCTACAGTATCAAAAAGGTACAGAGTATCGATACTTTTCTAAATATAGTACCGAAGCTGCAATTTCTAGTGTCTAGAACATCACTAGTCCATAATGGATGCTTTTAACGCTCAGCAACGAGATTTCAGTAAAAAAAATGGCCACAGAGCCCAGAATATTGCTAAAGAACAAAGCAGCGCCTGGTGTAAGAAGGAGAAAGCTGAAGACGTGTGTGACAGGGAAGCAGATGGTGGAGAGGCAGATTCCTCAGCACGCCAGTCGCAGACAGGCACAACACCGGCCCTCCTGCCAGAGCCACGCCCGCGCCAGCCTTCCCACACACATCTCCAGGCCTGCAGAGCGTGTGGACCAGTGCTAATGAAACCGAGGATTCCCCACTCCAGCCAGAACAGGTCTGATCACACTCGAAACACCACACAAGCTTTGCTCTGATCAAGAACGCCATGGTACCCGGACGCATCTACATGTCAGGACAATAGCACGTTAGTGATGTGACTACATTAGGAAACGTTAAAAACATATGGTGGAGTGCTGAGCGCCGCAAGCAGGAGCTCGACACACAGAGTCTCCAGAACATTCTCAGAGCGAGCGTTACTCACCTCGCCCAAGATGTAGAATTACTCATATGATTATTATTCATGTGATTAAATATTATTCACGCCAGTTAGTATTATTCATGTGTTTAAATATTATTCATGTGAATAAATATTATTCATGTCATTTAGCATTATTCACATGATTGAGTATTATTCATGTGAATAAGTGATTCTGTGTTATGTATCTGATTAAGTATTATTAATGTCATTTGTTTTGCAGGGAATTTGCTATTGAAATGTTTAGAACATTTGTCCTTTACGGTAATTGCTTTTAAGTGATTGTTTATTATTTGTGTAGATTAGTATTATTCGTGTTATAATTATTTGTGTAATTTAGTATACGGTTAAGTTTACAATTTATGTGAACAATCAAGTGATTCTGTATCATGCATCTGACTAAGTATTATTAATGTCATTTGCTTTGCGGGTAATTGCTATTGAAATGTTCAGAACAGCAGCTTTCACGTGATTGTTGATTATTTGTGTGGCTTAGTAATATTCCTGTTATAATCATTCGTGTAATTTAGCATTATTCATACGGTTAAGTTACATTTATGTGACTAATCAAGTGATTCTGTATTATGCATCTGACTAAGTATTATTAATGTCATTTGCTTCGCAGGGAATTGCTATTGAAATGTTCAGAACTGCAGCTTTCAAGTGATTCTTGATTATTTATGTGGTTTAGTGTTATGCATGTGATTAATTATTATTCATGTCGTTTAGTATTACTCATGCGATTTGTTTTGCAGTTCCGGAATATTCTAGAATGTTTGCACGAATATGGTTCCGTCGCCGCGGTGGTGAACGCTCTCTTCTCGTGACCCTGTTCCGTCATCCTGCATCTCGTGACGTGCGCTCACTCGCTCGCTGCAGCCTGACGCCGCACATTTTCTGCTCTCAGGCGATCATAGAGAGCCACGCCCACTGAAGACAAGTCACGCCTTCCTCACATCACTGAGGAACACCTACTGCTGCTCCGTATCCCCAGCATTACACCTATGATGATCAATGGATCAACAGTATGTGTGTGTGTGTGTGTGTGTGTGTGTGTGTGTGTGTGTGTGTGTTGCGGACAGCAGCTGACCGGCTCAATCCCTTGTCAGTCGGCTGCATTCCAACAGTCCAGCTGAGTGTGTGGCAAAACAATGAATGATTTAGAGTGTGAAGACACAAGTGCGAGGACTCTCAGGCAGGAGACGTGCTTCAGATCTGCTTCCTGCTGAGGAGCTTGACTAGATCTGTGACGTGCATCGTGAGGAAGCGAAATGTTCTGTAACCAAGCATCCAGTCTGACTCGTACCAGGAGTGAACATGCTACACTTATCCATTATAAATGTGAGGAACAGCATCAACACACCTTCCACAGGTCAGCCTTGCCACTGAAGAAGCTATTCAGAGCGCTCTGGAACATTTTCTGATCACTCATCAATCTAATCTTCAATTACACACTTCCACTACTAACTAATGCTGTGAAACCGTTTGTGATGTGTGACAGAAGATCTGATTGGCTTAGTGAAACTTTTCAGCGTGGAAAGACTTCACGGTCCCTGATCTACGCATTGGGAGCTGCAGAACACAACACACCACCACGACAACCTAATGTTCCTCTGGGAATCAATAAAGCATCCTGGATTATTGACGAGCCATCGATTACCTTTCCGGAACATTGATGCGAGGCACTGCCACTGCGCCCGCTTCAACTTCTTCTTTTCTTTCTGATCATCTCTCCTCCCACATGGCCTCAGTGTCAGCGATCACATGTCAAATACAGACCGAGTAGAATCCGAGCGGATGTTGTGTTCGGGGATTAAAGCTCTTAGATGACACGTGTGTCTGCAGCGCCCGCCGGGATTAATAACACGCTGCCATTTCACTGACCCAAAGAATCACGCCGCAGCAACTTACATTCTGTTTTTTTAACATTCTAATCCATAAATCAGATATCGGATAGTTTGACTTGGGCGTGGTGGTTGGGAGGAAGGGCGTGGCTATACATCTGAACCACAGCTCTTTAGGTTTAAACAATGATTGAACCATTCGAAGTTGAAAATCTTCCAGGAATCTGCCTGTAACTGCAAACATCATCAGGAATGATCAGTCAGAGCATCATCTGTCCTATTTTGTCTGATTTCCTCAGTCACATTCAAATCAGAAGTGGAGCTGTGAGGTCAGTGAGTTTTTGTTCTGGAACAGTGGCTTACATCATGTCTTTTGTGTTTCTTTCGATCCAGGATTCCGTACATCTCAAGTACTACAGTACATCACCAGCGGCCAATTAAAAGCCCCAAATCAGCTTAACTGCATCAGAAGATGACGACTTGCGTCACATGAACCCGGGACCCCGCCCAGATCGGTTTTCCCTTCCTCACAGAGTGATGCTCCACAGCTGATGATTAGTGAACAGGAGTCTTGAACTTCGAACATGCTTCAGAAATGTTACATCAATTTTACTGAAGAATAAAGGAACAAACAGGAGCACAAAAATATGAAAAAGGTGTGCAGCAATCTAATATTGATATTAGGACAGGCAGAGATTTTTGTAAAGAATGAATTTACATAAACATATTTAGTGTGATTTTTGGGACCTCTAATTGTCCCGAATCCAACCACACTATTTACAGTACAATTGGTACTAATAACATACTTTTACTTGGAATTTAGCCAGTGTCACCAATGAACAAAACGCGTACTGAAACATAAGAGTCCAGTGTGCTGAGGAGCGGCTCCTCACAGTATATCAGCCAAATAAAGAGACGTCAGTGATGCTGCGGTCTGATGCTCGTCGCACTCAGTTCCCGCGCGGGCACGTGCAGCAGGTGGATATCCATCCTCGGCTGTCCCGTTAAGAATCACGCGAGATTCATTCAGGCGTTCAACGCTGACGCTGCGCGCGATCCCGCGCATCTGCGGGGGTAATCCCGACCAAGGAAGGACAGACACTATTGTTAAAGCTCCTCTGGAAATAGCATAGCCAATTAGCACTCGACAGTCCGAGTAATCCGTATCATTCCCACCGCGGGTTCCCACACGTGACATAGCGAACACGACCGGAGGGGCAGCGCCGTTCCAACGGGTCCGACCGACCGACGCACCTGTGCCGCCAAAGTAAAGAAGACGGACGGACGGACAGAAGCGTTTGATGACGCGCCGCACTTGACGGAGACTCACCTGCTTTTCCCGCGAGAAGAAGTGCCAGGACGACCGCCGTGCCAGGAAACATCGCAATCCGTTTCTTTCGGTTGTTGTTTATTCCCCGCGTCAAACGATGAATCTGTAATCCGTATTATTGTGCCGTCCGGGGAAGTTTCTACAAAGTTCTCGGGATCGCTCGCGGCTGTTGATGAGCTCGATCCGCGGAGTGTTGATGTTGTCGGGGGCTTAATTCGCGTGCCCGTATGTCGCGCGCCGAAACGGAGAGCCGAGGAGGGCGCGCACGCGCGGCTTCAAGATGCACGCGAGTGAATCCGGCCAATCAGCGACGTCTCTGAGGAGGTACCAGGATATATTATCGTGGAAAACATAAAACACATCTCGGCTGACCCGAGACAAAAAGACAATGGGGCGTCGTGGGTGACGATTTAATATTTAAAGAGACACTCCGCTCTGAAAAGACACACGCACACATATAAACGGTGTTTGTGCGACGCTGCGTTCGGTTTTGTCGCCAGCCTGACAGTTACAGTAAGGTTAAGCAAAATAAACATAAATAACAGCGCCAAGCGGAAATGACGACATGACTTTTAATCAGAATAATCAGTCTCGCGGGATTCATTCTTTTTAGTTAAATGATATACACTGTATAGCTTCCGTTTTATGATGATAAATAAAGCGATTGACATGTTTTTGTTGTGGTTTTGCCTCTGAGTCACGAGAGATGGATTCTTAATAATAATAATAATCCATTCAATTTTTTAATTGATAATATTCCACTAAACAATAATGCACAGTACGGTTAAACCTAGAATGATTGGCGGCTATCGGATTTTTTATTATTATTTTCAGACTATTTTTAGATTATTCTTTTTTTTACATTGTTTCAGGTGCGCGCGCCTTTGTGTGTGTGGGTGTGTGTGTGTGTGTGTGTGTGTGTGTGTGTGTGTGTGTGTGTGTGCGTGCGTGCGTGCGCGTGTGTGTTTGCGCGGCGGGGGGTGTCTAAGAAAAAAGCATATTGTGTAACAGCCGAGCTACTGAATGCGTGAGAAACACAGAAGAGAATACGACCATTTATTCACAATCGTTCTTCATCATCTTTACTTTGGCTATCATCAGAGAACAAACCTGCTCAATCTCGCTTTGTGTGCCGTCTGAGGGCTCAGATTACTCTCGCTGAGCGGCCTTGTCATTGAGATGTTGAGGGTGTGATGGTCACTGGAGAAGCCGTGGATGGTTCAAGTGTGGGCAAGTCCTGGTCTGAATAGCTAAAGAAAAACAAAATCAAGACTTCAGTGGCCAAGTCGAAGCCTGACCTGAATCCAATTGAGTTCCTGTGGCATGACCTTAAAATAGCGGCTTGTGCTCGAAAATCCTTAATTATGGCCAAATTGCAACATAATAAATAATAAAAACCACATGAATTGTTTGCTTGTGTTTTTTATGCATTACTTGTGTTTGGTGATTTTAAAAAGTCCATACAATGTAGCAAACATCCAAAATCAGTAAAGTGTAAAAAAAAATAGAGTGTGTAGTTCTGTATACTACTTCTCTTTAGGCTTTTCCCTTATGAGGGGTCGCCACAGCGAATCATCCCTTTCCACCTCATTCTATCCTGAGTATATCTTCCACTCTGACCCCAGCCAACCTCATGTCCTCTCTTACAACATCCATATATCTCCTCCTTGGTCATCCTCTTGCCCTCTTTCATGGCATCTCCATCACCAACATCCTTCCAATATGTTCATTATCCCTCCTTTGCACATGTCCAATCCATCTCAGTCTGGCCTCTCTGACTTTGTTGCTATCATAGGTAACGTGAGCTGTTCCTCGTTCCTTATTCTGTCCAACCTCGTCACTCTAAGAACCAATCACTAAGGAGAACCTCAACATCTTCATCTCTACCGCCTCCATCTCTGCCTTCTGTCTCTTTCTCACTCCCACTGTCTCTAAGCCATAAAGAAGAGCTGGTCTCACCACTGTCTTGTAAACCTTTCCTTTGAGTCTTGCTGACACTCTTCTGTCACACAACACTCCTGACACTTTTTTCCACCCGCTCCACCCAGCCTGCACTCACCTCCTCACCTCTTTTCCACACTCCACATCACACTGCACTGTTGATTACAAGTACTTAAACCCCTGCACCTTCTTTACCTCCACCCATCCATGCCTCTTCTTTCCAGAGCAAACCTCCTCCTCTCTAGCTGCACCTGCTCTTTAAAAGTACTGTAAAAAAGTGAGTTAGTTTGTCAGTGTGACCACTGGGGTCTGTATCTAAATTGCGCTCTACAATTAACTATCCACACATATGTGGCATGAACCCACTGGATGGGAATTTGGACATGAAGAGAGAGTAGTGTAGTACAGTACAGCTAGTAGTCTGTGATAGATGTTGTGATGGGTTTTTTTTTTCATTCGTCTTAAAATTGTTTCACGATTTCGTCACAAAATTGTCACGATTTCCACAATTCTGTGTGTGTGTGTGGGTGTGTTTAATTACACCATGCAGTGTCTGATGAAGTGTTTGTATTTGCTGACCTCTGCTGTTTAGGCGGTGTAACTGCGCTCTGAAACGTTGTGCTGGTAAATCTGTAATGTTGCCACTAGAGGTCAGACTTGTTGCTCTGAAAGCTCAGACTGTAGCTAATTTTTTTCAATACATAGTTTTCTATTAGCAATAAACTGTATCAAATAATCAAATATTAAAATACAGTGCTGAAAATATAATGGGTCTAATGTTTTACAAAAGCTGGGGAGTCACCAGTTTGAATCCCAAAGTGGTACTTTACACACACACACACACACACACACACACACACACACACACACATATTTCAGGCATTCATAAATGCATCCACTTTTAATTGTAAACAGGTTCTTAAAATGTTCAGAGCAAAAAAATATCTTGAAGTCATTTTCATTTTCAAGCTAATAACGGTTCCTGTTTGCTGAGATAAACGCCTAATGTAATGATGTTTTCCCCAGAAAAGTCGCCCTACTGTGACAAATGAGAGCTCTGAATTACTACCACTGGATGTTGCTGCAATATGGCTGTCGACGCTAATGAACCAAACCAATTGAATCCGTCGCTTGCCTCCATGTCGGAAAGCAAATTGGAATAAACTGTTTTCATTTCATGATGATATTTTTATTTTTACATAATACAAATTAATAAAAAATAAAGTGTGAGGTGGTTAACAATGTACAGTAATTGTATCAAAATCAAAAACTATAGAATGTAACCAGCGAATGCAACTCTTAGACAAGTTTTAGCCATTAGGCAACGCAAGCATTACTTGCGCTTTACCTTCAGTTTGCCCGTTTTCTTTAGATGATTCTTAGCTCAACTTCTAATCGTGTGAGACTTTTCTCTAATCTTATAATATTCAAACCTATATAAGATTGACTGAGCTTGAATGGCCACACGTTAACGACAGGTCACATACTGTACGCGTGTGATGACTGATTTATGAGCTGTATCCAGCTTCATTCCAGCCCAATAACGTCAGCGTTCAAAGAGAATAAGCTAGACTTTGAAGAAGGACGCTTTTCTGTTCTGTGGTATTGATTGCTGTTTGAAAGCAGCAGAACGCCACAGAACATTCACCTTTTATTTCCGGCACCTTCTTCCCAGTGCTTATTCCACACACAAAGACCTATTCCTGTTTTAGCCCAGCTTCCGCTTCCAATATCTGTAGCTTTGAGCAAAATCAAAATAACAAAACCACAAAAAAGAAATCAAAGAAACAAAATGTGATCTCACAAATACTCCTTTAGGTTCCATTTCAAGATTGCGGCGGCCGAGTCAACAGCCGCAGACAAACACGCCGGCACTGCTTTCATCTTCTGCTGGCTTAGATTTATTTTTGCTATATTTTGTTTGACTCTAATTCTATTTCCTTTAGTATGATTTCTGCTGATTAACATGTTGTGGTAGCACTTATAACTACACCTTATTTAGCTCTAACTAGCCATGAAATATGACAATATTTGTTATCAAAAAACGTGGTAATTAGGCATGACCCATATTTGTAAATGATGCACATCTAATGATTAAGATCATGAATAACTGGTGTTTCATTGTTAATTTATATTTAACGCATGAACACATGGTTACCTGATACTATAATTCATGAAGAGTTTATAAAATGCTTAATACTTTGTGAAGTTATTCTGTGATCAATTCAAAAGTGAAAACTGTTTTTGGTTTTTAAAGAATTCATTAATGTTGGAAAAAACCCAAAAAGGGCCTGAAGTCCTGCTGACCTGGAAACCAAGTCAAAGATCACAACCAAGGCTTGATACCGGAATGCAGAACATACCGTAATCTATTTATTAAAACTTGGATCTTTAAAAAGTCTTTAAACAAAGCAAAATCACAGAAAAGAATATATTAGAAGTAAAGCACCAGGCTTTTTAGCTTTTTTTTTGCAAATACTGTGCATTTAAATTCTTGAGCGAAAAGAAAAAAAGAAAATGAAACACTGTAGAAACACATACATAACAATCATGAAAAACAATGAACCCTAATCAAATTACACGTATTTACTTAACTTTTAATTCAATCTCAGTTTACTAGTCACCATTTTTATCCGCGTTTTGTTTTCTGAACATTGTGTACAATGATTACAATAACACCCAGATTGCCGGTCCTTTAAAGGAGACGAAGTTTGGCGGTGTGTTATATCAATGTTCACTTTTCATACTCCAAGTTCACTTTTGGAGTAGCCGTTTCTTTGTGATATTTGTCTTCAATTAATAAAGTGAATATTCTTTGCTCTTAATTGGAACCTAGAGTATAATGATAATGAAGGCATTCTATTCTATTCTATTCTATTCTATTCTATTCTATTCTATTCTATTCTCGTCTATTTATTCTATTCTATTCTTATTACACCATCTAAAACTGCTAGGAACCTCAAAGTGATGATCAACCTCATCTCTCTACAAACACCAATACTCATTCTTTTCTCTGCACAACCTCAAAAACACAATAACATTTCCACTTACTTGTAAAGCAAAGACTTTGCAACACAACCTCAGCATGAGCAAAATAATGCAGTTCACTTTGCTTGTCACTTCACACTGGCTCCCAGTTGCTGCAAGGATCAATTTCAAATTCTGACTTCCAGAACTGGGACTGCATCCTTCTATCTCGACAACAGGTACATGTTTATTCGTCATCCTGTCATCTACTGTACAGTTTTGATTCTGTTGTGGATGATGGACTGCTTTAAAGTTGTCGATGTCGTCTACCTGGACATTTTTAAATTGACTAGAAATTCTATAAAAAAAAAAGACCCCCCCCAGCTCTGACACAGACCCAAAATGTGTTTTAATCCACATATCCTTGAATACTTAGAACTTGAGTTCAACAGGAGCTTCGTTGGTATTCACAACCCTTTCACAATGCACATTTCTCTTTGTCATAAGCTTCTTATCAATTTTCAATTCTCTGCTTGACTTCTCTGCGCACGCAAACATTTCATTACTGTGATAGCTGACTCTGAGATCACGCCTGCCATTCCTGTGACCCTGCAACACCCAGAAGTCCCATGTATAAGTGTCTCCCGTTCTTCTGACTGCTTGAATCCAACAACCTGTTGAACACAAACAGCAATCACACATGGGGCATCGGGACAATAAGTGTAATTGGTGGGTATAAGATTCAATTTTCTGTAGATCATCAAAATGGCAATTAGGTGATTTTTTTTTTCAAGAGAGTTGCGCTGCATAAGAGCAAAGCAGAATGTGAGAGCAATCACACGAGGACTCGTGCAGCATCTAGTTTTGTCATGAAAGTTTGATCATTTGCATGTCAATGTGGTGAGATGAAAATGTAGAAAATCAAGCCAATCACAAAGGAGCTTGTTAACAGCCTGATTGCACATACAAGAAAAGTGGGATGGTTCTCAGCAGTAGAACTTTAAAATCCAGAAATTGTTCAGACAAAAGCTGCGATAAAAACAAGAACCCCCATGTTAATGCTCTGCAAACGGCTTCTTCCTGCAGGAGAATCAAAGGCTGAGGATTTATGCCTGGGCATCTGCAAGGACAAATCGAAAAATATGCATGACTTGAGCTTCCCTGGTGCCGCACTTCAATAACACTGAATATTGATGTGATTGTTGATTTGTTCTGTGGGCACTGAAATGCCTCTCTGATGATTTCTGAACAAGAGCGTGGACAGAGACTCGGATGCAGAAATCCACTCTGTTCTACACAAAATGTCTTTTTGCTTTCACCTTATTTTAAGGAAATGCTTTGTCATGTTGGATTCGTGTTTTAAACTAGATTTTCAATCTTTATACATGTAATAATCAAGTTTTGTAATATTTACAGTATTTGTAGTATTTTGCTTTTAACACAGTTGTATTTTATATGATAAAATTAACTTTTGCAGAATATTTTGAGATTAGAAAATAAACATTGTAACGAACAATTGTCTTATTCTTTCTCTAATTTTAGCCAAACATCATGCCACCAATAATTCTTATTTATTTTTTTCAGGCAATGTTCATTTGCCTTTAAACCAATGGTAGTAAAATCTCACTCGTATAAAACCACAATCAAGGAAATTGTTTGAAGGAGATTGTCCTCATTTCAAAGAGAATTATTTAGATCCGTTCTGGGTTTATCTAGAGGAAAGCAGGTTATACGGCAAATATCTAATAAAATTGAACGACTGCTTCTATCACATCTTTATAGCACAATCTTTATAGCACATGCTAGAAATATGTATAGCTTATGGCTGGTTGAAAATGAATAGGTGAAAAAGGAGGGACAATTGTTACCATTTGCTTTTGTCCAGTTTGCAGAATGTGCAAACGACATGCTGGAGGAAGGAATAACTAATGCTGAGGTGAATAATAAAAGACAACAAGCCACACGTTGAGAATATATTTTAGCAAAGCTCTCACCAACTGTTGTCCGAGCAGTGACTCGTCCCAGCAGTTTGTCTGGTCATTGCATCTCCAGGATGTGCTTTGTGAGTGGGGTTTGTCAACAAGGCGTGCTCTCATAATTCTTATACATTGCCATAACAATACAGTTATACATACAACTTGTGTTCAAGAGGTTGCATGTTCCAATTCTGGTCTTTGGCGATATTGACAAACTTCCTCACTTCTTTCTAAATAAAAGAAATACAAGCATTTAACCAGCCACAGTGTTTACCAGGTTAACCATCAATGTATTTCTTCTAAACTCAAACAGAAGACATCATCGTTCCTCATTAGACGCATTACCAATGCCATAAGGAAATTAAAATGAGCGAGAAGAATTAGAAACTATAAGCATCGTCACGAACTGGATAATTTGGAGGACATTCCTTGCTCTTCACTGGACGCTGTTTCTGGAATGTTTAATCTCGGCTCTAGCGTTCGTCAGATTCACTCATACCTGGATGCTGGGAATCTTTAGTTAAGCCTCCATTATCAATCCCCTGAACTCGAGATTTTGGACTGAACACAGCCTTTTGGTTATTATCACCTGTTGTGTCAAATTTTCAGCCTCGACAATGCTGCATTACATCAGATGGCATGCATAACAGACACTGATGCCAGTGTGACCTGGTGGTTCCTTCACTTGAGAACTTTCTCTTTGAAGTTCAGATCTGAGCAACTAACAGCAATTCAGATGGGCTGTCAAGAGGATGGTTGGGCTGGGGAGCGTGTGGTGAGTCTTCCGAAAAAGATATCAGCATCACCATGGAGATGGGCTGTACACCGCACACATTAAGGCTCAGCAGCCCGCCGTTCACAGCCAAAGCCGATATAAACGAGTATGAGAGAGAACAGACCCTGATCGGTTTAATGAGCCTTTCAGAGTCCAGGAGTAGATCTGCTGAGAGGACGGTATCATGACCAGCACCGAACACCAGCACGAGCATCTCGCACTCAGCATTCACGTAAATCACAGAGTAGTGTAAATATAAGCACGCTGTGGAGACCTATGATCTAAAAAACTGTACTTCGCTCATTGTATTAAAATTCACATCTAACAAAACAAATGGTTACATTTTCGAGGGTAACCCCATTATAAAGTCTCCTGCGTTAAAATCCATCTCTGAGCACACACGGTAATCTGGTCTATTTCAAACAGACCTGAGCTCAGAGAAAAGCATTTATACTGGAGAGCAATTATGTCATTTCTCAGAAGATAATATTGGTTTCTTATTTTATGAAGTTTGACAGCTCTCAGATAATTAAATAATGTGAGAAATATGATCATTACAGAAGAAAATTAAATTCTGTGCTTGGACACATTAAGTATGTCCGCCTCACAGCGTCTTTTCCTGCTCTTGCTGATCGTTCATACGGTCCCCAGAACGCTCAGCATCGTGTGAGACTGACGATGACAGCAGGACTGCAGATTCACTAGTTCTTACAATGCAAGTAGCTGCAGCGACAAAAAAAAAAACTCCTGTGTAACATTTTTCTCTTACAATAACTCAGAGCAATGCGTCTGTAGGCTCTTTAGTGCTTGTCTTGGACAATGTTTAATTGCCAAAGTCCTTGAGGCCTAAATAAAAAAAAAATGCTTTAAAGCAACGTTTCCTTGAGCTCTGTTAGAATACAACACAACTAAAGAATTTTAACTTTGATTTGTTGTTAGAATGGCTTTTGGTATCATCCATTCCACTTTCCAGAAGATAGTCTAAGAGCGAAATGTTTTCCATATAACATTCATCATGTCACGTCAGGTCGCCCCAAGTAATGCTTAACGAAATCTCTGACAACCTGACTTCAGGGACTTCCATCATTCCTTTGCTCAACAAACTGTAATCAACAAACTATTGCATTGACCTGGATCTTGCTATTGTTGTAGTTTTTTCTTCTATGTAGTGGGTCTTCTGTTTGACGTGGGATTGATATGGATGGTGGTTGAGATGTTGTTACTAGTCACGTTCTTTCTTTGCTTAATGATTGTCAGGGAAGCTTAACTATAGTCTTGGTTATCTCGACCTGTTAATTGAAGAGTTTTTAATGTTTTGTTTTTGTTTAGCTGACATTTCTCTCTTATTTTGAAAATGCCCCTTTTTGCATCTTGTCCCCTCGTTCCTGATCGTGACCTGAGAAACCCGGCGGGACGCACTTGGAAACTGCACCGGCGCTGACACAAAGCTGCCAGAGTTTCTGCCGATGCCGGTCTCCATGGATGCGGAGATGTCTGTGTGTCTTTCACCTTCAGGCCAGGACCTGCCGGCTCTTTTGCACTGGCCTCAACAAACAGACATTTGGGTCTTTGCATGTTGTTCCAAGTTTGAATGTCGTGACCGTGGGTTTTATTTTGGGTGTCTTTCATGTCTGTTCGTAGTCCCATTCATGCTTTCAGTGACCCTGACCTCTGAAAGTTTTTTTTTCTATCAGACTTTTATTTTACTGAATGGCAATATTTTAAAATTTCAAAATCTTCAAAACACTTTCAAAATCTGTTCCCATATCTGCAATGTGCAGCTTCAGTACAGCTCAGCTCTTTGTTTTACTGCTTACACAATAAAGTAAAACTAAAAGCCACTGGAAAACATACTTTCTCAAATTCATGTTTCATTAAAAATGTGAAAAATGAACTCTTGTTTTCTGTATGTTTTGCTTACGCTGATATACAGTAATGGTAGCGATTAATGGTAACTGAATTCTGTCATGTACTGTACGTGCTTCAACACTGACCCTGCGATGCTCAAAACAGTTAAAGCACAAACAAGTTCTCACAATGAATAACCTTCAGCAAGACACATCTTCACATTTAACAAGGCATTCACATAAATTTGTAAAAAGCTCCTCGCTGATTGCTGCAGAATATCGGTGAAATGCGCCGTGTCGGATAATCCTTTCCAATTAATGTTTCAAGAGCTGCAGGCTTGAGATTGAGACGCTCATTGTTAACGCAGTCTGATGTTTATCTGAGGAACAATTTCTTGAAAGACCATCATTGTTATCTTGGTAAAAAGCCACATCTCATATATTCATGATTTGCACTATGGCTGACCTTGGAAATCCGTCAGAATTGAACACCATCTGTGATATGTGAAGCTTTAGAATAGCGATGTGCTATGTGAGGCTTGGTTTTCATTGATCATTAATGTCAGAGGTCTGACTGTTTGATTGTGAGATAGAAATCAAGTAAAAAATTGCCCGTGGAGCAAGAGAAGGTTCATTTGTAGGATCTATAATGGTACTCCTCCCTTACAGGACCAGCGAGCCCATAACCCACCATAAGCCTCATCTCGGCCCCCTCTGCGTTGTCCATCCGGTTCCTGGAGAGGTTCTGCTGCAGGTTTAACAGTAAAATGCTTCCGGAAGTGTTAAGACGAACTCGGACGAACTGCAGTTGTGCTTTGTTAGCCATGCAGCTCGTGTTTATCTCTGGGCCCGACACAGTCAGCATAGCGTAATGAGCCACACCGCACAGCGAGGCCGACCGTGCTAATCTGATTTGAGAGTTCAACTTTTCATTTAATATCAGCGTTTGAAAGTCCTCAGAATGATGCGCTTATGCCAGTGGCTTTTATCCTGCGGTTCCAAGCAGTGCACTTCCCTGATATTGAACGAATTATTTATTTAAAATAGATGGCATTTCTTGCAGTTGTCTGATGTTGCTTGTTTAATCATTTTTTTTTTTGGCTCAGCCATTACACGTGAACTGGATGAATCAAAAAAACTGAAATATTTTAAAATAAACTATGACCTTGTGAGTTATATAATTATATAATAAATAGTTATATATTATATACTATAATGCATATGAAAGCTAGTGTCTGGGCAGTGGGAGACACAAAAGAAAACAAGCTAGTGAGCACAGCAAAAATAAAGAGATGGCAGAAAAAAGGCAAAAACAGCTTTTTGGAAAAAAAAAAATTAAAAATTAAATTTATTTTTATTACAGCTGTGAAATTAAAGTGAGTGTGTCATTATATCCACTAGTGGCTGTGTCAAACTCTGCATTTAACCTTTCAATGAAGCTACTCACACACATTGCAGGGACACACACAATTGGTGTTTGTGTGCCTCACTGGAGCAGTGTGCCGGTGTTGGAGGACATGTGGAGGTCCGTATCTTGATCAAGAACACTCCGGGATTTGAATCAGCAATGGCCAAAACCACACACTGGCACTCGGCTTCTCACTGAACCACAAAAACCACACACAGAAACCAGATCTGCTGTCCAGTTCACGATTAGATAAATGTCTTTTTTTTGTTAGCAATGATTCTGCAGATTTTAGTATCAAGTTCAGGATGTAATCAGATGTGTTTAAGAATATGATAATTTATTTTTGTATTTTACATGATTTATTATTTATACAAATTTGGTGTATCAATTTGTTAATCATTTTGGTGGCTAGTAAAAATGTTCAACTGTTATTTGCAACTAGTATCTGATACCTTATACAAATAAGAGATACCTGATAAAAAATTACTCCATTACAAGTCACCAATTCCAAGAACTTAAGCAAAACTTCCATTTTAAAAGAACTTACATTAAGTATTTTACTTGCACTAATTTTAGTCTCAAAAGCACCAAGAAGTGTGAAAGAGAAGCAAGAAACTCTTTATTTATGAGGTTTTAGATCCAAATATAGAAATTAAATGAAACCCCACAATGACTCAGAGTAAACAAAAAAGATTTAAAAAGAACAAAAAGTCAGTTTCAGTCAAACTCACATGTGGAAAGAAAGCACAACTGATAATTTACGTTCACATAATTTAGCTCACAGATAGCTCACACATCCGCGGTAGGAAAAAATGTCAACTTGTCGTACACATTCAACATAACAAGTAATGGTAAGTATCTATGTAGTGGATTACAAAAGTTGCTTATATTGTATTTCTGATACTCAGTACAAAGTAGCTAAAAGTTCAATAAAGTCCACTTACATTTTATGTGTAAGAATTATTGTTAATGTTAAACTCCTTTACTCATCACTGTCATTAAACATTAACTTACCGAAAACAGCAAAATGATTTTGAAAACCAAAATGTTGTCGATGCTTTTTTTAGCAGGTTTGATCTCCAGGTCAATCCAGAAAGTCATTGACCACTCAACAATAGGTAATTACGCTGCTTTTCACAAGACAAGACGCTCAACAGTTTCCTTTAAACTGACCCTTTGTGACAGAACATTTCTTTAATTAGTATTATGCTAATAGGAGCGTACATATGGCAATGGAAAGAATGGTAAAGTAATTATGGATTATGATGTTTTGAAGATATTTAAAACTAATTTCCTCATGCAAATTAATCCAATTAAACTACCTACCCTTTAATAGAGACTCACTTTTTAATTTGAATTTGAATACTGTGTTTGGCTTCTAAATTTGGATAATGAACTCTGAGAACACACTGTAGAGTTTGCTTCAGTTGATACGGTGACGACAGGTTTTAAACTCTAAACTCTCAGCATTTCTGCAGTTCCACTGCAAGTGATTTGTTTGATTTCTGATTCTGAGATTCTGACATTCAGAGACAGTAAATGTGCTCAGATGATCCTGGTGTTGTGTTCATGATTATTGTTCAAGCCTCCAATCAGGGGCCATTGTTACTGCATCATCAGTTTCCGAACAAAATCAAGTCTTTATCAACAAACATTTGCTCTTCAGCATTTAGGAAAACTGAATGAATGATTAATACACGTAGCAGTCCATTAAAGAGGCAGGAGAGTACAAATAAACCAGGACCTGCTGTAATCACCAGGTCTGATTGCTCACGCACAAACGTGGCTGCAAAATAACTGCCCAAAAGATACACTGATTTGAAACTGCATTTCTATATTGTGTGTGTAATGATGATAATACCTGAATGAAAAAAATATGAACATACAAAAAAATTAAAGCAAAAAAAGTTCTTAACACTTTCTTGTAGAAACAACAACTCTAAAAGCGCCAGAGCCCTGCTACTGTTACTCAATAACATGAGTATTTCAGTTTTCAAGCCTGCAGGGTTATAATATTGTGTTAACTCATATAAAAGCATTGTTATTGTTACAATCCTGCTCCTTGGCTCGGACAGGCAGCCAAGGAAGGAATCTCTGGCCTTAACCCTAAGGAATCCCTTTGCACTGTTACGATCCTGCTCCTTGGCTCGGACAGGCAGCTAAGGAAGGAATCTCTGGCGCTAACCCTAAGGTATTCCTTTGCACTGTTACGATCCTGCTCCTTGGCTCGGACAGGCAGCTAAGGAAGGAATCTCTGGTCCTAACCCTAAGGTATTCCTTTGCACTGTTACGATCCTGCTCCTTGGCTCGGACAGGCAGCTAAGGAAGGAATCTCTGGCCCTAACCCAAAGGTATTCCTTTGCACTGTTACGATCCTGCGTAATGGATTTATAGTGTTTTGGTCAGATACTCATGCCCCAATACACCGCACAACACAGAGTATCTGATAAAGTTACGTTTATAACAAAAAATTAATTAATGATGTTTTATTTTTCAAATCAAATCACGTTTATTGTTGCATACACTTTTACATGCAGTGAAAAGTTTCTTTTATTGGTTCATTTGCAGTAAAAGAAACCAGCACTGCTTTTAATTATAACCACCCCCTTTTTCAAACTTTAGACCAGGGTTGGCCAACTCATGCGGCTCTTTAACTTGTTTCATGCGGCTCTTCTGGAGCTTTCACGTGACATGAGTTAAATATGCACACAATGTTAACTGTTGAAAAATAACTAATATTATCATGTTGGTGTGGTTATTTTCATTAAATATTGTGTTTTTTTCCATTAAAGAGGTGTGTGTGTGTGTGGGTGCGTGTGCGTGCATACACAATTAAGGAATGAGATGATGTTTATGTGTGCCGATGTGTATGATGTGACTCATAAAAACAGTGGCTCTTAGTCTCTGACTAGTTGGCCACCCCCGCTTTAGACGATAGTTGCGGGGTGCTTATAATCGCCGATTTCAAATATGCGTGTGTGTGAGTGTGTGTGTGTGTGAAATATGAATATAAGTGCCCATTTATCCATTTTTCAAGTCAGTTGCAATGACAAATAAATGGAAATGCGTCGTCTTCATGCAGTGGTGCGCATGTGCGCTGTGTCCTTTTTTTTTTTTCTTTAAATAATGGTTCCGAAGGCAGACGTGCAGCTTTTATTGGCTCAAAAACAGAAATAAAAAAACAAAGTAACACTGGGAGATCAAAACAAACGCTAAAAAAGCTTCAGAACAGTAGGGAAAAAAAGAACACCAGAGTCAAACACAATCAAATCCCTCAGTCTGCTGCACAACTAAACAAAACGGTTCTGATATATGTCTAACAAAGAAACAAGCTCAGTTTTAGTCGGGTGTGCAAAGGCTCATGCATTGATGTGCATGTGTTGTGCTAGTTACTTAAAAATTTTGTATTTAAAATACTTTTTAATTACTGTGTCTGAAAAGTAACAAAGTTACTCAAAAGATAATCTAACTAAATAATTATTTTAAATCACTATAAACTTTTAAATTTTTAATAATATAAAAAAGCAGTAAATACCAGTAAAGCACAAAATAGCCATTTAGCTTTCTGAGTCACCTTTATTACATTCTATAATAAAACATGTTACTAGTAGAACAAAAGCTACTCTGAAACAATAAAAGCACCTACTGTACAAGACAGAGATTCTACAGGACTCAGAAATTCTTCCACAGTGTAGCCTGGATTCAGACACTTTCTGCGCTGTAGAAGTTAAATCAAGTTTTGCTCTTATCTGTAGTTTACGCAGTTTGTGTCCAGTCTGACCCCCTTAAATTACGACTTGTAAACTGAAAAGTATTTTAATTACAGTAACACGTTACTTAGTACTTGGTAACTAACACTTAGTAACGCGTTACACCCAACACTGCTGACTGCTTTCATTTTGTCCATGTCAATGGAGTCTTGTCACCCAAATATAGAGTCCAACAAGGTTCAGTCCTTGGCCCAATCGTAGTCTCACTGTATATGCTTCGTCTAGGAGACATATTCATAAAGCATGGACACAGCTTTCACCACTAAGCAGATGACACACACATTTATGTCTACAAGGCTTAACAAAATGATAAAATTTTTTAATAAAGTAAATGACATGACATTAGGGATTGGATGATAAAACTGTTCTATTGCTGAATTTAAAGATTAAAGCTTGATTATAATCTGAATCTAAATGGACTTTCATCCTCACTAACAGTGGGAAAACGCTGGAGCATTAGATAGTAATAAGCTTACATATTAGATAGTAAGCTTTTTTTTTTTTAATCCTGTCAAAAACGTGTGTAGAACCACATTTATCTTATCCAAGAAAGATCTCTAAATTGCAGCATATGCTCACTTGGCCAGTTGCAGAAAAACTCAAATATAGGAGGCAATACTTTTACAGTATGAGCTCAATGTTAGATTACTGTAATGGTCTTCTGGAGTTGTCCTGAGGCTCTGAGTTATCTACACTTTTCTGGATGTTCATGACGTTGCTCTGTCTGCTATGGAGGAATGGTGTTTTCTGAAGCGTCAGTGAGAGACTACATCACTCTTTGATGACATCTGTTAGGACCGCAGAAGGATGAAAGTGTCTGGTGTGTGATGTCACATCCTTGCACCATCAGGAAAATCGCTTCATGAATAAACTGAACTTGAACGGCTTCGCAGTTCATTTCCAGGCGCCATGATGACATTTATCTGTAGGAAAGCGTGACTGTTAACATTAGGACAGGTTCTGCATGACTGTAACAACGTGCATAGTTTACGGGATGAACATATAGCATATCCACAAATTCAAAAACAGAAAGTTCCTGGTGTAAACAGAGTTGTTGTCCGCTGTCCACTTACAACATAATAGACGGAGCGGAAATAATTACACTGCATAACACACCGGAAGCATCTCTGATTGGCTGGTGATCACCAGAAAAAATTTGAAACAAATCATTTCCCTCTTTTCGATCGGGGCTACTGAGATGTGACAGGAGTATTGATCAGCTAAGAAAGGTGCATCATTACTACTGTCTGTGAAGTATTTATATTTAACCTTCTGCATTTCTTTAGGACTGATATACACACCAGGACCCGGCTGTACTGGATTATGGTGAGAATTCTTATCATAACTACTGGTTGTTCCACAATTTAAAGGTTTGTTATAGACTCAAACGAGTTTTCCTGTAGAAAGTAAATCGAAATGGCAGTTCAATCAATACTACCAATAAGAACTTCTGTGCCTTTCTGGCAAAAACACAAGCCAAGTAATTGATTCGCTGTGCATCATAAGAATACCCCACAGGCGAAATGCATTTAGAAGCATTGTACAAATTAAACTGGAGTTAATTAGAGCAGCAGCAAATAAGACAAATATTTTCAAATCAGTGCAATTTTAGTACACACACTAGCTCTAGTAATACTAGCATCTTGAAAGGAACATAACAACCTTAAACATGTAATAAAACACCAAAAATCATTTTGCGTTTTGGTGGTCAGGAAATCGCTGACCTGAGAAACACTTTACATTCTTCTTTGTACCTACACTGCCTGTTTTATGTGTTTTCTACATGTGTTGTCCTCCACGGGAATTACATTTCCTTTTTAATTCTATGTATGATACTTAAATTCTACTAATTCTGAATGGCCTTTCTATTTCTTTGTCACAGGGAGCTGGTATCCCAGTAACTCTAGTCCTGAAGGCAGGAAACACTCTGGTATGGTGGACAAACAATCATAAAGCAGCATCAACAATTAGCAATCAGTTCTCTAATTTGCTTTCTCCACAATATACACCACCTGCTGCCGACACAGAAATATTTCAAATAAGGACGTCTCCAAAATCCTTCTATCTAGTCTGTCTACCATTTGTCTGACTGACCAATCACATCTTGACCCCATGCAGTCAATCTCTTCCAACTGTTCTTACAACACTTACTAAAATCCTTAACACCTCTCTATCAACCGGCACTGTGCCAAGAATGTTCAAACAAGCAGTGGTGACTCCACTACTTAAAAAATCAACCTTGGACCCAAACTCACTTGTAAACTACAGACCAATATGCCTACTACCCTTCATGTCAAAAATTCTTGAAAGAGCTGTGTTTCAGTAACTGACTACTTCAGCAAAGTATTTGGCCATCAATGGCCTTCTTAACCGCAAACAATCGGGATTCAAGAGAGGCCATTCCACTGAAACAGCACTTCTGTCTGCCACTGAAAATCTTACTTTGACTAAGGCAAATTTAAAGTCTTTTGTACTAATCTTTCTGGACCTCTCTGCTGCCACAATTGACACAGTATCACCAGATTCTACTGTCTGCACTGATTGGAATGGGGGTCACCAGCACTACTCTGTACCTCTCCAGGAGACAGTGAAGGTTCTCTCCAAGAGGTTCGATCGAAACCATTCCAGTGTCTGATCCATTACCTTCTCATCATCCAGTACCTATTCGTGTTCCCCAAGGAACAGTGCTCTTCTAATGTTCTATATCTACACAAAGCTTTTCATGACTTTTCAACCAGACAACCAGAACTTCTCTAGTCGTATCTCAACCTGTCTCAGAGATATCTCCAACTAGATGACAGAACATCACCTACAACTTAACCTTGACAAGACCGAACTCTTGGTGATTCCTGCTCATCCATCCATACAACACATCATTACTGTTCAGCTTGGCTCAACAACAATAACACCATCCAAGACTGCCTGAAACGTAACAATTGTGTTTGATGATCAGCTTACTGTACTTTCTCTGCTCTGCACACATACCATTATCCTGCATGTTTCCGGAATGTGTAAGGAAACCGGAAAAGAAACCGAATGCAAAACTGAGACTCACTAGCACCTCAACCCTGAATAAAATAAATAAAAAAAAACAGTCTTGTTGTTTTGTCTTGTGTTTTGAAAAAAAAAGTGTGTTTTGTCTTGTATGTTTACTGACTGCTGTTCTGTCTAGTAAGCTTCTTTATACTGTATAGCCTTGTGTGAACATCTACCGTATTCTTTTTAAGACAAATTGGTTTACTTGCTTGTCTTTTTGTAAGTCGCTTTCAATAAAAGCGTCTGCCAAATGTCTGAAAAGTAAAGTAAAGTAAAGCAAAGTAAAGTAAAGTATAGTCTCGGAGAGGTAAGCGGTCAGAGGTGAGAGAGATCTGGGTTTGCCAATGTGATCTCCAGAGATTTCAAGCTTTTGTTTTTGGTTCTGGAATCTGCGCTAATATCACCGAGCAAAAGAAAGTCAGTGGTCGCGCAGTGTGAGGGATTTATGAGTTTTGTCAGCATTCATTACAATCACAGCCTCCGGGCTAAACAAAGCAAATGCGAGTGTCTGGGCTCCGTGTTTCTCCTGCGCTTCCCCGGAGAGTTCAATGGCACACAGCGGTCACCTGCGTTCACACAAACACACATACACACATGAGATCACCAGATCTCAGCGGTAGACAGGGTTTGCGGTTCACTGGTCCTCAGTCTGAGCGGTGACCAGACTGTGCTGGGAAGCTTGAATCATACAATACACCATCACTCACTGTTCCTTGGTTCATATGATTAGTGTTGGACCTGGTATGATGCAGAAATTCCAAACCACCAAAACCATCATCTCTTGATCTGAGAAATAGTCTGAAGTGCGTAGAGAGTTAAACGCAAAGACTGGAAAGTTGTGGAATATAAGTCCAAATAGCGTTTCACTTCAAAAAATATCAAAGCACTAAGATGTTTGTGTTTTCCCCAGAGTAAAGAGTACTTGAAAAATGTATTTGAGTAAATACTTTTAATTTATGATTACCTTACTGTTAAATAAATACACCATTACAAGTCATCAATTCCAAGAAGACTTAGGTAAAAGTTGTAGCGTTTCCCATTTAAAAACAACTTGAGAATTGGAAAATGATTTTAGGCTCAAAAAACAACATGAAATGTGGAAAACCAAGAAACTACATTTTGTTTTGTTTTTTAATGAGGTTTTATTTCCCAATATAGAAATGAAGTTTACACTTTAAAGTTTCAAAATTGCAGAACAAAATAGATTTAAAAAAAGAACAAAAAGTCAGTCTTAGTCAAACTCAAATACGGTATGCAAAAAGTGCAATCATTAATTTAGTTCATAAATAGCATCTAGTACCTTCAGAACCACAAGGCCAAGAAAATGGCCGCAGTAAAAAAAGATGCCCACTTGTTGCGCACAGTCACAAGGTGCATTTAAACAAGTGTTTCCCAAAAAATTTTGTGTTTCAAGTGTTTCAAATTCAAGTGTTTACCAAAACTTCACTAAGGGTGTTTAACTTAGTAAAGTTGAGAGATGATAATAATGATAATAATAATAATAATAATAATAATAATGCATTTTATTTTTTTTGTTGCCTTTCGGGACCCTCCAAGTCGCCTTACAAGGGAGGACAACGCACACGCACTACAATTCACACCCACTCACATTCGGGCATCCCCACCATAAACACACACACACACACACACACACACACACACACACACACACACACACACACACACACAATCGAATTCTCTTGAAGCCCACTGTGATATGGGTGATGAGAGAAACCGGAGACCCAGAGGAAAACCACGTGGAGAACATGCAAACTCCACACAGGACCCAGATCAGACCTTAAGTCACGAACTGAACCTTCTTGTTGTGAGGCAACAGCGCTACCCACTGCTCCACCATGCTGAGATGCTAAAACAAACCGATGTGTGATAGCTCCTCTGCGTTTATGAGCATCAGAGTTGGCAGCCACCACAGATAATGACATCTGAAGTGAATTTGATGCATGGAATGCAATTGTTGGAAGACAAAAAAATAGCCGGCAGATTGAAATTAGCTGTTAAATGCTATCGCTGCTGCTCGCTGAATGATGATTGACATGAAACACTCTGGGAAAAAAGATGCAAATAGATTGAGCAATTAGACGGCGTTGTGTCTCTCCATTCCCGCTGCCGTGACGACACACACACACATACACGTGCTTTGATTCCCTTTGTCGACTTCTTCCTGAGCCTGTTTCACTCCCGACACACGACTTTGCTCTCCTGTCGGTCAGTCAGGACGAGGTTTCGTAAGGCAGATCTTGGGCTTCATGTTCCCGAGAGTTGAACAACCACACTCTCTCTCTCACACGCACACACAGAAGTTTTGTCTGAGCTCTGCACGAGTAAATTAGTGCTAATTTAGATCTGGATGTGGAGCAGAAACGCTCTGACGTCCTCTGGGAACTGTGCCATGCAGCATTTGTGGTATTTTAATTGGGAATTTGGGAACAATAAGTAAAGAACTGTTGCGCAAAAATCCAGAGTAAAGCTTTACACAGGAACGTCCCGTCTGAAACAGTAAAAACAACCGCTAATCTACCGTCGGCTCTGCATCCCAAAAGTTGACTGTAGCATTATAATTTTTTTCCGCATGGTATCGTTGTTGTTGTTGTTTTCACAGGATGTATTGTAAAAAAAAATCACTATAAAACAATACATTTTTGATTTTCTGTAAAATATGCGTGTACATTTTTAGCATTTTGCTGTGAGTAGATATATGGAACAACACCTTCAACTATGGTCACATGCACATTGTCGCCGGGGAAATCTGGGAAACTGAGTTTGTGTTACACACAGTGTGCTGTGTTGTAAAACATTATTAAAATCAATTTTTCATTCTAAAAAAATTAATTCATTGCAATATAGAATTTTTGCTTCTTTGGGCCTACAGATAAGTTACCATCTTGTGAATCCAGCTGTTTGATTGTTTCCATAAATCACAGAAAAGTGCAATAAACAGATGGACAAGTATTCAGAGTGATTTATGGGAGACTAATATTGACATTAAAGCATGATTTTGTTGTTTTCATTTTGCATAATTGGTTTTAAAACTCTATTAATATTTATGCCATACTTTAATATTTAATTACAAATGTTCGTATGGAAAGATTTTAAGGAGCAGATTGAAGTGCCATTTGTTCTTATGCTGATCTGTCGGGCTCGAACACACAGGGGGCGCTGTTGTGTGTTGATATAGACCGGATTGGTAAACGTCAAGCCGCGATTCATTCAATCTAATGGAAGAATCTGGTATTTAAATGGAAAATCTCGTTGTATTACCTCATTGAAGTTCATTTAACAAGATAATTCGAACTGATGTTTTTTTTTTTCAATTATTGTTTTAAACCTCGCGAGCCTCGGCCTAAGCGGCAGAATATGAATGGTATTGTTTTACATTACTTTAAACAAGCTTTTGTATTTTTAAATATAAAGGAACCACCATTTTACGCACAATTTGTTTCATGTTTTATGTATGCGTGTCCAAAATAAATATACAACTTTTTTTTTTTTTTTGCTCTGGAGACTGAGGCAAGACTGAATTTAGAGAACGAATGGTTTCGAGCATGATTCTAATGCGAACTGACACTTTCTGTGAAAAACAGACGTGTCTAATATACAACTCATACTTTGTCGGCGCAAGCTCGTCCATGTGCCCGCGCCGGCGCGCGCGCTCGATCACTCCCTCCTCCTGCGCATCTCCCGATCCTCAGAGCGTCTCTAGGTGATTTAGCGCAGCCAGTCTGAAGCAGGTGTCAACATGGCGATCTCGGAACACGGATCTCACTCTTTCCTCTCTTTCTACGTGATTTTAGCGGCGCTTCTGCATAAAGGTAAGACTGACCGCGTGCACGTGATTGGCGGCGGAAGCGCGTCCGTCCCAGTCAAACGAGTGCGAAGTGCTTCCCTCATAGTTTTATGCAACGTATTAGTTCCTGTTTTGGCACAGGCTTGTTTGTGGAAATTTTGGGTCTCATTTAACTAAAGTATGTCCAACGAAGGAGTTGTGTGTTACCCATTGAAATTGTGTGTATCCTATCTTTCCTATAGTAAGGGCAATGCAGGACTTTAATAGTTCATTTTTTCATTGATGTTGAAAATAATTGAGTGCGTGTTGCATTAAGCAACTGTATAAGTAATAACAACAAAACGAAATAAATTATGAGCATGGGTATAAAAAAATTTTGTTTTAGTTACGTTTACTTCCAGCGAAGACGTCAGTTCCCGTGTTTCTCTGATCGTACAAAGACCCCAAATTTCTTCGTTTCACTTACAAACACCAAAAGCAGTATTTTGCTGGACTGTGGAGTTGTGCTGCTGATGAGAGACAACACAAGTCCGCAATGACGGTTCAAGTAAAAAATGAGAAAGATAGCATCTGAAAAACAATCAATTCATTTTACAATTATTATTACAATTATGTTTATTCTTGGACCATTATTGTCTTTTTTTCCAAAGAAGTGAATTTATGCGCCGTTTTTATTTTATTTTCTAAATGTTTAGAAAGCGATTCGACATTCATCATCACAGCTTCAGAGGGAAACATTTTAACTGAAATACGATCAGTTCAAGACAGGTGTTTTTTTTTTTTTAATGTTCTAGCTTATACGATACTGCCCGATAATCACAAATGTGTGTTTTGAATACAGGCTTTTAATATGATGTTTATTTGAACAGATGTTTACAAAAAAAGGTACACTTAACTTGGATACAGTTCCTTTGTGCACAATAAAATGAAAAATGTTGCAAAGTATACATTGACATCAGATCATCTGAGATAGAGATTTCTGATCATCGTGAATAATGAAGTCTAGCTGTAGTGCTAGTCAGGCGGCTTGCCACACAGCCTTCTGCCTCCATCAATCAACAGGTTTTTCCATGAATCTGAATTACTAGCTGTAAAAAAAAGAGCGGGATTGTGCGATTAGACAATGATTCGTTCTTCACATTTTTCCTTTCATTTTATCTGAGCGACGCATACGTGCAACACTGAAAAAAGCTGATTTTTGGACCTTTGCTTGACCATAAAAATTGAAAGAAAATTCAGAACATTCAGTAAATTTACACATGATTTGATATTTTTTCAAGAAAGGATTAAATCATGTTTACGTTTACTTCTGTGAAACACGAGGCACATTCAGATTACAGTAATGAAGCGCAGATTGCAGTAATGAAGCCAGTGTGTGTGGTTCTGCTGAACTTTGAAGATACAGCTTTTGTCTTGAGGACACATCTCCGTCATTGTCGTGTGACTCCCAGGAAGTTTTCATCTAGTGTAAATATCAGCAGCGTCTTAACGTCCAGAACCAAAGTGTCTAAGCATCTAAGGCGGAACAGGAACTGCACGTCTCTTGTGGTTTCTCCAGACTCTGGACTTCAGCAGACGCTCTGCGGTCAGTTCTGTTGCCGACGCTCTTGAGGACAGTTTGCAGGGATGATGCACTGTGTGTTCAGGCGTTTATGGCTCATTAGATTAACGTTCTCCCGCCTGACACGCTTGCTAAATAATTCACAGCAGTTTATTGCCATCCCACCACGTGCTAGATCTGAGACCTAGGCATGTGAGAAGATGAGAAAACGATGTTGCCATACGGTTTTATTTGTTTTGCAGTGTCATTAAGGAAGATAGTGTGAATACCCTCGGCTCCCATCAAGGGACTCGTTTTAAGACGAAGTTCAAAGCTTTAAAGGCTTTTAGTTTTATAATCTTGAGAGTGTGGCTTCATTCAGTGTTTATCTCACTGGGTCCTAACACTCACCACTCTCCTCACTGACAGACAGACAGAGAGAGAGAGAGAGAGAGAGAGAGAGAGAGAGCTCCAGTCATGATGCTGTTGAAGATAAGGAGCCAGAGCTCCGGTCTTTTCTGATATAGATTGTCATTGTTCTCCTTTCAACCTGTCTTTCATCCACAAACCTCACTGTCCTTGCAGGCTTTTGCACGAAGCAGGAAAAACGAAAAGAAAGAAAAGAAGGGAAACCGATGATAATGTGTGTTTTTTTTTGCTGATTGACTTTAGGTTTAAAATGTCGGGCTTTATTACATCAGTGGAGTGATTGCGTGTGGTCGGCAAGAGTGTGTCTTTTCCTTGCATGTGTGAGTTTCCTCCAGGTCTCCAGTTTCTGCAACCGTCCAGAACCATGCACTTCAGGTGAATTGGAAATGAAAAACAATTGCCCTCAGGTGTGTGCGTGTGTGTGTGTGTGTGGTGATGAAGCCCGGATGTGAGTGGATGCTGTCGTGCTTGTCAAGCAATTGGTACATGTGTGTGTTGATGCCCATGTGAGTTGATGCTGGCGGGCTTGTCAAGCAATTGGTGTGTGTGTGTGTGTGTGTGTGTGTGTGTGTGTGTGTGTTTGTTGTCATCTACATGTCAAGGCCACATCATAAAAGTTACATGTTTTGTTATTATTATTTTTAGCAAATACATGTGTACTGTTTAGAAGTTAGAGATGAGCATAAATACATCTAAATTAAATTAAAATCTACAATAATCACATTGTAGTCTTGAAATTAATCTCAATAAATCTTTAAATGAATCTCTAGTTGTAGCAAATAGACATTAGAAGCTTTGTGTTCAAGTGGCACTTAAGACTGACAGAAACACCTACATGAACTATTTCAACATTCCACAAAGTTCCAAAAACTTGGCCTTGTCGAGGTTTCCATTGGACGGTTCATAACATTTTCCCTGAAACAACCCGGGTGGCTTCATAGCTTGTAGTTTGATTGACACAGGATTTTGGATTTTGTTTGTGTGCTCCCCTTGTTCACTGTTCATTTGTTTGCATGTGTCGTCTACTTTTATTCACACACAACCCTACTCCTAGTCAAAACACCAGCCTCTAAAGTGTATTTGTTCTAGTGAATATGTTCCACCTTGATGATTATTGATACTGATATTACACTTTTTGATATCATATATTTCTTTAGACTTATTTAGTCCTTCGGAGAACAAGCAAAAATATCTTGTTTGGGTGGCGTTATTTTGTGTGTTGTTGACATTAGTGTGTGCTACAAATGGACTGGAAAATAAACCCTTAAAAAAACGTTTTTTTATGCTTGAATGAACAATTCTGATGAATATAATTATTGTGACTGTAGAGCACAGAGTTTAAGATTTATATTGAGAATTTTTTTTGTTGTTCTTCCCTAAAGGCTGGGAGCATGCCTACCCCACAGGAAAGCACCCCTCTGGGGCCAAACCCCTTAATTATTATGTTTTAATCTTTGTTTTTCATCCGTCACTTCCCTGTAGAACCTTCCACCATCCTGCCTCCGCTTCACATATTCCACATTAATTTCTTTTATCCTGATCTGAAACCACATGTTCAGGATCTGGTGGTGCTTTCAGGATATTCCTCCTACACGCACTCTTGCGTCAGAATGACGGCTTCCTCTTGTGCGTTTGAGCGTCATAAGGGGTACGTGTGGTGACGTGACCCACTTACAGACCTTTGGCTTGCAGTATCGTCTCTGGAGATTGTGTGTTTACTCAGTCCCTGCATCGAGTTTCTCGTCTCATAAAATAAGAACCTGTGTCTGAAGTATATGTGCGCTTCCTCTGCTGACATCATCAAGCGGGAAGACACGGAGTGGAACTTCTGCTGCGCGGGCGATCAATAGAACAGATGGTTCTTCAGAGGGAGGCGCTAAATACTTAAGAATGTCAGAACGCAGGAAGCTCACAGCGGTGAACCTGATCCGAGTCCGGTGGAACGGTGACATCTGTCCACACCCTCAGGTCTGTCAGCCGCGTGTATTAGGATGCTACCGGTTAGAAGAATCACCCAAGAATAAGCTCTAGTATCTGTTGAAAAGAAAGTGATCAGATCAGAACAGGTTTGATAAAAAATGTTTGGGATTTCTTGGGTTTGATCTGAAACGAACAGCTTCATGGATTATAGCAATATTGGCATTCTTGGTCATAATGTACATTACCACAAAACATATTGTATTGAAGACGATTATTCTCTCTCTCTCTCTCTCTCTCTCTCTCTCTCTCTCTCTCTCTCTCTCTCTCTCTCTCTCTCTCTCTCTCTCGCTCTCGCTCTGTGTCTTCCTCTCTTTGTCTCACTCTTTTTTCTCTGTCTATCTCTCTGTCTGCCTGACTCTCACCCCTCTCTGTCTTCCACTCTTTCACCCCACCTCTCTCTCTTTCTATCTTTCTCTCTCTCTGTCTTCCTCTCTTTATCTCCCTCTTTCTTTCTCTCTCTGTCTATCTCTCTATCTCTGTCTGACTCACCCCTCTCTGTCTTCCACTCTTTCACCCCCATCTCTCTCTCTCTCTCTCTCTCTCTCTGTCTTCCTCTCTTCCCTCTTTTCTCCTCTCTCATCTCCTCTTCTTTCTCTCTGTCTATCTCTCTATCTCTGTCTGACTCTCACACCCCTCTGTCTTCCACTCCCCCCCCCCCCCCTCTCTCACTAGAACATATCTTTTAAAATTAAAGAATGGCATTCGGGGATTCTACCAAAGAGAAATGTTCAAGTACCATTTATAGACTCACATTTAAGAATTTTTCACAGGCACATAAGATCTGAAACTGAACCAGAAATATCAAAAACACTTTCTTCAAAGTAAGAGAGTGACAGACTCTTTTTGTTCTGGAGTTGAACCTTTGGCTTCTCCACCCAAGACTGAATGTCCCGGTCAGCTCGACCCAGGCTGGATGGCGGGGGATGGGGGCACCGAGCAGACCCTGCGCTTCTGTGGTGGGTGGCAGAGTCGCTTGAATTCGTGCTGCATTAGGAATGCCAGGCCCGATCTTGCACTTTATGGAAGCCATTATGACTTGAATGTGGCGAGAGAGCCTGCTCTCTCCATTTAAAGACTGCAGAGGTCTCCGAACAATATCTGTGCTGCCGGTGTTTCTGTACAGTTACAGGTTAATGTACGCGCATCACTGACTAGCGCAGAGCGGCTCTGTACAGACGATCTCTTTTGCAACGTGACGCTTTCAAGAGTGAACGTCCGTTCATTACGTCCGACATGAATCTGTCAGGGTGTTTTGTAATGAGCCACGATAAGATAATGATTTCCTGTAATGACAGCAAAATGGTCGACTGGTACCAAAATGGTAATCTCAATATGAAGAATATTTCTGTGCAATTCTGAATAGAAGCACTTACAGCAAGAACAGTCCAGAAAACAATAGAGATGAAACACATTCATCTGCCAGATTAGTGTGTGAAGCTCGAGCCATTTGTCCTGGTCTATTGAACATTGAAGAAATGTTGGACTCTCTCTCTCTCTCTCTCTCTCACACACACACACACACACACATACACTCAGTCCCATTTTATGACACTTCCTGTCTGGCTGTGTACATGACATAATTAACTGCGGTAGATGAGGAGACCACTGAAAAATTTTAACAATTGAAATCCAAAGTAGATCTGCTGATGATACAAGTTTTTGGCTCGGCAGGAGAATGGATGAAGCCATCCAGCATGTCAGGATGGGTGCAGGAGTCCGAGAGCCAGAAGCTGCTCCTCAATCTGGAGTGTTTCTCTCATCACGGTCCAGAGCCAGAGACCCCGCAGAATCCAAATGCACAGATGAATTAAGCAAGAGCAGACTTGATAAGAAAAACGATGGTCAGAACTTTAGACAAGGTCGCAGACAGAAAGTTGAGCCGACGCCAAGCATGTGAGCAGGTTACACAGGAAGTCGGAGCAGATGGTACGTTTCTGTCCTTGAATAGTTTCCATGATTTATATGACATAATAATTGCCTGGTTAATAAGAAAACGTATAAATAATAAGTCTGAATGGTTCTGTGCTTTGCTGGTGGTGTCAGAGACGTTTGCTAAAGTCTCAAGATGATGAAATGAGTGGCGGCCTCAGCAAGACGACGCTTCCTTCTTCTCGCTAGTGATGGGAAGTCAATTTTTCTCAATGGACTGACTAATTCATTTTTTACAGGATGCGCCGATGTGTGAGTTGTAAAAATGGCCGCGCTCTCAAACAATGGTTACAAAAAGACACCATGATTTGCTACAATTTATACGTGTTACACAAAATACCACAAACAATTGAAATATTGCACCTTGCAAATACACACAGAAGCATCCTGCATCTTCCTTGCCATCAATGTTTTAACAACGCGACAGTCACTTGATAGTGATCACATCACAAACAAACAAGCAAACTATCTTTTTGCGAACGAAATTGCGAACAAACTGGAGTGATGCTAGTCGCTACAGAGCCTGCACGACTCGGCTTTCACTTGACAAGTGAACGAATGACCTGTAAGAACAAATCACAAACAAAACTGAGGTAATTCTGCTCACTAATAGTCATGGGAAGTTCAATTAATTTAACTGATTTAATCTTTAATTCTCGAACAGTAAAGTGAATAAATCATTTTGAGATTCGGTCATTTCGTTCATTTCTAGCTGGGAATGTAAAGTGGTTGCGCCATTCATCTATAACAATATACGTACACAAAAGACAACATGGTTTGCTTCAGCTACAAATCTATTCAAATCATGTAAATCCTTAGCAAAACTTGATCCTTCTACGTCCTGCATCTGCCCTTTGCTTTTAACAGCTTTATCGCGGTCACGTCACAAATGAATCAAATGAACAGTGAATGAGTGATCCGTTTGAACGAATCATGAACGTGCTGAGTAATGCTGCTCAATACTATTGTTCACGAATCGTTCACTGAGAAGATACGTTCATTCAGAGTCATATGAAATATTCTTTCTATTTGAATGAATCGTTACCGAACGACATATCACTACTCACTAATAGCGTTCACGAATTTTTCACTGAGAAGACTTGTTCCTCCCCAGTCATATACATAAAACATTCCTTCATTTTGAACAAATCTTTCACAAACGACATATCAATACTTCACGCTGGTCAACGTTTCAAAGTAGCAGAACAGTCCCATGGCATCGTTCAACTCGCTACTGAAATCATTCATTCCTTTCAGTGTTTCACTTCTGTTCTACTTTTGCAGGTTGACAAGATAAATGTAAAGGTCATTAGGTGGTTTAACATCGTTTTCCCTGTGTTTGCTCGTCTTGTCTCGTCTAATCTTGGCTGAAACACACTCATCTCTGCAGCAACATGCAGCTCGATAATGAAGCTTTCCACGAGACGCTAGTTAGGCCATTGGCTGCGACTGTGGACACAGTGACGGTTTCATCTGTTTATTTATGATGGAGTGAGAAATTTGGCTGGGATTATTTGTGTAAAAACGAAAGAGATTTCAAATCGTTGGTACTAACATTGCAAAAGTTCGAGTAATATGGCTCTTTGATAAGAGCAAAAGGCAGCTTGAGAAATTATTTGAATAAAAGATTTTTCAATTGTAAATTGAACTAAATCAATTGTAAAAAAACTAAAACTAAATAAGATTGATTTCTTGCATTTGTGTGTGTGTGTGTGTGTGTGTGAGCATGCAGAAGAGTTTTGCTCCCCAACACCACGGCTTAAGGCTGCCCACTGCTCCGGGTTTGTGTGTGTTCACTGGTAGGTTAATTACAGAGCACAGTTTAGATACAGCCCCTTGTGGCCATTTTGACAAACTCCTTCTGGTTGAACATTTTCTATTATCTTGCCGGCATGACTTTGACTTGACTTTTGAAGTTAATTATTTAATTGAAGGTGCAGGATTGAATCTGCACTGATTTGATTTTCTGGGCCGAACGTGTCGCTCTGCAGAGCTGTTACTCGTATGGGCGACGCTTTCAGGCCGTTGTTTAGCGTGTAGGATTCCTCAATGGGTGATGATTTGTAATTAGGATCGACGCTTCCAGACACATGTGGGAACAGAAACGTGCAACAGAACCCGTGTTTGTTCTTGACTCCTGCTATTTGTCTATTACAAGTCGCTCAGCTTCCATTATTCATTATCTATCTCCACTGACATCAGCTGAGTCTGTCAGCTAAGCGTCCGATCACCATGTGCCGCTACGCCTTCAGAGTTTTACACGGGTTCAATTACGCTGCATTAAGCCGTCAGCACGACACGGCGGTGTTCCTCATAATAGTTGTCCAGAAAAACTCGGCTGAGGGTTCGTGCTCCTTCACAGATGCAATTAGAGAGCAAATTTATGGGAGCAATCAGGCTTTCAGTCAAGCGCGGCGGTTTGAAGGTGACATCAGGACGTATTGCTGTATGATGCTAACTTCCTGTCGCTTTCACAGCAGCTTTTAAGTCATTACCGGGGGACGGTGGGATACACTCGTCCTCTCGTCAAGGGGACATCACCTAATGATGATATATATTAATACCTGGAGCTGTTTAGGTCTGTTTGTTTTTAAGCAAATGACTAAACAAAGACGGAATGCTAACAATTATTTTCCTAGTTTTTCCCAATTTATTTATTGAACCTTTCCAAAAGAGTTGGTCGTTTTTTTTTCTGGACTGTCATGATGGTAGTTATCTTAAAATCTTTATATTTGACCTGAAAGTTCAGTCTGATGTTCTTTGTGACATCTGTTTCAGTTTATTTTTTTTATGCAAAATGATCATATTCAATAATGCTGTTTGATAATCAATAACTTTGAACACACAGACAATTCATGGTGTGTGATTCATTGTGCACACACACACATACACACACACACGCACACACACACACACACACACACACACACACATACTAATTTTTTAATGTACACATACACATTGAATTGCATATAAAGCAATACCACCCTCACCATTGAATTCATTTAAATTCAATTTCAATTTAATGTTTGGTCCAAAATCCATAAATAGACACTCCGTCCTGCAAACAATTTGACACAAAATTAAAAACATAATGAAATAACAGAAACAACAACGACAAAATACAGATCAAGAACATCAGGAATACAACTATCTTATTTATTTAGCCATTACCAAGACTCCACCCATCAGAATACCTCTCTACCACTCTTATTTTAATACAAACTCAACTATAAAATGCCAGTCTAAAGTCTCATCTTCCCCTCAAATAGGCTTCAAAGTTGGAACGCCTTAACCAGGGTGACCATGGGACCCCACTTCAGTGTAAAACCGTAGTTTCGGGTCAGGCGTCGGGGAGTAGATTAGTGTCCGGCGTATTTCTCATTGCTTTAGCTCAAGGTTTTGAACAGAATCGATCTTGGTGAGGGTCTTAATTGATAATGAGCTGCAGAGTGTTTTTCTGATATGCGCGCACACACACACACACACACACACACACACACACACACGTACGTCACATGTGCTGTTGTCGTTAAGCTTTTTCGTTTCAAAATCATTCGTCTTCGCCTGAATCTCAGCTAAAGCGCCTGCCCTAGCCAGACTTTTGTGAAAAAACGGCCATTAGGAGCTAAAACGATGGAGCTGTGCGATGACGTCTCCACGGGTGAAGCCACCAGAGCTCAGCGCCAACGTTTCTATCTACAAGGGCAGAGCAGGATAAATGGCAACCGCAGTCGTGAGCTCCTGTAAAGCCTTCATTTATACCTGCAATTAATCAGCCATCACCAGAGAGCTCCTTAATGTCAGGCCAAGGATCTTATTAGGGATGTCCTTTATGAGCCTTAATGAGACTTATGTCTTCTCTGAGTACTACATTTTACTAACACTGCCCCCTGGTGTAACCGCTGTGTGTGGACCTACGAGCCCCTGATTGCACCGAATCAAAAAAAAAACACATACTATTGTTTCTTACATGGGCTTAATTTGTTTGAAGTTGTGAAACTGAAAAGTGCACCAGAGACCAGATGGAAAACATTTGGGAATCAAATGTGTGGGGAATATAGAACTATATCCACATGACTGGACAGTTTTATTAACTAAAAAGGATAAAAAATGTAAACTATACAAAGTTGGAAAAACTCCCAAATGTTCGTCTTTCTGTCCGAAATAGGCAAAGCTTGAGCCTGAAAGTCGGAATAAACCGCCCCCTCGGGATCTTTCAACAGAAGCGGAGGAATCAGGAAGAGAAGAGCCTCAGGATTTGATCGGGTCGTTGCAATCTAAACGAGATCAGCACAGCAGACATTTTAAGTTGAACACACTTTTTATGGCAATTCTTTAGCTGTTTTTTTTTAAATGCCACTAAATATTGTATACATATTTTAATTTGACCTTTGATTCATGAAATGCAATGTAACTTGCTTTAGATAAATGTGCCTGAAATTTTGAAACAATGGAAAAAAAGAGCAATTAAACACACAACAACAATGACAACAATAATAATGACTGAAAAAGCAACAATAATACTAACAACAATATTAGCTGAGGGTGTGGGTTGACTTGGGGTTTTGATTGAGATTCATCAGGAGTGTAGAGAGATTAGATGTGATAAGAAGTGGATTATCAGGCTCCTCGACTCCAAACTCTTCTCCTCTTGAATCTGAGACTGCATGTGTTGTGCCACGTAGAAGCTGAAACATCAACTTTAAAAATACTTCCATGCGGGTGGTTTTCTCTGAGTTCCCCAGAACCACAGACGCTGCAGTGAAGGGCTGAGACGCTTGTGGTCTCCCCCACCCCACCACTGCTGATCTGCTCCTGCCTCTCTTCTAGTCGAGGGCTGGTTAGTTTGCAAAGAGGCGGAACTTCACTAATTTATTAATCTAAAACAAAGAATAACAGACTTAAATATATATAGGAGTGCAGCAGGGGAAGCCTGTGAATAGTAGACTTTTACCATTTTCTTGTCTAATCACAGCTTGTCTCCTTTTTTCTCACAGTAAATGTTTTTTTAATTATATTTTGTAATTGTACAAGTATTGTACGAGCGGTCAGCTTTTACCTTCAGCTTGTGTGACACACTTCTAACTCATCTTCATATCACACTTGATCACTTTTACTTCAAAAAACCTGCAGCCAACAGAATTACGCTTGTGCTGGAAACAAAAGTAGAAGGGAGTTTTCAGTCTAACTCCAGATCAATACCCTGCTCTCATTTCCTAAAAGCTAAATGTTCTTTTAATAGGAGAAGAAATAGTTCGTCTCCCCAAATCCAATTCTACAGTCAGTTGAAAATGAAGGGAGGAAAATTGGAGCGTAACTTATAATAACCTCCCATCTGCTGCTCCTGAAATAGAAGTGTGTTATTACGCTGCCAGAGGGAAACGCCCGAGTCCAGCCCTGCTCCTTCAAAACGCCCGCAGAGTCATGTGGACACTCCACATCCCTGCCGTCCACTCCACATCACGAGGCGTCGCCGCTGAACGCAGTTTCAATCTGTGGGATTCCGCTTCCGCTCCGTGTCCAGCTTTTTCATTCTTTCGCTTTGTTTGACGTGTAACTGGCTGGATTAAACACCGTCATCAAGACTCGCTCTCACTCTTTACATTCTCTGTTCACATCTGAGCATCACAATCCCTGAGGAATCCAGTCTCTATTGTTTCATATGATGCAACTGGTGGTAATAATGTGATTCCTTTGAACCGAGTCTTTCATGTCCGTCCGCCAAACAAATCCATTTTCAGTGTTTTAGAAAAAACATTTTCGGCTGGTTCGTGAATCCGACAAACAAGGTCAACCATGCACAGAGACGACCAGGCTCTCTGAAGTCAGTCTTGTGCAGATCACTGTCAGTGTAACAGATTTATATTTGCGAATACTTTAAATTGAGCATTTCAATTATCTATTATATTATTGTTTTAACTTTTTATTCTGTAAAAACGCGGAGGTACTGCAGGTAGGGGGTATCATGCAAGTTTGGTGATATTTTGTTTTGTTGACTTTTTAAACTAAGTGATATTTTGTGTCCATGATTGGCCGTAATCTAAATTTATAAAATGTTTTATGTACCTGTATTTGAAATTTGGAACTAAATTGTTGCTTATTTTGGCTCTTTAAAAATTATTCGGTTGCTTTATTAACATTTCTAAATTCCATAGATGTCTCCGTCCAGCAGCAAAACCAAATAAAAATTGTTGTTTTCTTTATATTACAGTGCAGACCAACAAGTCAGTTATTGATTTCAAGTCAACGAGAAAAACACAACGCCAACACGTGCAAAGAGAAAAACGGCCTGTTACATCAGTAATCATTATTACACCGCCTTTCTAAAGGTGGTTTTAGTAGTTTTTTTTGTTATTGAGCATAAGTCTGAAGTCTAGAGGTCCGGTGTTGTGTGTACACGTTTGTAGAGATGGACTCAGAGCATGTTCTTCTTTATTTAATCACAATACAGTGTCTCACATCTGTCTTCTCTGGAATGATCATGCTTGCTTCTATTAATCCAGTTTCAGAATCTCCCTTTCTTCAGGTGAATGCTGACCTGTATCTGACCAGTCCAGGTCGCTGGTTATTCTACTTTTGTGCAGAACTTCTAGTCTTCTCTCTTCACTCACTGAATCCACTCCGGCTATTGTTTCAGTCAGGTTGAGCTAAACTTAAGCCATGAATCCTTTAGTTCTTTTCTTTTCTTTCATAAAGTCTTTTATTTTCATTATTTCTTTTTTCTTCCAATAAAAAAATCTAATTTCCTTGCAGTCTATCCTCCCTTGAATCCCTGACAGGTTCACTTTTCCCCCGCAGGATGTTGAACTTATTTAACCAGATTTGAGAGAAGGCATTAGTAAGGCATTACAAAAACCGACATTACTGGAGTAGTTGTAAAGCTGAAACTTGTAGACTGAAATAAAGTGGTTTTGGATGTAAGTAATGATTTAGAAACATCACGTGGGATTCATTTCCACAATCTGCGTGTCTGGTGGCTTTGTGTTTTCTATACCAAGTTACACAAGGTCTGGCCTGGCGCTGGCACGCAACCTTTTGAAGGAGACATGTGCACACTTGTGTATAGCATCTGGTGGTTCGACCCATAAGAAAGGACCGTCTGGGGATCCTATTCAGTCTTAGAGGAGCGTCTTGGGGTCCGATTTAGTCTTAGTAGAGGAATGTCTAGGTGTCCGATGGAGTCTTAGAGGAGAAGCGTCTGTAGGTCTTATTCAGTCTTAGAGAAGGAGCGCCTGGGGGTCCTATTCAGTCTTAGAGAAGGAGCGCCTAGGGGTCTGTTTCAGACTTAGAAGAGCAGCGTCTGGGGGTCTGATGCAGTCATAGAGGAGTTCAAGTTCAAGTTCATTTGTATAGCGCTTTTCTTAGTCCGAGACCAATGCAAAGACGCTAAAATGGTTCGAACAACGTCGACACCGTCCTGGTGAAATGACACTCCTCCAAGCGACGGTGTCTCCATCCTGATGGTAACTACAATCCTCAGCAGCCAGACCAGCGTCGTTTCCTCCGGCAGGGATGTGTTCCTCCGGCAGGGATGTGGCGTCGTCTCATACGGCGGTGATGCGGCCTCGTCTCCTCCGGCGGTGATGCGGCCTCGTCTCTTCCGGCAGGGGTGTGGGTCACGCAGGACCTCAGCAGGGGAGTGAAGCAAGCAAAACAAAAGCATTTAGCACTATGAAGAGCTCTAAGAAAAAAAAAAATAGCAGTGATGCTACGGTGCAGGTGAGGTTCGGTTCCGGGCTACTACCTAATGCAGCCTTACTTTTCGTTAATGTTAGTGATTGAATATTTTGCCATTACAGTTTTGAATATGCCTCATTGAAGAGATGGGTTTTTAGTCTAGATTTAAACTGACTAACTGATTCTGATTCACGAATTGTGCTAGGCAGAGTGTTCCAATATTTTGGTGCTTGAAAAGCGAACGATCTTCCCCCTGTGAAGGTTTTAGAGATTTTTGGTATTACGAGCTGCCCAGATTTTTGAGAGCGCAGAGGAGGAGTGTCTTGAGTCCGATTCAGTCTTAGTAGTGGAGCGTCTAGGTGTCCGATGCAGTCATAGAGGAGGAGTGTCTGGGGGTCTGATCCAGTCTTAGAGGAGGAGGTTCTGGGGGTCCGATCCATGCTTAGAAGGGGATCGTCTGTGGGTCTGATGCAGTCTTAGAGTAGGAGCGTGTAGGTGTCCGATTTAGTCTCAGTGAAGCAGTAGAGCGTCTCCCTGCAAGGATAGACATGAAAAGAGGACAATCTCTAAAAATTTGTTTAGATTTTTCTCTTTGTTTGAATCTAAATTCTAATAGTCAATTTGACATGTCTAAAAGTGAAAGAGTCGAAAGAGCTGGTCTGATTTCTCATGCAGATGGTATCACAGCTCCACACCAGAGAGGGATGGTGGAGTTTGGCAAGATGTTTTTAATCCGTAATTATTTTCCAACTCTCCTGGTAGTTGACTCCAACAAGCGGGTCAAACTGTCAGGCCAAGAGAAAACACACACCATATTGCGTCAATCCCCATTTATTCTTCACTGGACCCCCCTGCCGTCTCCGACACCTGTGATACTTTCCATCTCCATAGGGAATGTTTTCAGCCACTGTAGCGCTTATTCTAGGTCTGAAACTCTCCTCTTCTTGGTTCCGGAAGCAACTGGATGAAAGCATCTGTTATTCAGAAGGACCCTTTCGAGAAACAAATGGGTTGAACAGACACTTTTAGTGGCATTACAACACAAGTTCATAAAAGTTTACATTTATGAAATACAAAACATATATCATGTATTATCGTTGACGTATTAGTTTCTGCCTGAGCCTCTAATGTGTTTGGTGCAGGAGGCTTTTAACTACTCCCCAACTTGGTGATGGACACAGAGAGTCCTTAGAAAGGTTCAGGGTGCCATGTTCTCAACCCTCCAGACGTGTCTTTATTACCTAAAATCATCTTGCTTCTGGAAAATTATATAAGTTTCCTCATTTTGTGAACTGGGTTTGGTTGAATGGTGCCCTTATAAATCAAACTGGGTGATTTCATTTGCTCTGTTCATTGTTCAATTCCTGTTGCTCCCAAAATATCTGTTGTAAATAGGTCATAAAGTTCTGCCCTGGATGTTTCTCCAGCATCCGCACAACACTTATCAGATGACAGGCCGTGATCTGGGACACACACGCTTGATGTATACTACAGCCACGTGAATCTGTCAGACAGCGGCTGTGATGTTGTATATTATTTTAGTCTTTCACATTTTGAACAAATTGATGACGTGAGCTCTGTCAAAAAGTGGAAAAATGTGTCAACAATTTGTAATGTGTTTAAACATCATGTAGAGCACACTTGCATTTTTATTCTGGATTAAGACTCTCACTAAGTATGTCTGGGTAAGGGTTGGGGTTAGGCTTAAGAAACAATTGTGTGTGTTAGATTTTGGGAGTGTTTGCATGTAAACCAAACATTTCCTTTAGCTTGCCGCTGTTTTGAAGTTTAGTGATGTACAGGGAGTAAACAGAAGCAAGAAATGGCTGATAATTTGAGAAAATGTGAGAGATTTGTTGTAATGAGGCTGTGTTTCTACTCTACCTTTACGGCCACTTCATTGTCAGAGGACAGGAAATGAACAAGGTGTTGTGGCCTTTCATATGTCGGAGTAATTTACTCTCATCCCTGTTTCATCACTGAGAGAGATGCAGGATATTGATCAAAGGAGCCTGGAGCGCAGGTTTGTCTCCTCTCACAGAGCCTCACTAATGCAGACCAAACATCTTCCGCAGCGTTTCTGTTGGTCACCATCACTTCTATTACACATTTAAATAATGGTTTTGGTGGCACATGTTTAATCTAATACAGAGTAGCTGCAAATTTAGTATAAAAGGCAACACATGTTCTTTATTGGGGAATTATTGATTTGATTTTGTGATAGAGAAGAACAATGGAAACTGCTTGTTCAATTATTTCTCATTAAAAAAGAAATGCAATGGAAATAACTAGTACAGTTTAAACAAAACTTGGAATGATCCCATGTTGACAGTGACACTTCTGTGCTGTTCCCCTGTGAATCGCTGTTTAGATTCCGGTCAGTCTGTCCTGCTGGAGGCTTCGGCCTTCTCACCATGTCTTGCTCTGTATTAATAGGTTTTGAGCAGAAAGCCAGGGGAAACTGAGATGCACAATCAATTCCTCATGGCTGGTCTCTGGCACACGACCGAGCCTCTTAGTCCATAGCGACTTGACTCTTCTGCTCTCTTGGAGAGACGGAAGGGAAATGATCACGGGAAGACTACGGCTACACAATCTAAGCAACAGATAAAAACTCTAGCCTGAAGAATACAACTGTAGTAATGATCCGACTAATATTTAACATAAATCAACAACATTTAACTTTAATTACAGGCATTTTTATTACCCTCATCATTAACATTATCCTCAATATTAACGTTGTCTGTGTTGCTAGTTTACTTTAAAAGGGCTCTGGTTTACTGAGTGTCTCCCAAACCCTTTGGAGTACAGTGGAAGGTCTTTATATCATAATTTTCTGAGATATAAAACAACAAAACGCATTGTATCTAAGTTATCAGTAACTCATGGTCAATTTAAATTGGGCTTGATCAAAAATCCAAGTGGTCTGTAGTTTTAGATCCTATCAAAACAAAATTAGTGTAGAATGAAACTGCAGATTTTTCTCTTGGGCTATTAAGAGGTAATTATAAATCTCAAAATACAAGGGGGTAATTTTAAAGATATGCTTAATGATCATTTTAAGATTGTTTTAATGTCACAATTTTAATTGTTTTGTTTTGATTGTTTAAAAAAAATGTCACATATTTGCCTAGTTTTAGCATTTAAATTGCATGTCATAGAAAAGTTTAACTTTAAAATAATGATCTACACGCGTCACATCTGTCACTAAAAATCCAATCCATCACAATGTTTGTTTGTTTCACATCTAAAGAAACACTGTTTAAACGAGGACGTTTCCTGTTTCCTGGCTTGTTTCCAGTTATTCGTAGTCGCAATTAAAATACAATAGAACTTGCTTTTTGTTGTTGCAGCATAAAAAAATAAAAGAAAATAAAAAACATAATTTAGTTTGACACATTCCTACCTTTGTATCTGTTCATAATGGCTTTGCAATAGAGGCATTCGCTTGACTGTTTGTCAGTATTGGTCCAAGAGTGGCTAGACCTCCATCTTCCTGCTCCGTACACACTTGGGTAGTAGCACGCATCAATTCCTCATCCACTTCGTAGTAATGTGGGCTTCAGCTGCTCTTTGGTTCATCTCTGCCCTGACGGACTGGCTTGTTGTTATGGTTTAATGTGACTGTCAGCCTGCTGATAATTGAGCTGTGCTCTGTTTGTCTGGGAGCCGCGGGTGGTGAACGTGGGAGGAAGGGTCTCTGGGTTCATTCAACAGAGGGCTGCGCTCCGGGTGATTGCCGGCCTCTCGTACAGACATTGGGAGGAAGATGGCCGATGATGCTGGTCATGTCTCACCTCTATGGTTATAAAATACATTTGACTCCTTTTGTGTTGAGCTCGGCTGAAGAGCCGTCTAAAACGCTCGCACAAAAGCATGGACAGCAGCTGCCCTCTCTCAAGTATGATTGCTCTCATTCCACAGGAATAGAAAAAGCCTTTTGTTGCTTACTTGGCTTGTACTGTACATGGATTTTCTGTGTGTGAGGTCTGCGCCCATCATGTTCTCCATCAAAAACACTTGTAATGCAGAAGTTTAACATTATATTTGATAAATTGAGTTGTAGGCGGCACAGTGGAGCAGTGGGTAGCCCTGCAATCTCACAGCAAGAAGTACCAGCTCAAGACCCAAAGTGTGAGTTTGATTCTTCGTCAGGGCCTTTCAGTATGGAGTTTAAATGTTTGTGTGGTTGTGTGGATTTTGAAGATCTGTTCAAGAGTCAAGATAAAAGGTTAGAACTGAGTTTTTGCTACTATTAAAGGTGGTGGGGAATATTTTGATGATTCGAGTTACAGTGAGGATAGAAAGAACATATTGTTTTATATGTAAGTCAGTGGTGGGACCCAGATATGCTATAAATGCACGTGTGTGCCTGTGTGTAGGTTCGTTATTCGCTTTGCTGCTGTGAAATGTGAAGTGCCACACTTCTCTAATAAACTTAAAAGTAAACTTAAGTCAGACAAATTTAACTGTTCAGTCATAGATATTAAAATGTTTTACTGTATGTACTGTATTGTTCAGTCGTTTACGCTTGATCTTGTTTCAAGCAAACACATTTCAAAAATGTTTAAAAAGACAGTGGGATCGTTTTTTTTTTTTTTGCAAAGATATTGTTCTGTACAAATTATCTGTGTTTCAAAGAAGAACTGAGTTGGGATGGTTTAACAAAAAAACGGAAAGCATTTGCTGATTCCAGCAACACCTTGAGTTCTGGGCCTGTAAAAAGCATCTAGGCGCACTTTACCTCCTCGCAGCTCCAACAGATGCTCCATTTACTTCCTCCAGTCAGCAAGAAACTCAGCGGCTGCTGCTTTTGTCTCTGCCCTCGCTGCTTTTTACAGCCACATGTTAATTTCTTAAATGAAAGTGCGGTGACAAACGGCGACAGCGTTTCACATCCGACTTCGCTGCCGTGTGGTTCCGTGCAACATCTGCCTTCCATCTCAAGGAGATCTTGAATGTGAAGTGAATGGAGGTATTGTGTGAGCGAAGGCTGTAAGAACTCGTCCTCTTGAAAATGATGCTGCTATAATGGAACCTCACATTGTTTTGTCTTCTTTTAAAAAAAAAAAAAAAAAAGATGGAATCGTGGTAGCAAACGCTCCCAACAACGACAATCTGGCATCTAAAGGCTTTTTCCTGCTCAAACACGGAGATAAAAAGATGACGCTCGGAACCTTTATCTGCCTCACTCTTGCAGAAACCGCTCTGCTTCTCGTGTGTTTGCTCTTATTGTGTTAAATACCATCTTCATTAGCGTATTTACCTCGCTATCGTCGTTCCCTCTCTTTAGCAGATCACGCTATTGTGGTGAACTGGTTCTTATAATTGGTATCTGGGGAGAAACTCAACATATGTCCTGACACTGCCAGCTGCAGCTACAGAGATAAAGTGTGTGTTCCACAGAAATGATGTTCAGTGTCTCTCTTTACATGTGTGTGACACATGTATGCACTTTGACTTGAAATCTGGCTAATGTGTGTATGCATGTTTTATAGATCTTTTAAAATGGTTGATTAACTCCTGGGAATCAGTTTACTTTATTGAATAAAAATGAATTTAGCCCTCTTGTGGATCAGAAAAAAGCATTTTCACAAGAGTTAATTTGTAGCAGATCAGAGTGTCGCGTCGTGCACAGTTCCCACAGCAGAAGAATAGACTTTCAGGGTGAAAAGCGTTAATTGAGAGCTGAAGAAACAGACGAGTTCGGTCCAGTCAGGAAAGCTCTTCTGCCTTTGTGGGTCTCTTTTTATTTTCTTAATGTGGAAATCAAATAAAAAAATGTTAAATAAATATTTGAGCATAAATTCATTTATTCAGACTGGAATTCCAGAAATGGGCGGCACGGTGGCGCAGTGGTTAGCGCTGTCGCCTCACAGCAAGATGGTTCCGTTTGACACTTGAGGTGTGAGTTCAAGGCCGGCCGGGGCCGTTCTGTGTGGAGTTTGCATGTTCTCCCCGTGCTTGCGTGGGTTTCCTCCGGGTTCTCCGGTTTCCTCCCACAGTCCAAAAACATGCGCTTCAGGCTAATTGGAATTGGAAAATTGACCACATAGGTATGAGTGAGTGTGTGAATGTGTTTGTCTGTGTGTCCCGCTCTGCGAATGGTTGGCCACCAATCCAGAGTGTGTATCCTGCCTCTGGCCCTAAGACGCTGAGATAGGCGCCAGCTCCCCGCGACCCTGTAAAGGATTAAGCGGTAGAAGATGACTGAATTCCAGAAATGGTTAAACAATTTTTTTACTTCTTTCAAGTAAAGTTTAAAGCAGTTTTTTTTTTCAGTAAAACATGGTTAATATTGTTTACATTTCAAATAAAACATTTTACAATTTAATGCACAAAGTGAAGTTTTTAAGCTTTGATTTGAGATTTGATGCTTCAAGAGTCTGAAGTCACACACACACACACACACACACACACACACACACAATGCTCATACTCATATCTCACTCACTATTCTGCTATTTCTTGCATTTACTGTTTATGTCTTTTTACAAAATGGTTCATTTGCTCATATTGTTTAGATTTTAGGTTGTTAATTTTGTCTGCTGACTGAAATGTCATGGTAATGAACACTATTATTCTCATATTGCTGTTTGCAGCGGGCAGAGTGCTGCGTAGATTGTGCTGTGCAGTTATAGCTAATGTTATGTTGTGCATGACAGATGCTCATGCTTCAGTGAGATGGAAAGTTAGTGTGTGTGTGTGTGTGTGTGTGTGTGTGTGTGTGTGTGTGTGTGTGTGCGCGTGTGGCTGCTAAACTCTTGGGACTCTGCCAGATGCTTCAGGTCTCCATGACAACTCCCCACACTGGTTTTCTCCCTTTTCTCTCTTATATATTTATTTTTTGTCAGTACTTCCAAAATAAGTTAATTAAAGCCGAGGAAAGGGAGCATGCTGGGTGAGATGACAGGAGGTCTAAGATGATTTGTGATGGATAACTGCACTCTGTCATTTATTTATTTATGCCATCAGAAGCTTTCTGTAATTCCTTAATTGGTAAGCAGCGCAAATGACAAATGGTAATTTACAGAATATGCTATTTTATCCTGGGGGCTCTTTCTGTGACATTGAATATGAAAAATAAATAAAAAAAATAAGCTGCATAACAAATGACAAAATTGGTTTTCTTCATAAACAGAGCGGCTGTAAAATCAACTCTAGAGATTTGTGGATTGACAGTTATTTCAATGAATCAGGGGGGTCTGACACGAAAAAAAAGAAGACGACCAGTGAATCTAACTTGCTTCTGAGTCTGTCTACAGTGAATTTCAGAAAGTGTGTCCTCCTAGAACACTAGATTGTGCCATCCCATCGACAGTTGTGTCCCTCTTCTTTTAGGGAGGTTTCCTCTCTCTGCCAATACCATCTGCCGCTTCAGGCCATATAACCCTATGGTAGAAGTCTGATACTTATAAGAAACAAATATTTTTCTTAGTCCATCATCTCCACAACATTGAGCCGGATTTGGATCAGCACTACTAACATTGCTTGGTGCAGAGTACATACCGTCAAATAATTGTCCATAGAGCAAGTAAGGTGTGTGGAAGCTTAGCCCGAAATGACCAAAGTCTCCAGCACAGGATTCTATAATATATTTCTTTGATGTCTATATCCTAAAGTGTGGAGGTCATCTGTCCAGTTAAGAGACAATGTGGTCCAGACTGTACCTTGGACGGGCCCTTCTTTGTCAGATCATAAGGAAAAGAAAGGCACTCGTGGTTGAAGGGGCGAGGTTTCCACTGGTTAGTTTAACGAGAACCATCCATCCAATCCGGAGTGGCTCTGCTAAGGCCGTGTAGCTGACTACAGACCAATGTTCTCCATGGCCAGAGGTCAGGGACAAAAAGAATATCTGGATCTATTTGGAGGCAACACAGGAAACAGACTGCCCATAGCGGGCACTTTACTGGTCTAAAATAATGCCCTCCTCTTGCACAACACCTGTCACATTTCTGCATGACAAACACAAGTGGGTGCTGCATTAGCATATACCAGAGATGGGGGACTCGAGTCACATGACTTGACTCGAGTCTGACTTGAGCTACAGTTTTCATGACTTGCGACTTGCTTGATTGAAGTAAAAAAATGACTTGACTTGACTTTGACTTGAGAGCAAGTGACTTGAGACTTGACTTGACTTTAAGTGGAAGACTCGAAATTGACTTGAACTTTGGTATATAAAAAACTAATTGAGCCTCATGAGCAGCACCTGCGCAACTGTGATTGGCGCCTGACTGTGCCACCGCGCCTGGATAGCAGACTATAGTAGAGCTCCACAAGTAGTCACGTTTGGCTATAAAGACTTTGAACTGGACCGTGCCAATAGAAAAAGATTGGACAGATGCAGAGAATGCAACACAAGAACATCTGACACGACAACCACAATGTCACATTTCATCCGGAATTTCAAGAACTACATGGAAAGGTAAGAAAGTCATTTCTTTATCAATTTAATAAAACGTTTAAAATATCTAAAATAATATTACTAATGTAATGAATGAATCGTTTTTGTTTGTCATAATTTGGCTATGGTTGCATGTTTTTTTTTTTTTTTTTTTAAATCAAAAATGATGATCATTTACGTCTCATAAGTAACGTAGCGCAGCGCTATAACAGTGGTGCAGCCCGAATTTAAATGTTGGGTGCATCTTAAAATGAAGGGGCTTCTCGATATTACACATAAGCTATAACGTCTATGTTAAGTGTGCGCATTTTCAAGTGTTTGTATCGTCTGACTGCGTATGCGTGTTGAATCAGCTTGCGCATACTGCATTAAAATGCCAGATTAACGCGTCGGTGTGAGCGATCACTTCTCCTTAAAATCTTTCCAAACTTTTTGGTCATGCTGACCAGAATAATTTCATCGTTCGAATTGAAGTCTGTCTACTTTTTTTGTGTACACTCATAACTTCATCACTGGGCTATATTCACATACGTTATATTTATTTTGAGTAACGAGTGTCCCGTGAAAAAGTGTATAAATTCCCTATACTGTGGGAAAAATCCTTACATCATTAAAAAAACTATTAATGTTTGTGCATAGGAAAATAATTTTGTTTTAATGTTTACAGTTTTCCCTGATTAGTCTTGTATTTTTGTTTTTTTTTTTTAATCCATGCAGATATGATGAATAACTCAAATCCAAGATACACTGCAGCGATCTACAGCAGTCGTCCATGTCGCAGTTGATTGTGCCCCAGACTACTACATATCCAGTCTACCACCTGCCAATTGAATGGCGTGTGTTCAGAAAAATTATGTGAATTGTTATTATTGACGATCCCCAATTGTCAACATCTTGGTGCCAATGTCTTGGCAAACATTTTTTGCAAATGCATGTTTTCAATTCAAATATAGCAGTGTGAAGATGCATAATATATGTATATAGGTTCATCTTTTTTGTGCTAAAATAAACATGTATTAATAATTTAATCTCTGTTTATTTTAGTACTGCGACTTGACTTGCTTGGGGTGAACCCTTGACTTGACTTGCTTGATTTGTCTAAACTGTGACTTGAGACTTGACTCGAGACTTGTTGGTTAAGACTTGGAGACTTGATTTGTCTAATTTGTGACTTGAGACTTGACTCGAGACTTGTTGGTTAAGACTTGGAGACTTGCTTGGACTTGACCATATGTGACTTGTCCCCATCTCTAGCATATACACACACAATCAGTGGTGTTTGTGATCATCATACAGCTCAACCACCTGACTTACACCTGAAGATATGAGAAACTCTTGCCGAGTCCGCTGAGCCTCCTAACAGATGAGAGAGAAGCCTCCAAAATGTGCTGCAGATTACTGTGTGCTGCAGGTTTGCTCTCGTACCAGATACTCCGTCAGATAGGGAAGTTTCTTTTACTTTTATTTGTCTATTTTTGCTGCCTTATTTTTGTTTCACATTCTAAATAGTTTGCTAACATTAGAAATACGTGTTTTGCTTTCTGTGAGTGGATACTACTAACAGTGGCTGAACTTTGAGTGCAGAGGTGTCAGATCAACTCTGAGATGAATTGCACAGTTTGAGGATGGTTAACAAGAGCCGCTCTTTTGTTCAAAAGTCTGCACATTTTCTCTTAACGCTGGAAGCAGAAACGGTGTGACGTCCTCTCACAAACTACATTAGCCGATGTGGTGCCACTCCAGTCTCAGTTCCTTCTTCTTGATAATAGTCATTCTGCAGGAAAAGCAGGAGAGATACACAGAGGGAGAGATATGAACGAAGCATGGGTTATCCATCAAAGGCTTCAACCAAGGTTTAGATCTTCTTTTAAGATTAGGATTTCTTTTAAAGATGGACTGCTATTGTCACAGCTAAGCATTATTCCTAATTTCTTGAATCAAATAAAGAAAAATAATTGAGTTTCCAAAATTACCCCAGTAATAACAGCTGCACGTCCACACCACAACGATACAATTGGAAGTTGAAATATAATTTTCCTGAGCATTATTGAGCAGTGAAATAGCACTGGCCTTGCATCTGTGTGTAGCACAAAACCTGTTGTTGAAAACCTCTTTTCTTTTAAAGTCTGTATTTCTACTCCAGCATCTCAGAGATAATTGACCCTGTTGTGTGCTGTCGTCTTTTCATTCGATTAAACAGCGTTTCAAGCAGGACAAATAACACACTCCTTTTTAATTACTACCCATACAAATTAAAGGTGAGGTTGTAGTTTTCTTTCTTTTTTTATTGTGTAGTTAATTTTTTTTTATATCTCATTTTCTACACAACTCTCAATTGTCTGTGACCTTGTGGTAGTTAAAGATTATTCTTTTGTTTGCGTGAATTTGATGAATGGCCAGGAATATTGTGAGAATGCCGTTTTTTTTTTTATTTTTTTTTATTTCATTTGAGAGCCTTCACCATTCCGTTACTAAATTTACATTGGCATTAACACTTTATGCAACATTTGAGAACTTGTTAATTTCATTTTCATCTGGTGGTGTTTTGAAAGATTGCATATGTGGCAGGGTGAGGAAGATCCCTCCCCATGATTTGGGGCAGTGGCCAATTAATGTCAAGCTCCACAGTAATTAGGCGTTCCTCACGACACCTGGAGGTGGTTATGGTTGTTTCCACCCCATTTGTTGTGGCCTACACGCCTTGAGCTCCAAGTAACGGCTTTTGTTTCCAACGTTTGGTTCATTTGTACATGTTGATCGGCCTCAGGTAAGCTGCTTCAAAGCACTTTGTTGATACAGTCTCCTTATTGGGCAGATTTGCTGCCACCCAAGACCTAGCTGCATTTTTACTGCGATCGGTGTGTGTGAGTGCTACGGGCAGCGGAGTATCTGGTTTGTGAGACTGGCTGGACTTACTGGACATTCCTTTAAACGAATGTGACATGGCCATCGGTTTGAGGTTGATTTCTCCTACTTGGCCCTTCCACACATATATTGTTGACATTAAATCAATATAATCTGAACCTTTCACCTTTAACTTCTCTTCATGATTGTAAGATTATTTCTGAAACTGACTATAGATATAATGGAGAAGTATGAAACATGTATTCCTTATTTTGTGTGTCATGTAACTTTTCTTAGAATCTGACGATTAAAGGCTTAATCCACACAATCAGTGCTTGCAGCTATATTTTTAGTTTTGCCTTTTGCCACTAGAATGATATTCACCTTCCGAAGTTTATTCCAAACTCATGCTATTGAACATCCCTGGGTAAGTCATGTTCATGTCTGAATCTGCCATGGCTGCATCCACCTCCATATTCGATCCAATGAAATTCCCACTCTCATGAAAGTAAGTCTTACCAGTCCTGTGTTCCTGGATAATCCTTCAAGGCTGCACTATTCTGCTGCCATGACAATGAAACAAATTCACTAACAGCTCTGGCAGGGAGCGTGCGGAGCCCTCGGGGAGAGAGCTCAGTTTTTGACACATTTTTGAGACGTCTGTAATCCAGTCTGGCAGCTGCAGCACTCACTACGTCTACCTTGTATTAGCATACATTTCCTTCTCTGGTGAAATCAATATGAACAAAAGCTAATTACTAAGCTGTATGCTTAGCACGCCTGTCTGGCCAGGCAGGTCCGGGGAACGCCAGATGCCTTTTCTACAGAACTCTCTATTAGTCAAACGAATGCTAAAACTGAATCATTTGAATTGGATCGATGATCAAATGTTGTAAGTTCAATTCATGCCGAAGCAGAACATTTATCTGCTTGTGTTAAGACCAGTTGTGGAGTAAAACAAATCTAACACTCTTCTATTTTTAATTTCTCTGATGCCTCTCAATCTTTAATTACACGTCTTTTACTGCATAATTGCTGGATGAAGTCAGTTGGGAGAGTTAGAACACGGTTCACGAAGAAAACACATTTCAACTCAGGATTGTTCTGTTTTATCCTATTCCATGTTCTTTTATTTCATACAAGCATCTCTTTACTTGAAGCCATTGTTGTTATGATCATAAAAAATAGATATTTTTTAAATTAGTTGTAGTAGTCTAAGATCAATAATATATCATCATTGGACAAACTGCAGCGTAATAAATGTGGCATCCTGTCCACTGGATTAAGATCATTACCTTTCCGAAGTTTGATCAGTGTGCCAAGGTCTTGGCAGAGGAAGAACAGCACAGCCTGGTCCAGATAGTATTCCGGATGAACGGACTTAAATGATCTCTAATGAAAATCTACGCCATTAGTACACGTGTAATTAGTAGCAAGCCCGCACTGAAACCCTTGAAAGCCATGGCCTTTTGGCTTTCTGCCTGCCCTTCTATAAGACAGTCTAAATCCTCATTAGCTGCATGGCGTCCTTCTTTATGAGCCCAGCCTGTTATGTTACACCTTTCATCTCCTCCACAGAGCCTGTCGGTGATCATTAACGCCGCTCTGAAGCTCGATTAGCTTTATGCTCATGATGAATTGATAAGATACTGTGCTAAAGTGCTCTGTTAGCAGGCCTGCGGACTAACTTCTTATCAGTTGAGCTTCGGAAAGGACGTGCCATATATTATAATTAAAAAAATAAAGAAAGTAAGTATAATGATTAAAAAGAAGGTCTCACGGTAACGGGTCAGGTTTATATTTTCCTCTAATACATTTTCCGGATCTGTGATATATAATTGTGAAGATGTGTCAGTAACAAACACCACGTTTTAAAGCATTACAGTGCAGATGCCACCTTGACACCCTGGGATATGGGAAAGGGATATGATCAAAATTGTGGTTGTGTAGCAGACCTTCTGGACAGCCGGTACTGAGTTGGTTCTGCTGGCAGGACAGGAAGTCAGACAGGCTTGGCAGACGCAATGTATTGTGAGGGTCTGCTGCAATAATTTGGCAGAACCCTCCGTCAGGAAGGTCTTCAACTCCCACCACCAAGAGAACTTCAACCAGATAAACAATATGGAGGCTGATTGGACTATGTTTTGGACCTCCATTGCCAATGCAGCTGATGGAAGAAATTGAGAAAACACTAGAATTGTTTAGGCAATGACCTCTACTGTGGATATAGTTTGTCGGTAGAAGGACTCTTGAGGGTAAGTTACTGGTTCATTAGCAGAACTAACTAGAGGTGTAAGAGTACCTGAACACCAACTAGCGTACTGTAAAAAATTATTACATAACAAGTTAAGAGTCACCAATTCCAAATTGACTTCAGTAAAAGTTATCCAATAAAAATCCAATAAAAAAAAAAAAACGAGTATTTTACTTTTACTGAATGTAACTCAAAAACCCTCATGAAATGTAAAAAAAAAAAACAAAACCCTCTGTATTTTTGAGGTATACACTTTTAGTATAGAAATTAGGGCAGAACAAAATATACTAAACAACAAAAATCAGTCTCAGTAAAACTAAAATGTGCAAAAAAGTGTGCGTGGTTTAGCTCATCAATAACATCCAGCACCCTGCAGATGGCGATATTACCTTGTACGCCCAAGAAATAACTGTGGTAAAAGAATATGCGACTTATTGCATCACAATGTGTCAAGTAGCAGAAAGTATGTATTCAAATGTAGTGGAGTAAAGAGTATATAATAAAGAGTACATATACTGAATCAAAAATGTACTCAAGGTGAGAGTAACAGTTGCTTATATTTTTAAAAGTTGTTTTTTTATTTTACACAGTGCATTTCAAAGTAGCCAAAAAATAATTCAGTAAAGTATTCAATTTGCTCAAGTACTTTACATCACTGCTTTTAAGTGGGACATTGGTTCAAATAGGAAAGCAATTTTAGGCTTTTGCATGCAATAGGACTTGTTCCCGTTTTGTTAAATACAATCCAAACAAGAGGCTGAATTGATTAGCCAGATAGATCAATGGATAGCCAGGTAGATCAATGGAACCAATTATAAACGAATAGAACTGTAAAACTGATAGAACGGCAAGACCACGATTAAATTGTCTTGTTTGCAAAAACTCAACTGTCACATTAAGTCTTCTGGGCTGTGAAACGGCAACAACTATGTATCCGTTTGACAGAAGACGTTGTTTTCATGGAGAGATTACACTTGATAATACTTTTGCACTGAGCAAATGCTATCCAGAAAAGTGTGCCAAGTTCTCCATCCACCATCTTGTGCGATCAGTCTGTTTGGGACTGTTGTCTCTCATGTCCCTGATGGGTCTGAGCCTCTGATGAGATGTTTCCTCAGCTTCAAGACGGATCCGCAGTGTGGTGACAGATATTTGCATATTGCTGGAGCAAACAGGTTGTCTTGCCTTTTCTTTTTCCTTCGATTCCTTTCTTTCTCTCCGTTCCTCTATAATCACTCGAGCCGCAGACATGCTTCATACGGCAGTCTTTAAATTACTTGCTGCTCTTTGGGCACACTTAAGTCATCTGCATTTCAGTCAAGACAATTTCTGCGTAGATTTTCCCACAAAATAAAAATCCCTGAGTACAAAGCGTTCTCGTCAACAGCACGGCCGTGTTGCAGGTCTACGCCGCGTATCGATTGTGCAGAGTGGATTGTGTTTCAGGCTTTAGGCGCTGCAGAATCTCTGGGTCTCCCTCTTTCTTGTCACAGCTCAGCTCCTTTTAATTAAATGTCTTGCAGTTGCGTCTGAGTGTGAATGTGAACGAAGAGCGGTAAGGACAGCCATTGCCGCCAGAGTCAGCCAGCATTTTTGCAGCCATTGACCTTTTGTGATTTTAACCCCGTCCCCGAGGTGCTGTTTTAATCACAATTACACACTTCTCCTTCATTTCTGTAATTTATCCTGCCTACAAAATAATTTGCATTTTATTCATTTGCATTTGCACAAGTTACTCCAGTTTTCTTGATAATTTGACCAGTTTATTAAACAATAGTGCATCGATTCAGGCGGCACAATGGCGCGGCGTGTGTCCTGTAACCTCACAATGAATGTCAAGTTGGAGTCCCGGTCATTTTTTTTATGTTCCTGTGCTTGAGTGTGTTTTCTCTGGGTCTCCAGTTTCCTCCTACTCTCTAGAAACATGAGGGAGAATAGGAGTCTGGAATTGTCCATAGGTGTGAGTGAGAGTGTGAATATGTACGTGTCCTACTTGGCCACCAGTCTAGAGTGTGTGTCTCACCTTTAGACCCAGAGTAGCTTGGATTGGCGCCAGCTCCTTGTGACACAGAAATGGAAAAAAGGCAAAGGAAACATAGAATTAAATGCTTCTGATAATGAAGCGTTATGGTTTGAATTATGAAGCTCAAATTATGTTTCTTGAACATTAGTAGCACAATGTGGCCTTTTAATCTGTTTGGGGAAGATGGTGGTTGGCGTTAAGAAGACAGTGAATAGGTCAGAAGACAGAGGATGCTGTGCAACTAGAAACTGTGTCCTATTCAGCAAGCTGAGGTAGATACATCAATATACATAATGAACTTTGTGTCCATGTAGAGCTCTGGCACTTAATTAAGCTGTCTTCTAACAGTCAGATTGCCAATAAAGGATGTGGAATTACACTGGAATTCACCATCTTATTCCACTCATTCAGTGCTTGTGTGGAGGAGAGAGTGACGTACTAGATGTTTGAATCGGAGACCACGTCTACTTGTTTAGCGTGATTATTGCAAAAAATATTATCTATTATATTTACACTAGTTGTTCTACCTGTCTGAATTGTTCTCAAAATAATCTGATGCTTATTAACTCTAAATAAACAGTATATGTACATACTCGACACAAGTTGATTCTGAATGATTGGACCACCAGTTTGGGGCAAGTCCTGAAACAAATCCAATTACATAACCAATTGCACCAAATTACTTTTTATTGTCACAGCTACACTACAGTTTTATTAAAAGTGTACATTGCATACATATGCATTATAAAAACACTTTCAAGAAGACTCCCAATGGAAACCTCTTGGCCACTTAAACACAAAGCTTCTCTTAACTAATAAAGAAAATGTCTGTTTGCTACAATTCAGACTACAGTGAGATTAATCTAGATTCTAGATGAAAAAAATGATCAATGCCCACCTCTATTTTATATTTATATATACAAATACATGCCACAATTGGACATATAATAACCAAACTACAGAATTTCAGTACGGGCTGAACACTGGACAGTTGCGATGTCGGCCTCACCTCGAGATGACCAGCTGGAATCTGTACTACAGTATGGTGCTACAGTATAGAACACATACTACATGGATTGTTCTTTCTTCCTGCCTTACTCTTCACCCTTGTTTAGACCCGTGACTTGACTGAACTCCTTGTCTGCCCATCCTGGTACAGAGTGTGTTGGCTTCTTCATCATCTTTGAGTTTGAAATGTTATGATCCAATGATTGTGTTTTGTTGTCATACAGTAGATAATAAAGAGGCAGAGAGAGGAGGAAGATTTGATATATAGTTCAGTCTTGGGTTTGATGTGACCCTTTCAGAGACTGCCGATGTCAAATGTGCCAATTTCTTTATTTTCAACAGACCTGGAAGACCATATAAGGGTTTCTTTTTATGAACGCAATATGCTCTGTTTTTTTCCAAGTCTGTTACCTCAGTATGGTGAAGAGCTCGTTGTGTGTTTAGCAGTTCAGTCACTTGATGGCAGGGCACAGCTAATGGGCGTTCGGTTTGAGCATTTAATGGTAGCTTTAATGGCATCACTGTGAAAGATACAGTGCTTTATTTTGTGCTTAGCCAAGTACTTGGTTTCTTGGAAAGAGGGGCTTGAAATGTAGTTTATTTAGGTGGTTTTTTTTCTTAGAAGCATTTTTGCATTCCAGTGTGTATGTATCAGTGCTTGCCACGTTGTTTATTCTACATTTCTGTGTACCGTAACTTAATAAGGTCAATTGAATATCATTAGTAAAACACGTTTCATGACCGTATACTGTGTAAAACAGAACTTTGAGGAGAACTTTTCATGATATGACGACCACACTTGACTCCGCTATGATTTTTGCAGGAAGAAAATGAAATATTGAAAGAATTCATTTAGTTGCCAAAACGTGAGAAAAATCTATAATTGGTGGATTTGTCACTATTTTTTTATCCAATGACTGGGTCAAAATTTGATTAAATTTGTGATATCGAGAACAGTGATAACGAGAGACAGCTCGGTGTCGGTCAGTGGACGGATGCTGAGACTGGCTGGTAAGCAGGAAAGTTCTCACTAGTTCTGACCACAGCTAGTATATCTGAGGTAGCATTGCGCTTGGAGTAGCAGCGCTGCAGATTTCCTTCTTCATATTTAATTGCTTGGGTTTTAGAATACTAAATAGAATAGAATACTAAAGATATTTAGTGTAACACTTCTTTTCACCCATGAAAAATTATCAGCCATAGCATAATTATTTCTAATTCTGTCCAATTGACATACTGCTTTTTTCATTTCTGAGCGAGCGACTGTTAGAAAAGAAGGATTTACATCTTGGCTCAGTGGTCAACAAATTAGGAGGGTGGGACATGATGACACACATCATCACAATGGACAATTTTTGACCTGTGGTGGGATCCACAGCATCCACTGGACTGGAGATGCTCACCAAAACCTCATCCTCCTCGCTCGAGCCAATGGCCACATTTTACTCATAGTAAGAGCAAAAATGTAATCAGTAAGTAATAATAGTTTTCATTGCAATAATATTTAATATTTCTGTTGAATGAATGAGACTTTATTCATCACACTAGGGGAAAAAGTGTTTTGCAGCAGCAACATTGGAACAACAAAATGACAAGTGACAGTAAGTAATAGTATGTACAATTGTGCAAGATAAAGAAAATACAATAATCAAAGATACAAAAATTGCAAAAATTACAATATAATAATAACAACATAAATAATAATAATAGTTTTAATAATAATAGTAAAACTTGATGGAGAACATTCCTAAGAAATGTAATCGCATCGCTTTTAACTCTGCAACATCTACATAAGTGTTGAAACAGATGCACAGAATGCTAGAGGCACATTTTTCCACATGCCATGTGCCACTGTTATTACCCACTTAGAGAATCTGATTGGGTGTCTGTGCCATAAGTAAACCTGTGAGCCGCAGGTCGTCTACCATTTACACTTGTGAAGTGTTGGTTCTCACGTCTTTAAACAGTGATATATCAGTCACTATTTCAGTAGTAAAGGAGTTTCATTTGATTCGATCACTGAGGTACAATCTGTTTTATTGAAACTATCAAAATCAAAAACTCTCAGAAAGATGTAAATGTCTGCCTGGTTTTGTGAAAATGAAGCAGTGAACAGCCGCTTTATCTCTGTCGGTACAGACGAGCAGAAGATAATTGCGTTTAGGGTTAGACGCCTTTCATTCACACTGACGTAAAGTTATTGGCCATTACGGCCTTGCTGTAGGATAAATTGGAATATAATGGTGGGGGAGTGAGGATTCATTAATTACATTAGACAGTAAAAGCCCATCGAAGGCTCTTTATCTCATGATACTATGAATCCAGGGTAAGTTATGCCTGTGAATCATGCAGGTATAGATTATTGTACAGTCAGTGTACGTCTCTCTATGCTTTCTTCAAGTGTTATCAATGCTAACTCGACTGAGCTGAAACTGTGCGTCTGAGAGGTTTCCTTTTCATCCTCTTTACACTTCCTCCTGTGGTTTTTATTCAACTAATTGGTTATGCAACTAATTTCCTCTCATTCAGAAGCTCCGGTGCAGCAAACCTTGGACTCCATTGTTTACAGAAGTAGGTCAGGCATGCGGCTAATGAAGGACAGTCGACTGTAGTTTCAGCATTTATCAAATATTTTCATGGCATCAACAACATGTTTTGTGAAGCGTTCATCGTTCAAAACGACGGTTCAGTGAATTGTTTCAGTGGACCTCTGTAAAGACCTTAAAATAACCGACCGATAATGAGATAATATAGATGATTAAATTCATTAATTCAGAGTAAAATATATGTGCTCTTTTAAAATTGGATACTTTACGACTTTTACTCAAGTCTTTTTGTTGCGAGTATGGTTTTCATACTCTTTACACCTCTGCTAATTTAAAGCGGAATTTATTTGATAGTTGCTATTGCTTGCTGTTACACTTACACAGATTGAGGGCGTGGCAGGTAAAGAAGAGAGGCAGACTGAGGACTGCTTTCGCAAATTGCTTTATTGTACAGAATTAGGCAACAGGGTAATACTGACACTGAGAATGAGTGAAGATGATGAGATGAATCTGAAGGATGAAGGACTTGAAGTCTGTGCAATGAAGTCTGTGCAATGAAAACGGAATATGAATGACATACACGTCGACAGACGAGGATGACATTGTGGAAGGCGAGAGTCTATATAGCGTGGTGATGAGCGGAATCAGGTGGTATTGATGGTTTGATGATGTAAATGGGTGACAGCTGAGTAGATGGTACTGATGATGGTGACATCACAGGTGGAGTTATAACACTTGCTGGTTAATAATATTAAATCCATTATATATTGTATTATTGTATTGTATTATCAGTATCATTATATTGTATTGTAGACACTATTCAGTACCAATTGTTCTAACAAAAAAAAAAACTAATGTAAACTTCTGTGTGATGTTTCTCAGGCTTTTTCAATGCTTTCGCCATTTTTTTTTTTAGCTTTTTCATTATGTTTATTGTGTCAGCGTCTATATTCTCAACTCTTTGAAAGTGTAAATAGGCTTATGTTTAAAATATGGAAATGCTCCACAAAATGATTCCAGTTCTTCTTAAGAAGAGGTCCTGCGGGTTGAGTTAGTTAACTTTAGCTTAGAGTTTCAGTGTTTAATCACATTACAATGTGCCAGTCTCTTTCTGTCCAGTCGGAGGAAGCGAGCAGACCGTCTCTCTTCTTGTAGATCATGTCGGAGAAAGGGCACATGAATGTTCCAGACCCCGGTGATTTCAAAATGGCAACCGTGACCTTTAGATGAGGATAAGATAAACAATTGAAGAAGTAATGGGCTGGGCGTGAAATGAGTAAACCTGACATTACACACCATCTGCTTTTGGAGAAGATGCCAGACGCAGATCCACTCGTACCGCCAACGAACAAACATGCAATATTTTGATTGGGCTTAAGATTCAATACCTGCATTTATCTGGTTTCATCGCAACAGAAAGACCTTGTGTTGGCATGTACTAAATGTAATATTGTCCATCATATGTAAATATTTGTCTTGGCAAACTTTTTGGGAAGACATTCTGGCTAATTAAACACATAGACTGCTCTTCCTAAAGGTTTGATCAGATGCAGGACAAACATACCTGTCTTGTGTTATGCCTGATATCTTCTGAAGGTCGTTCAGTAAGTCCTCTAGCCGAGCTCAAATTCTGCTCATTCTTCTCCAAGACCTGAGAGGATACCAACACCCTACAGCAGGGGTCGGGACCCTATGGCTCTTCTGGTGGCTGCATCTGGCTCGCAGATAAAGATTTAAAAATATACAACACCATGTTTTCTTTGGAATAATGCTTGAAGTTGTTGTGACATGAGCAGGGAAGCCCTCCTAATATTATTCAGTAGTCTGTGACTCCGCTACCTAAAGGCAGAAACCCTTTTATCGAAGACGATGGCTAAAAGAAATAAAGACAAGAAGTGTTGTACTTTTCAACATGAATGAAGTAATTTGCCTTTGCGGAGAGAGAGCAACTTCTGTATGGCATCTGATTTATAAATGGTCTTGGTCTTTGTCTTGTCATATTCATAGTGATAATCATAGCCATTTACTTAAACATCAACAACCTGACGATCAAATGAATAAAAAGCAACAATTCCCTTACAATTTTCACACGTGCGCTTTGAGACAGTTAAAACTGTGAAAAGGGCCTTACAAATACTCATTTTACTATTAGTATTATTATTATAAAAAAATTACAAATGTTTATTTATTAAAAAACGCATGAAATTCCAAGCTAAATTTTTGTTTAGTTTTTAATTTTATGCTTGCTATCTCCACTATCCTTTCAGATAGTTTCTGCTATCTTGCACTTTTTCCTTTCAGATTTTTGCACTAGTGTATCAGAATGTGCTTCATAATCCTGTTCCAGGGTTTGCCACCATCTTTTGCAGTTATTTTCTAAGTCGCGTTTTATGGGGGAGGAGTTCAGTGAATGCTTAATGTGAGGTAAAAGAAGTTAAAAGTTTTAAAATAAGTTCAAGTTCAAATAGATGCCCTGCCGATTTTGTACTTCTTGTATGTGTTTGATTTATTGAATTTATATTTGCATGTGTCTTTTTTGGTAAGGCTATAATGTGCGTCAAAAGAATAATAGTCAGGCCCGGCCCGGGGCAGCTACACAGCCGGGGTCCTAAAGGAGAGCTGAACAACCACGGGATGTGCACTGTGTTTCTGAACCGCACATTTGGTTTGTCAGAATAACAATTTAAAACGAGCCACATGAGTGTGAAGACATTTTACGTATAATAACAACGTTATCAAAACCAGTTGAGAGACTTGTTGTCCTGCATTTCATATTAGTTTTACAGATTGATTTGTACTTAATTTTAAACATGAGGTACGGCTCTCTTGAAGATAATTTTTACAAATATGTGTTTATAGCTCTCTCGGCCAAAAAGGTGCCTACCTCAGTCCTACAGGTTCCACATGCTGACTTAACACAATGTGTCCAAGATCAAGCATTGTACGCTTCAGTTATACATGCCATTACTTCAGCCAATTCGAGTCTCCTCTGCCCGTAGTAAAGCAAATTATAGAATGAGGATCCTATGGTGTTCGTTACTCCCACACCATGAGAGCTAAATGTAGAAATGTGCAGGATTTTGATCAAGTCGTCTTACAGCCTTCTTCAGTCAAAGAGGATCAATGCAAAAAAAAAAAACTGATGTAGGATTAATTTATCCTGGTATCTCCTGCTGTGAAATTGCCTGGCAGTATCCACTCACACTCCTCACCCAACTAGCCAGCACTCTTCTTTTTATACTCCTCAGATCTATTTATTCTTTGATTTGCCACTGAAGATCACCTAACAATTTTCAAGTTCAAGTTCATTTTACTGAATTTCCCAGTCGCACACGGTCCCACAGCAGCTGATCAATCAAAAAAAAGATTGTTGCAAATATGTCCATTGTTTGTCAGTGTTATCACTTATAGCATCATATGGGACAGTGGCTAGGAAACAAAAACTCTCTGCAAATAAAGAAATCAAATAAACCTAGTGTGACTCTGACTCACTGGTGCCAGTCTCATCCAGAATTCAAACCTTACAAAGTCTTTGACTATGATTCCGGACAATGTCACCCTCTGAAAAGGTGTCTACATCCCTCAGACGAAGATGCAGTGGAACTACATCTGCTAAAGGTCCAGGGGAGTGACATCACAGATAAGACAATCCAAACAATGTCACCTTTGACCATGAATATTAAACACAAGCCCCGGACGGAGGGTGCTGAGACCAAAGAGAGGTTTTCTGAGCCGAACCTTCCAATCTGAAGTAATTACGAGCAGACTGAGATGATCCCAGCGTGAGTCTGGCTCAAAGCATTAGCCTCTTCTCTGCTCACCTTGTTAATTTCACCTTCTCAAGACAATCTAATACAGCAGGATTGGAAGCTGGATTAATAAAGGCTCAATAAAGGTTAGATCAACAGGAGGAGACAAGCTAGTGGTGGAATTTCCACAGTGGAGATTTGGAGGCTTTACTGTTGTTCACTACATGTCGTACCATGTATAATATGTATGTGATGGATAAAATTTGAATTTTATTCTCGGCTTCATCTGAATCAAAAGAGGCTTGAGAGGTTTTTCTAGATCTGGAATATGATAATGTATATGATCCGACGGGACACTGGTGTCTTGATCGCTCCACACTGGCTTTGTAGTAGAAGTTTTCATAACTACTACAGGATACCTGACTTGAATAACTGACTTATTCAAGTAATTAAAAAACAAATTACAAAGAGAATATGAGACTTGTGACTGTATAGTATGATGATCTTTCCTGTGGCTCATTCAGTAGAAGAGTGTGATTCTCAAGTAAAGCAGGAAGTAGATGGGTTCAAATGCATTTGAGTTCACTTGATGAACGAGATCAACTAAATTCAGAAATGTAAATGTGGTAATAGAGTTTATGTGTATACATATATAAACTCTGTAGTATATAAGAGAGGAGGCTGAGATCTAATGTAACAAATGATCTTTGGATTGAATCTGATTAATTCTAAATGCTAATTATTGCTCTCCTCAGACATAAACCTTCTCAGGCCTCTGCACAAACACCACAACATTCGAACACAGGCTCAGCTAGTTAATGTCTGAATGCAGTATGTCTTTCGTCTTCTCAGTTGCGTTAAACGTAGTGAGTATCTTCAGCAGCAGATCACCCTGTTTAGCAGAATCGCAACCGTGGCCTTTTTGCCTCTGTGTGAACCCAGTGTTGTGCTGCGTCGGGTTCTGCTTCTCCAGGTTTCACAAGGCCCATTTAGAATTCTTATTGATCCCCATCTCCATCTCCTGTCAAGGTTCCTGCCCTCTGTCAGACTCGCTGCGGTGTTGTGCTACAGTCTGTGATTGCATTTGGCCGCTCTTGGGCTTGGCTATCACTTTCTAACCCATGTAGCTTCTGCTTGATGGCTTGGTTAACTTACCTGTAAATTGAAAAAAGATTAAATGCAGAGGCAAATTCTCCAACGCTGAAGAAGTACTTTTCAAACTGATCATGCACAGTAATTAAAACCGAACATCAAATCAGTATCATCAATACTGCATAATCACTATCTTCAATTTTTTTTTTAGCATAAGGTTCTTGTGATGGTTTCTGCATGATGCTGAAATTTGAATTTTAAATCATAAGCAGAAATCCAAGGTGTGAGTTTGAGGCCGGTCTGTGTGGAGTTTGTATGTTCTCCCCGTGCTTGCGTGGGTTTCCTCTGGGTGCTCCAATTTCCTCCAACATAATTGGAATTGGAAAACTGACCATATAGGTATGAGTGTGTGTGTGAATGTGTACTTACACTGCTTCGAGATTTCTGTGTCACTTCAGTGGGAAAATAAAACTGTCTATATTCAAATTCCACTCCCCCAAAAGACATAGGACAGAGCCAAACCTAGTCAGTCAGGGCGGCACACAACTGACACTACGCCACCATATAAAGTAACATTTAATTTCTTAAAATGAAAAAAAAAAAAATCAAATTGTTAAATAAAATGTTTTTGAAAGTTCAGGCAGTATATTCAGCAGACACTTTTATCAGCAGACACTAAATTGTATAATAATAATAATAATAACAATAATAATAATTGAACTTTATGAATCCCTTAATGGGGAAATGTTGTCTCTGAGTTTAACCCATTCAACCAAACTCAGAGCAGTGGGCAACCTTAAGGAGTGGCACCAGGGTGGCATTTGGGAAGCCGACTCTTGCCCAAGGACACACTCCCCAGTTGGAGACACAGCCGTAGGGGGGGGGTTGAACAGGCAACCTCTCGGACACAAAGTCCAATTTCCTACAACTGGACCACAACTGCCCCATAATTAAGAGTTAATTCATTGTACGTATAGTACAGTATATATGCAACATTGAGGATGACAACATTTGGAGCTGTGACAGAACCCCGGAAATTTGGAAGGAATAAATGTTACAAATACTTCCAAGAACTATCCAAGCAGGAAAACGATGGCGCAGACAACACGTCAATATTTTCACAGTTATAATGGTAACACGGTAATAATACACAGAAACAATGAATGGGCTATAGAAAAATTCTCCACAATACATGATACTAATCTGAGATTTCTGAGTCTGTTTCAGTTGTGCTTAAAAGCGAAGTAGATTTTCAGTGAGTTATTAGAATCCGCGATGGCAGCTGTGAATAGGTGGTGGTCTCCAGTAGAGTCATCTTCACAGAAGATTCATCAGGATAATGAGATCAAACAACGTTCAGCACTTTACAATTCACACTAATTGTCTTCTGACACTCCAAACTGCTTTTTGGAAATTTTGTAGTGATTAATTAGTGAGAAAATCAGGACTTGACTTGTTGATGAGGAAGCATTCTTTGTTAATATTACAATGCTGTGGTTGAGTTAAACCAGCTTTATTTAGTAACAATAATAATTATATTGGTGATATTATTAATTATAATACTATATAATAAAAAGAGTAATGCTGCTGTTTAGTGAGGTTTGCTCGCCGCTGTCCATGGTGCTGCGCCGTCCACTGATTCTCAGCATCTAATGATGGATGATGCCGTCGCTATTCAGCAGTTCTCCACACAATGTTTTTCTTAGCCACGAGTCTGTCTATTCAGACGCTCGTTGTTCTTTGTTCGCAGTCAGTGTCACCTCTGCGCTATTTAGAGCGAAGGATAACAAAAATTAAGGCATTAATTACAGAGTTTATCTTTGGCAAAATAGTGCCAGCAGAAGACTCTGCGTGCATTCATCATAGATGTGGCATGTGTGTGTGGCCAGGTGAGAAGACTGCGAGCGCGAGAAATGAATTATGGGACCCGCTTTAATTTTTAGAACAATACACCGCAACAATATGTGTTTGGGACAATGACTGTGAAGGAACGATCTGTCATGTCCACTCATCCATCATCCTGACTTTGCTCGGAACACATTTCACAACGTCATTTTTAACAGCGCTTCATCACGTATGTGCATACACAGAAGTTGTGGCAGTTGTGATCCAGTGGACTTGAGTGCAAGACGTTGCGCCCCCCGACACCACTGCTTAAGACTGCCCACTGCTCCATTTGTTTTTATTTAGTGATAACATTTAAAGCACTACACGGTCAGCTCCTCAATATATTACAGATCTTTTAACCCTGTACTCTTCAAATCGTGCTCTCCGTTCCTATAATCAGTCCCTCCTGAAGATCCCCAAAACTCGGCTAAAGACCCAGGGCCAGGGAGACATGTCTTTTCAGGCCGTAGCTCCCAGACTGTGGAACGCCTTGCTTCTGTCACTATGGTCTATGCATTCTGTTGATGGTTTAAAAAAAACACCTCAAGACACATTTATTTAAACATGCTTTAAGTTGACAACGTTTTTAGGTTTTGAATATTTTTTATGATTTTTTATTCTTCTTACTGTAGTTTTATACTTTTGGGTTTTATTCTGTTGATTTTGTGATTTTATTGTGTTTTGTTTTTTATCTGTGGTTGCACCTTGTAAAGCACTTTGTGATTTTATCTGAGAAAAGTGCTATATAAATAAAATGTACTTACTTCATCTGGGTTTGTGTGTGTCACTGAATGGTTTAATACAGAGCACAATGTCAATATGGTCCCTAGTGGCCATATTGACAACCTCACCCTCTTTAACTTTAACATAAACACACGAACGCCTGTATGCCTGGAAGCTGGTTGCTTTCTCTGTTTTGCTCAAGAACACTTCAGATGTGAAACCTGCTGGTCTGACATCCAAATGCGTGATTTCCCAATCAGAAGTACTCTCTAATCTTTAGGCACATGATGAGAACTAGAGCAGCGCCGTGGATGTGACAGGGTCTGATGAAACATGAAAACACTTCTTCCTGCAAATCAAATGTATAAGACTTGTCAGAACTGTTCCTTGTTTCATTTTGGTTTTATTTTCCATCCAATCCAATTGTAGTATAACAGTATTAAAACAACTTTTGCAATCACTAGCTGTGCATAAAGGCCACTAGTGATGTGGAGGTTTGCTGCCGTGTCATTTCCTGTAGAGGCGGTGTCACCGTGAGCAGTAGCGATGGACGTCATGTTTAATAAGAGTTAAGTGTGTTTCAGCAGAGTAGTTTTAAGATGTGGATGTCATGACTAGTCATTTAGCTGTTTGCTTCTGTTATAAATCTTGCGGGAGGCATTACGTTTAAATGAAAACAGGTTTCTGTTCATGAGACATTCACTTATTGTTCAGATTTCATCTGGAACCATTAGTGCTAATGTATTTACGGCAGAGGAAGGAGCGGGCGTAGAGGTGCGACAATTACACATCCATTATGTGTTGTATCCAAACATCTACGAACACATCGGTTTAGATAATGAGATACATGACAGTGTAACATACGGTCAGATTGCTTTTGTTTTCTCTTTTTTATTAAGATAAAATAAAGAGACCCTCTGTTTGTTCAGCAGTGTGAAAATATTGAGATTACTGTCTCAAATATCAGATCTCAGCTCAGATTAGTTCATGAATGATTCATTCAAAATGAACGAATCTTTCATATGACTCGGAATGAACAAGTCTCCTCAGTGAACGATTTGGGAACAATTGTATCGAGCAGCATTACTCAAATTTGTTTGTGATTTGTTCAAATGGATCATTCAGTTTGTTCACGTGTCATGTGAGAGTCAAGACTCTGCAGCATCTCTCCAGTACGTTCGTGATTTGTTCAAACAGATCTCTTCGTTCATTTTCTTTACATGTCACGTAATCGCGGTCAAGCTGTTAAAGCAAAGATGGCAGGCCAGATGCAGGACGCAAATCAAGTTTTGCTAGGGTTACACTAGTTTTTAATACTTTTGTGGCAATTTGTTGTGTTATTTGTTGTCCACTGAAGCAAACCATGTTGTCTTTTGTGTATATTGTTTTATAATCCGGCCACTTTTACAGCGCTGCCTGCTGGAAATGAACAAAATGAACGAGTGACTTGGAATGATTAATTCACTTTCCTGTTCAAGAATTAAAGATCCGAATTAGATAAATTGATTTAACATCCCATAACTGACACACACACACGCACACACACACACACACACACACACACACACACACACTCACTCACCAGCTACATTTAGATGTACACCTGTCTAACTGCTCATTAAAATATATTTTAATCGATGTAATCTATTAATTTTGGGGTGTAGACAAGGTGATGATGATCTGCTGCCTTTCAGACCAAGCTTCATAAAAGAGAAGAAAGGAAATTTAATGTGTCATGGTTTTTGGTTTAAGACAGGGTTTTTGGCTGTTGGTTTCAGACAGTTTCAGAAACTGCTGATCTATTGGGCATTCCGAGCCTTGTTGAGGTCAGAGGTCAGAGGAGGTCAGCATCGTGTGGGTGTATGTTTGTGTGTGTATGTGTGTGTCACTTCACTGGATGGTTAAATGTAAAGTGTCATATTGACAAACTTAGTCACTTTAATTAATTTTCTGTTTATTTTTAGAATTTTTTTTCTGCTTTTTGTTTATAATTTATTTATATATGCAGTATATATAATTTGACAGGAATGTTTTCCGTAACAAAACAAACTACAAAGAGTTGAACATTCCTTTTTTTTGAGCATTCATTTCCACCTGAGTTTCACTCATATCTGTCTGTTTTTAATTCTCTCCTCCTTATCAAACCTGTCATGGATTTTCTGAAGCCGTCCTGCATTTTAGGAAAGTTGCAGAGAGCTCTGATCAGCCAGGCAAGGGAAATTGTGATAAGACAGTAGCTGATGCAGAAAACTACGAGGTCAAGCCGCATTAGGTGGTTGAGGGGAAAAGTCATGGTGACTGGCTGAAGATGCAGGATGTGTTTAATGCTCCACACCAATCTTCACAGATTCCCTGTCCCGTGATTAGCCATCAATAAACAGTCAATAATTCTTGAACAAACTCATCTCAAATTTATCAGTCAGTTCCGGCCATTTCTTGACCAGAGACTAAAAAACCATTGGAGTTAGTGTAGCTCTTATGTGTCAAGCGTAAGGTCCGGGGGCCGCGCAGGTCCACCCGCCGCGAGACCCTTTTATATGAAGCTGTTATTGGTTTCAATGGCTCAGCAATATGAAGTGCACATGACTCAAACTACAGATCCCACAATGCACTGCTTTAGCTGCCTTGAAGAAAATAGAATTTAAAAATTTGAAACATTATTGTAAGCACATTTAAAATTTTTTTTATCTTTTTATTCAAACAATTTTGACAAGATACTTTTTTAAATAAATGGACAAAATATTGTTACTTAAAAAACGGTAGCACTTTATAATAACTACACCTTATTTAGCATTAACTAAGCAGTAACAAGACATATATTAATTGTTAATAAAGTATGAGTAGGGCATAACATATACTTAGTAACACGTTTGTTAATGATGAACATCTAATGATAAAACTCACGAACAAGCTGCTTAGTCATTGTTATTTAATGCCTAACAACGCATGAAAATATGACTACCTCATACTTTAATTCCTGAAGAGTTCAGAAGCTTCTTAATAGTTACTTAAGGTTTTCTGTGACCTCTTCTAAAGTGAAAGCTGTTTATGGTTTATTAAGTATTAACTAATGATGAAGAAAACACCCAAAGGGTCTCGTGTCCTGTTGAGCTGTGTAAAGATCAAAACCAAGACACCGATATTGAACATAATCAATTTATTACTTTTACACTGTAAACAAAACGAAAGATGGTGAAACATGGCTCACTGTATATTATAGTCAACACAAAATGAACAATGACTAAAGTACCAGATCAAATACGGTGCATTTTAAATGCGCAAAAAAAAAAAACGATTTACAAATTACAAATAGCACAAAACCCGGACAAACAGACTCAGGGACAGTTTCTTCTCCAGAGCTATTCACGCTCTGAACAACAAGTGAAGCCAGAACACTGACTACTGCACTGAAAGTAACTTTCTTCACCGTGCAATTCACCAATGGCACATGCCACTTTATCCCCTCCGTGGAATTGCAAAGTTTGCTTTTCCACATTACCGTTTACTTTGTCAATTGTTTACTCTGTTGATTGTTTATTGTTAATATGTCTATTTGAAACATATTTTGTATTTTTGAAACATTTGCTCAACGTTTATATTTTATATACTTTATACTACATATATTATTTATATTTTACACAATGCACATTTTTTACATTTCTATTTTGTACAATGCATATTTTTTACATTTCTTTTTACATTTCTATTTTGTGTGTTTTCTCCTATACTGCACCAAACGGTGTAGTAATCCTAATTTCGTTGTAACCTTGTGTCGCAATGACAATAAAGGCATTCTGTTCTGTTCTATTCTATTCTATTCTAAATAGTACTAAACCGAACCGATAGTGGAGGTTTTGTAACGCGGTGCTGCATTTGAAGCGCAGAGAGTAAGAAGCACGGACATCTTTACTGTCACTGTCGCAGAGTCGCCGACTGTCTGAAACCCGCGCGTATGCTCTTCAAACGTCACCACATACGCCGCCTTTTTAAACGTCACGCACGCCGCGCCGCACACGCACAGTTCCAGCCGCTACAAAACCTCTAATATATGTCTTGTTCATGCTTAGTTGATGCTAAATAAGGTGTAGTTATTATAAAGTGCTACCAAAATTCCAAATCCAATGAATTATTATTATTATTATTATTATTTTAAGTTAAAGTTTATTTATTCTGGAATTTTATTCCTGTCTGTTGCTCAACATAGACAGTACAGACTAAAAGTTTGAACACACCTTTTGATTTCTTAAAGAAAACTTAAAGAAAAGGCATAAAGAAGTCTGAATGATCTCTTTATGCTCTTGATCTCTGAATACTCTGTTTGTATATGTACATATATCCTATTAAATTACTCACATATACATTTATTTTTTAATTCAAAATTTTTAGTTTTAATGTGTTTTACCAACCTGTTCGGCCCCCGGCTTTTGAGTTGTTAGCCCCCAGGATGATTTGACAGTCCTTCTGTAGCTGTAGTCCTTCTGAACTATCCCACTGTCAGTGTTTCTGGTCAGCACTGGAAACTGGCTCAATGTCCTTCAGAGGAGCCTGATGATCATGTCTATTGACCGAAGACTCATGCGTAATTCTTACTAGACGAACTCAGAGCGGGGTGGGATTAAAACCCATCACCTGCATGTTACCTGAGAACCTGACACGAGTGAAGGCTCTCGTGCCAACTTACTCTGCTGCCCGCGTACAGCAGCTATTGACCGGAACTTCTAAAGTCCTGCATCTAGAGCAATGAGGCGGTCCGGGTCAAGATCTGTTATCTTTACTGGAGGAACAAACTCATATTAACGTAAATCTCAGTACATGCTGTGTGTATATTGTGTGACAAGTGTACTTATTTCGGTGACCACTGGAGGGCAATACTTTGGTTGTTAGATGCTTTTCATATTGATGTGTGACGCATTTGTCGCATTTGCCGTAGAGCTTTGTTAAAATTTAACTATTGATTTATTTGAAAAGTACCCAAGCTATTTTTTTATGTTTTTTTATTTGTTAAAATCACATGTAATTTGTTAAAAAGTAGTTTGTGAATCTATGTGTATTTTGTTAACTGTAGGTGGTTTGGAGCACATAGTTTTGTAAAGAAATCCTAGGTTGAATATTTATTTATTAAAGGTCAAGCCACAATTAACAACCAAAGTGTATCTTTGTAATTTCTCTCGCTACCACGCCCACCGATTACCATCTGCCAACACAACGCAGATCAACTTGTGCACTAGAGACAGCGGGCGCTACATTGTAACTGCTAAATTCATACAGCACTTACATAAAATATGTTATAAAATTAATTCCCCACTAAAACCAACAACTTTTTTCAAGTGGAATTCATAATGTTCTATTCTTTTTTCTATAATACGAGTATCAAATCTTTTTGAAGGCTTTACTGCAATTGTAACCAAAATTCGTTTGGAATTTCAGCCCTAAATTTTGACCTTGATCCTCAAACAGGTTTCAAAATTGTGGCCTACTAGTGACCATGGGTCCACTACTTCTATTGAAGTAGAAAACCCTAGTATCCGGGGTCCCACATTGGCTTAAATGCCTGTACACACACACACACACACACACACACACAGTGACAATGCAAATGTTTCAGTTTGTGAAACAACTAAACTAAACTAAAATAAACACAAACTAAACCAAAGCCACAATTCCTGGTTAGACTTCTTCCAAGTCAATTCCTGGTATGGTTTTTGTGAATGTGTGTAGGATAAGAGATAGAAATGGCGCTTTCATTCATTATGTGGCGAGCTTTTTGAAAGGCGTTGGCGATTCAAGGCCGAGATCTGGCCCCGGGCTGGAAGCTTTGTTTGTGTGAGTTTTCACTGCATGTCATTTCACTTCTCAAAGCGGCGACTCTGGGTTGTTGCCGGAAGACATAGAAATCTAGCCAGGCAAAGGTCAGGGATGAAAACGTGCCGCTTACGGGGAAATATGCAGTAGTGTGGCGGCGTCAGTAATGGAAATGCCTTCCTGATGGTGCGGCAGAGGGAATCTCTGCTTGCTTGTGCACGTGTGCGTTTGATCGGGCACCGGTAAATGCACTGAAAACGATGGCGTGGACGCATACTGCACATATTTTCATTATAATGTGCCGTTTGGTTAATGTGGAGAGAGAGCTATGTGGATAAAGTAACTTGGCACTTTAAAATCTGAATGAGAACTTTCTGATGATGATTTCTGAGGCTGATTACTTTTCTTCACAGAGGTTTTGAAGAGCAACAGAACAGTTCGAACCAAAAAGATTCAGTAGATTAATTTACATGTAAAGCCAAGCTTCAAAGCACATAGTTTCAGACTTGAACACGTGTGTATAATGGGTAATATTTTGAAAAGAATAAAAAAAAAAAATTACTACTACTTCAAAAATAATGTGCAAGTACTACTACAATACATTGACTATGCTAATTGTTTGAATTCGTGTCTGAAATCATTACAAACCAAAGTTTTTTTTTTATTATTATTGTTAAAGTATTGACAGAGAAATGCTGCTAAGGAAGCAGCGGATAGTGTCTGTGAGCCTGGTCTAGTCATGCTGGAGGTTTGGATTATTAGATGAACCTCTTACTGATCTTCATCTCACTCGTCTATTTCAAAGTTCCTCTCGCTTCAATCGCAACCTGCTCGTGAAAGTGATGTCCCCTTCCAGCTACTCTCATAATGAATTATTAATCAGCCATCTATAATATTATGCAAAGGATAAAATGTTTTGAGTCTCATCGCAATTTGCCATGCAGTGGAGAAGTTCCCTCTTAATTGTGCCTTCCAGTCCGAGGGCTGATGCGGTGCTTCACATCTCGAGTAATCCCATCTGCAGGACGGCGCATGCGGCTGCATTTCAAAAGCTGCATATCTTGTTTTTCTCCACTCTGACGCGCTGCTCTCAGTTGCCGACCATTAAAGAGCCGCAGGTCGGGAATACACTGCTAGTGCATCTTTTCTTGATTTATGTGTTGTTTTCTTTAGACCTTGTTCCATTTTACAATAAACATGCAATTTCCTTTTTACATTCAATGGGATGTTTTCAGTTTTCAGATGTTTGTAGTGTTAATACATAAATAAAAAAGAGGATGAGAAACAATTAATTCATGTTCACTTAGATCAAAATATTGAAACATTAAACAATTGCAGATGCTACAGATTATGATATTTAAATATTGCTGAAAACATCCAAAGAAGACTCTAGAAGTGTAATACATTTCGAGTACAGACAATACACATGTACGTAGACGTGCGGAAGAGAAACACTAACATTTTAGATGTTTGAATATAACAAACCACTTTAATGGGTCCAAACAAGCAAACTGTCTAACAATGTAAAGGGGAATTAATATATGTCAAAACAATTTTCTAAGTAAATAACCTTTTCTAAGTAAGTACTTTATCATTATGTGAAAAAACACACTTAAAACAAAGTCCAAGTTGTACAGTAAGCATGCAGAACAAATACTCAATATGATTTCAGCCTCTAGCAACTAACCAGGCAGTTGAGTGTTTATCTCATTTAAAGCAAATATAAGCTTAGCAAGTATGTATATCAGTGTTCACTCATTCCTTGTCTTGGGAGCCAATGGTGTAGCTCCTTGTGAGTCTAACTGCACCGCCAACAATGGCTGTGCAGTCCTACTCGAGGCAGGTGAAGGTGGAAGGACGTTGTGGTTGTATCTTCGATTTGTTTCTGCGCACAATGTCTGACTGCGAGCCTTTAGGTTGGTCAGTGGTCTGCTTGACTTTCTCATGAGTTGGGGTTGATGAAGCGCTGCTTCATGTCCATCTTCATGTCTTTGAATTGCAGTTTCTGGTGCCCTGTTGTCTTGCTCGTCATAGAAGAGGTATTTGGGAATGTGACATGTCTTCATTCTCTTGGCTGAGCCACCTGCGACATTTCTCTCAACGAAGGATGCTGACTCGCTTCAGCACCTTGTTGTTGAGGACCCTATCCTGCCATTTGATCAGCAGTATACACCACAGGCACCTCATGTAGAAGTTGTGAGCTTCTTTTTGTTGCTTGCATAGGTGGTTCCACGTCTGACTGTCTTATAGGAGAATGTTGAGTATATCGGCTTGATAGACATTCATTCTGGTCTTCTCAGAAATGCTGGAGTTATTCCACACTTGCTGGTTCAGTTTGGCCTTGCTTGTGGCTGCCTTGATGATCCTGCTCTTGATCTTCAAGTCAGGAGCAGGAGAATTATGTTGTGTGTCTGGAGCGCTGGCTTCCAGTGATATAGGGACACCGCTTTCCCTGAACCGTGCAGAAGTTATAGAGAGAAATCTGATTTTTTTAAACCTGAAAACTCGACTGCAAAAATATTAACAATTTCGAGAACTTTGTGCTTGAACTCCTAAATATAAATGCAAGCAGTAATTGTTCAAGCATTTAGTCATGGCACAATAATGACTTGATGTAAAATATCTTGTCCACTGATTGTTCGATCAAGCCTCCGATTTTAATACTATAAAGAATGTGTCTGTACAACACACAAGCTCAGTGCTCTGCGAAAAAGTAGAACTTACAAGTAAACGACTGCAGTCTACGACTTACAATAACAGTAATTTTATTCTGCTACGAATATTCTATTGTTCTACTTCTTAAGTAAGAAAAGAATAATAGTTTATGGATAATACATCGTCAACAATGACCCTTCAGGAAGCGCATCCCTAAAAATTGTTTTTATTCTGATAATGATTCATACTCTAGATTTGCTTTCAATTTGAATAGCTAAAGATTAATTTAAATAAGCGTATGGAACGAAACAAACATATGTAACAGTTTTGAACATTAGATCACCACCAACTTCTGCTTTTTTCCTCAGAGCGCGTTTCTTACGCTGTGGAGTCACCTTGTGCGCCGCGTCCTTCACGGAAGCCATTTGTTGCATCTTCAGACTGTCTAGAATCTGAGCAATTAGTGCAGATCTGTGTGAACTTTTGCTAGCTTCTGTCTTATTACGTCCAAGACCACTAATTACTCTCTCATCTGAAGCGCATTCATCCGAACGCTCGTTCCATGACTGCCGCAGAAGTGTGGCTTTGACACCTAGAGAGGAGGAAATTGATTTTTTAGTCAGAAAGGTCGTTATGATAGGAAATGTGGCTCCAGACACCTGCTTTCTCAACGGCAGCTCTCCGGGGAACACAATCTAAATTAAACAGTTTTAAAGTGTCATAGCAAGGATTGCGGCCCTCGAGGGTCCGCCGTGGCGGGGTGCTGGTTCTCTGCGGTTTCCGTGTTCATTTGTGAGGGTGGCATATCAGGGCCGCGGTAAAAACGAAGCTGTCACTGCTGCGGGCGCAATCACCGATAGAGATTTTCTAAACTCGCCCCTAAAGGCCGCCTGTTCCAGCCGCAGAAAAACACTGATTGAACATGCTGTCCGAGCTCCCCATCGATTGGATGGAAAAATGTATAGGCTGCGGGCGGCGAGCAAAAGGACGTGGTGGACAAACACAAACAGAGGTGACGGGAGGGTGAGCCAGGGGCCGAAACGAGGAAGGAGACGAGACTGTGAGCGATGAGGCTCGTGTCGGGCGGCTGACAATTTGCAGGAAAGATTGCGCTGCCTGTTCATCGGTGCGCTTGCGACTTCTTACAGCTTGTGGTCACCTGGCTTTCTAACGTGGCTGCACAAGAAATGAAACGCCTTCATCAAGTGTGCTCCTCAAGCCAGACCTTCTCCTGCGACCATATAACACAAGTGGTGGCCAAAGCCTGCCTTGGGTGCAGACTGGATCAGGGGGTTGAAACAGCAGCTCTGGTTTCACTGAGGGCACTGAAGTGAACGGAAATGAAGAGTGATTAATGTTTTTAGTGAAGGCCGCTCGACTGTGAATACACTGAAGCAGAAAGATAAGTGAGGAAATTCAGTAGTGTGTCTCGTTCTGCTTTCCTGACTTTCCTCTGGATCTCCTCAACAATCCTAAAGCAGGAGTTGAGAAGAGTTGTCCATAGGTGTGTATGCGTCTGTCATGCTGTGTGATTTATCAGTCCTCAGTACAGTCTGTGTGTCCCGCCTCAGGCCCAGAGTGGCTATGATTGGCTCCAGCTCCCCGTGACCCAGAAACGGAAAAGCGGTTTGGGAAATGGAAGCTGTGCTGTTCAGTGGCAGGAGCGCTGAAGCCACCAGAACACACTACATTAATCTAACTAATGATCTATCACTTCAAATAAATAAATCTAGATGAGCAATAATGTATTTTTATATGAAATGTTAAAGGCCACCTAAAAGAAAAATTACCTTTCAGAAGTCCGAAAGAACAGAATAAATCAGATTTCCTTAAACTGTTGACAACGGAAGCCATTTCAGCCTGATTTGAATAATTGATCGTCTTGAGAGTCTTAAGCAGAGTCGGGTCAAACGTTTTTAGCTGGTATCTATTACAGCGTGACTTTTATTTGGCGAACCCGATTTGACTGACGCTGGGTATAAAGGCTGCTCTATATAAAGACCAAATCATTGAAGTTATTTCAGAAGCCTGTTGCCAGTTCAAGCTGAAAAAACGTGCGGCCTGTTGCGCAGAAATGACAGTTTTTACAGTCTTGCGATTTGTCTTGGTAAAGCTCATAAGATGCATAAAAGGAGCAGCTGTAATGTTCAGCAATTAGCAGCTAATTTCCTCTGCCTTTAGTTTCTGAAAAGAGTTGTGCTGAGAGGCAAAGCGACAGAGCTGCTTTTTTATTCTTCTTTAGCCGATTTACACATGCACTTGCGTTATCCGTCCGTTAGTCAAAGGACAGCTGTATGCAAAATAGTCTCATATTCATTCTGAAGTGGACAGGCACCTGTAAAAAGATGGCTTTTGCTTTGAATACCTGACCTGCTAACATTCAATCTAGTGTCACAAACGTGGCTGACAAATGTGGCTAGTCAAGACACCCGCGTAAATATTGAAGATGATTTTTGACCTCCAAATGTATTAATATTAAACTGATTCAGTTTTGATCAAACAGGGAACACAATACTAGTTCTTAATGGAGTCAAACGTTCATTGTTAATATTGTCAAAATGAAATGACTAAAACCTTAAGAAAAATGTTTTTTAATACCGGACTGATTTCGTTGATATGAATATTGTTGCTGTACAGAGATTTTCACTTGAAAACACACAACCTGATTTGTCAATAACTGTCAGAAGGCCAGGGTTATGCACTAGAGGCCAAACCGCTAAATATTTTAAAACTGTCAGTGCATCAAATGTGGAAAACCCTGTTCTTCTTTCCAATTACATGTGCATATAATAAATTATAAACACACACACACACACACACACACACACACACACACACACACACATGTTTATAATTTATCAATTCTAACATTTTCATCTGGTATCTGTTACAGCGTCAATATAGTAAACATATAATATATACCAAAATATATATAATATAAGACATCAAATATATGTGAATGAAAATATGAAAAACTCAAAGCTTGCTGAAACATTGCACTGTGTGACTGGACTTGGATTTTAGTCAATTGATCACAAGATCAGGTTTCCGGCCACATGTCTGAGACATGTCTTTGGTTTCAAATAGACAAAAAACAAGGTTAGATTTGAATCCATGGCAATTTATGAAACTAAAAGATGATCTTATGGCCTAAACTGTAGAATGAAAAATAGAATGCAAAAAAAATCATATTTCATTAAAAAAGCTACGGATTCCAAAAGTCACAGTTCTTATAAGATATTATAAGAAACAAAAGTGCTCCTCATAATTGATGTGTGCGGTCCTGTCAGACCTTGTGGGCTTAACAGACTGTGACCTGTGATGGATCTGGATCCGAGTGAAGCTGTGGAAGTGTCCCACGTCTGTCCTATTCGACAGCCACAGACATCAAGACGAGACATTGGTGTCAAGGCTTCAACTCTTTTAATGCAGACATAATTAAAGTTTGGTAAATAAAACACATAGATGTTACAATTACAAATTTACTGGAGTTTAACCAGAGTATGACGAATCCTATTCTAGAAACTTTATGATTTTAACAGTACATTTGACATCGTAAAAGATGAATGTTGTTATGGATGAACTCTGAACTCTTTCTGAAAAGAAAATGACAAGGAAAAATCTATAGATTTCATGTGAGACTTGCAGAGAGATGCTAATTTCCCTCAGACTACAGGACTGTTTTGTTGCCAGGGAAACATGTTGGGTCAGCAGTCGGTGGGTTTCTGTAGGTGGACCTGCTGGACCACGTCTGCACTGCTTCTGCTCCCAGTGTGGCGTCTGTGGAGATCAGCTGTCTCTGCTCAGGATTATTGACTCCTTAGTAGTGCACTAAGTAGTAGCAATTTCGATATTTATATGCGTATATATATATTTTCTGTGTATATATGGATTTATGCTTCTGCGTATGATGCTGATAGAATCAGTTCTTGGGCATCGGATGGTTTGGTGAGACCCGTCAGAATCATGGCTGCAGCCGCTCGTGCTTGGCATTGCGCCTTCCTCATAACACCCGCCGAGCCGGTAATTGCACCGTTTGTGCCATGAAAGGACAGGGCGATATTTTAAAGTGATAAACACCATTTACTGACTCCATTTCCCCTCACATTAGCTTGGTGAAGCTGATTTGTAAAAAGATCATTTCACTTGAATAGCGACAGGGGTTTTTAACTCCAAACCAACATTGACACGTCAACAAACCATTTTTGATACTTTGCTTTACAGTCGCTTTTATCCAAAGGAACTTACATTTCATTACATATTTTTTACAGTTTATCAAAGTCCTGCTTTCCCTGGCAATCGAACTCATGATCCAGTTGTGACATTTGATCTATTTGAAGCACCAGCACTTTACAGACTGAGCTAGTGGGAAAGCTACTGATACTTCAGCGACTTATGTTCTCAATCATTTGGAGACATGTTGTTAGCTTTTGCCATATACATGCGTGAAGCGTATAGCGTATGTGAGATGAGCTGTGTGAAGAGGAATGCAGAAGGTTTGTCACTTCAAAAGCTGTTTGAACCGCTGCTCCAGATGATGGAGACTTATGGAGGGATATCTCTCAGTGAAGGATCTGCGCGTCTGCTCTTCGAGATTGAGCTGTTAGTCACGCCGTGGCTGCCCTCACTTCACGAACATCAGTGTTGTGCTGAGAGTAGACTTCTCCATCAGAGTCGACCCGCAGGCGCGTTCCACCGTGTCTTCCGCTACAACCATTTACCCCAAACAACGTAGCAATGCGTCAAGGTGGTGGTACCAAGCTCTTCAGAAAGATGCTTTTTCAACTTGACTAGCAAAGTACAATTGATGTACCATATTTACTCGACTATAAGTCGAGGATTTTTCCTTAAAATTTCGGGCTCAAAGTGGGGGGCTCGACTTATACGCGCGGTCTACCGAAATAGAAAATATTTTACTCAGAGAAGTGCACAGATATTTCACCCTTTCTCACAAAAATAAACAGCAGAGACACAACCGTGGTAATTAAATTTACATTTATGACGTGATCTAAATCTCTCAGAAATCGGCACAAGCCGGACAAATGAGTATAAGACTTACTTCTAAGACTTATAATACCGACTTATAAGCGGATCGACTTATAAGCGAGTAAATACGGTAAGTCAGTTAATGCAAGACCACCACTGAACACTAGTGGTGTGGAGATTCCGTCTGTGACACCACACACATAATGTAAAACATTAGAAACAACAACGGCTATAGCGAAAGTCTGTGGAGAAATGAGAGGGTGGGATGTGTGTGTGTGTGTGTGTGTGTGTGTGTGTGTGTTACTTGGAGTCCGGGAGTAGAGGAAGCTTCATAAGACTGTTGAGTTTAAATGTAGTACGTTGTTTTGCTTGAGGAAGAGACTAGGAGAGTTGGATGGATGGTAACAGATGGAGATGGAAGGAGAGAGAGAGAGAGAAAGAGAAGAAAAAAGAGAAAGAGAGAGAGATTGAAGGAAAGAGAAGAATACCTTTTTTGTTTTTGTATCACATGGTTATAATTAAATTAGTATCTCTGCTCCGTTTGATAGATAGACGGACAGACAGACAGCCAGAGGGAGAGAGAGAGAAAGAGTAGAAAAGAGAGAACAACAGAGAGAGATAGACTGAAGGAAATAATAGAAATGTATTGTCTTTATTGTCATTGTATTACAGGGATATAACGAAATTAGTATTTTTACTCCGTTTGGCTCGCAAAACAATATACACACACAGAATAAAATCAATATAAATAACTACAAAATGTAGTACAAAATACACAAAACAAGAAACAAAATACATTTAACACAAGGTACAAGAATACAAAAACAAAGTACAATTTGACAAAATACAGAGTGCAATAGAGAGAAAGTAAAATCTACATAAAGTACATAGACAAAATGACCGACAACAGACAGACAGATTAACTCTGTGTCACCGGGCAGAAGCAGCTCGATGTAGAGAATAAATCTGTACAGATGATTCGTGGTTCATCACATGCTGAAGGCCAGTGAAGAGAAGCGCTTGTGTGTTGTGTTGTGAAGCGGTGGAAATGTACATCAGGCTTCCTAGATGACACATGGCGGATAACATTGTTCTTGGTCTGAACACCGCTCTGGCGCAGGCGCCACGAGCTTCATAACCTGGTTTTACTGCCGGGGGTTTTGCGTCTGCTCAGACATGTTCTCAGTCGCATGCAGCAGAAGCAGATGGAGGATAAAGCGGCTGCTGGGCACCAGGCTCCTCGCCATCGCCGGAAATCAACGACAAACCAAGCAGCGATTGCTAATTACACACTCAATCAATGAGACACTTGCACTGGCATCAGGTGGAATCGGTTTAGAGTTTTACTCCTAAACCACTCTGGCTCTTTTTTTTTCTTTTCTGCTTTCACTCTGAATCAAATTCTTAAACACTTTAGGATTTTTAAGATTCCAGTACTGTTAAAGCTCGGTATAATGTTCATTTTTTTAATCCCTCACTGAATGTTAGTGATTGGTCACATGGTCACATGGGCGTGTGTGTGTGTGTGTGTGTGTGTGGGTGGCTCATTGTCCTGCCGAAGGACTTGAGGTCAGACCGATGCTGGACATTGTGCTTCATCACAGCAAGTCTAGAAGCAGCAAACAGCTTCTCTGTGTATTGCGGAACACACACACACACTCTCTCTCTCTCTCTCTCTCTTTATTCTGTTGTGTCGATCAGAACTTCCGCAGCAAGTTATATTGAGTGTCGTTTCCCTTGTGAAAAGCTCTGTTATAATGGATGTCAACACAACTTCACACGCCATCAGTGGCGATTTTAGACATGGGCGAACTGGGCAGCCTAACAAACAAATTAGTAAGGAGCTGCCCTACTTGACAGTCATCCCACTCCTATAAAACACACACTTTTACCTTTTTTTTAAGTATAAATTGTTTGAAATTACTAAAAAATATAGGTAAAGCAACAGCATTCTTTTCATATTTACAGTATCCATGTTATCAATAAAGGGCTATGAAGTGTCTCACAGAAGAAAAGTTGACGTTGTTAAAATATTTTCAAAATGCAATGCAATACAATTAGTAAATGGGAAAATGTAAATTATTTTTAACATATAAATGTATATATTGTTAAAAATAGATTGATATGAAGCATAAAGAAGACACACTGCAAGCTAACATGTGTGAGTGTGTGTGTGTGTGTGTGTGTGTGTGTGTGTGTGTGTGTGTGTGTGTGTGTGTGTGTGTGTGTGTGTGTACTATATGTCCTCAACATGAAATAATCCTTGATTCACAATCGGAATGTTTCGTTTTGCTTCAAAGATTTCCTCTTAAAACCAGAAAACACACACGGCTGCACACAGCAAATGCTTGATGTGACTCTCTAGTCATCTTCAGCGTCGTCTTCATGCAGCGGCAGAGAAACCTTGTCTTTCATTTAGCAAGTTTAGGAGTTTTAATATAAGAGTCTCTCACAGCAAGTTTGTGTTACGACCAAGTTATAACCTGGGGAAAGATGACACTGTTTCCTGACAGACAAAGATTCATTTTTCTCCAAAAAGGGCAGAGTTCTTTAGTTGTTTATCCTAGTTACATTCTACTATCCTAGTAGAATGTTTAAGTAAAAATTGAAAAGGAAATGCCATGTTTTATATGACACAGTTTCTATTCATAGAAAGCTCTAAACAATAATGAGTTACTAACAACTGAGAAGCATCTTTTGTTTGCGTTGACCTTCTGATTTCAGTGAGTAAAGAAGGTGAACGTAAAAAGAGATTACGGGGTTTAGGAATTACAGGGAAAAATTGCAAAGTTTTTTTTGCTTTTGTTTGTTCTTTGTGAAGGAACTAAAAACTAAAAAATAACTAAACTTGACTTTGTTTTTTACTAAGTTGATACAGCCCTGCAGGTTCTAGCCCCATGCACTCCAAACTAAAGATAAACCTTCCATTTTGATTAATAATTGTCAAGGCAAAATAAATATTTGAAGGCCCGAGCCCTATCATTGCCACTGGCGGCTATATTTATTATTGGGTCTATTCATACAAGCGTTTTGACCTTTAGGGCATAAGGTCTCTTTCTCTCTCTCTCTCTCTCTCTCACACGTACAAAAACACAGAAACACTCAAGTTCGGCCTCATCTTCAGACAATGAATTAGTCATTATACGAGAGTTCTGTCATTCCTTCTAATAACAACCTATGGTGTAGCATGTGTGTCATGTGTGGGCAGTTGTGTGTGAGCTGCTGATGCTCAGCGAGACAATCAAACACTTCATTTGGGATCTCCTCAGGGGTGAGCCCAGGAGACCCAGGAGAAAGGAATTGTACAAATAAAAAGCTGCTGGTGTATATTCAGGGTGGGGAACTGGCGCATAAACATTTATTTTATGCTCGACATCATTCTCTTGTAAGGCAATAACTGTTAAAACTGTTTTATGAATAAATAAATACACATTTCTCTAGCTCTGTTGGGCTGTGACGTCTCATATAAAGTGTTGGAAGCTCTTACTTTTTATGCCAAAAACAGAAAAATTACCATTCTGACAGTATTTTATCAGTGTTGAGCCGCTTTTGTGCTTCCATTGGCGATTGACGGCATCGGTAAAGTTTGTTTCCAAGCGGGCGATTGCTGCAGAAGGACTTTTGGCTTTAACTTTGGACATTAGGCAGCAAGACAAAAGTGTTCTGGGGAATTGTTGGAAATATTTATCATTGAAATGTGTGGAGAGAAAAAAAAGATCAGTGTATTTTAAATGACATCATAAAATCATAAATCAGACATCTGTAATTGATCTCAGGATTATTTGCATTGAACTGACACACGTCGGATTGATTTCCACACATAAACAGGTCTTCTCTAAGACAGAAACGGCGGATCACATTTCAATGAAGATCTCATGCAAGTTTTATCATTGTGATAATATAGAATCAGATTAGAAATATTAAAAATATTGTACATTTTGAAGAAACAAACAAAAATGCTTCACATTTATGTTTGGTTTTTTATTTTTTGCTTTCAATCTTCACATTTTCGTTTGAAATTTATTTTTTGTTTTTCGAAATTTACGTTTGATATTTTTGGCACAAATCTGTTTCGATAGATAACATTGAATATGGCTGATCCGCGGCAAAAAGATGCAAAGATTGGGGTGAAAGTGCTGCTTTTCTGCTGTAAACACTGACCTCGACCTGCCAGAAAAATCGAATCATTATTAGCTTCGCTCGCACTCCACACATGCAGGAGAAATGAAGGCGTCATTCTCCCACCCACCACTGATTGATCGCTGTGATTTTATTAAGAAAGGGAGAAGAGGAAATTGAAAAATGCTGGTTTCAGTGTAGAAACACGGCATTGATTATAAACTCTTAGCCGAGACGAAGGGGAGACCTTCCTTTCTCCCGCTTAACACACGGGCAGCAGGTGTGTTTGACAGGCGTCTGATTGCGCTCTGTGAAAAACATTAGAGAAGCGCTGAAACAACGCCGTGCGCTGATGGAGGCTGTGCCGCAGAGATCTGATTCGTGGGTTGTGGAAACGGAATAGTGCAGGTGTTTTACTTACTAAATAAAGAGTTATTGTTATTAAAATATTTTTCCACTAAAAAGTAGTGTAACTGATTACTGTTCATAATCAGTTACACTTGGTTGTTTCCTACTAATAGACTAATAAAAAGGTTTGCCATTAGTTTACCAAAAGTTTACCAAATGTTAATGGAATTAAAATACTTTTCGACTAAAAAGTAATGGAACTGATTACTGTTCATTGTTAGGTGTTTTAATTACAGTTACTTAATGCACTTGCGTTACATTTAAAAATAATTAATCTTGCTGATTAGTATTAATTAATTTTGTTAATTTACCGTACTTCAACAGCAGAAATTAGCACTGAATGTGAGCTTAAAAAAAATTGCAGGCTACATTGTGGAAGGTTTCTTACCTGAAAGTACTTTCCTACTTATAACCTAATTTATTTTGTAATTTATAGCATGTAACAAAGAAAGCTAAAAAGCTTATATGGTTTATATGAATTTAAGTATTTAGTTAATACATATTGAGTAATTAAGTCACTTTTCAGCCACAGTATTCAGAAAACTATGTTTAATACAAATTGATTAAGTAATAAGCAATTACTAATTGGTTACTTTTTTAAAGTAATGTTTCCTACATTGCTGACACGGAAAGGTGAACACCGTGAATCAAAAACTGGTCTGTTTTTAATAATGTTTCAAGAGTTCAACTACAAGATTTTCTGTATTGATGCAGTTTAGGCTAACTAGCGTCATAGTATTCACACAACCACACAAACACTCGTATTGGATTAGTAATAATAATAATAATAATAATAATTCCTTCAATTTTTTATTTATTGGCGCCTTTCAAGACACTCAAAGTCACCTCACAGAAACACAACAGCATTCACACACATACCAATTGCCCGGTGAAATAGCGGCAGCGTCCACTTCACTCGGGCATACACACCACACACGCTCACAAATTCACACGGCCAGATTAACCTGAAACGCATGTTTTTCTCATTGTGGGGGAAACCGGAGCACCCGGAGTAAACCCACGCAAGCACGGGGAGATGCACATGCACATGCAAACTCCACACATAAAGACCCCGACTGGCCTCAAACTCACATCTCGCTGTTCACAATCGCTGTTCACAATCACAAACCACGAGTCACAATCTGAACCTTCTTGCTGTGAGGCGACAGCGCTACCCACTGCACCACCGTGCCGCCCAGTATTGATCAGATGAGAATTTCATCATTCCACTATAATGACAACTCGTGAGTCAAAAGTAGAAGTGAGTGAAAGAACAACAGGATTTCTGGTACATATTTGAGTGTCTTATTGACACTAATCAGAATTTTGTCATCCTCTAACCGAAAATTGACAGCGAGATGCTAGATGTAGATTTCACGCTGCGTTCTCACTCCCATTACTAGAGGCACAAATAAGTGATAGGGACTGTTTCTCTTATTCCAAAATAATTATCCGTTCATGATGGCACCTGTAAAGCTGGCTGAAGTGCAATTTCTTGCCATTCTTTTTTGCCGAGCGTCTGACGTGAAGTCCATGAGGGTGACGGCTCTGTGACCTGTGTTCTGCTGGGTGATGTCCCTGTCAGCTCCTCTCACCCTTACATTCTCATTATCCTCCTCCTGTCCCCCCGTCTCTCAGACAGGAGCGCAACGCCACCCCGGAGCGACGCCTATATGGAACGGAGTGCATTATGGGAAAAACGATCATCATTTAAGTGATGACCTCCCAGGAAATAAATATTTCATCAGTTTTGGTTTGGATAGTGCACTTTATTTTGAGCCGGGCACACAAAGTGTCAGGAAGTTCTGCTTACGACACGTGGTGGCTGTTCCAACCATTGTATGAGGCTGGAATCATTAACCAGGACAAATTGAACTTTCAGGTCAATCACAATGAAGGCCAACTAATGTCTCATTAACGTCTTGACAACAAATGCTGATGGCATTTAAAGGGAAATTAAAAGAGAGGTTATCTGGCTTCTACACACAGAAACAAACACACGCATACACACACTGAGCAGATCGGGTCTTATGATCAGGGTCTTGACTTTGCGACTTAAACATCTTAACAGCTCTGAATTTATTACAAAGGTCAGCAAATGCCTTCATTTATTCTGTTAAGTTAAAACTATCTTCAAGCTGATCATAAATAGGCAACGAAAGACCTAGCAGTGGCACAAAAGAATACCGCAAATGAGCCTGGCGGTGGGCCGAGATCTTACTCCGTGTCCTTGGCCACACATGGTCGTCTTGATTTTTCCATCGGATGCCCGTTATGGTGTGCGCTGAATTGCCACCCCAACTATTTAATTAAAAGAAAGCACAGCGGGTCATACGCAAGCTCAAAGTCACGCCACAGAAACGGACAGGACCGCGTCGCTTTGTGCTCATGGACTGAATTCACAAATATGGCTGCTCAGCAGGCCAACTAACAACAGTCACTTTGAAACGAAAGACAAAATGAGGATGAATGTCTGGAGGACACGATTCCGGGCTGCTGACATGATCCGCTAATGACAAAAGTAGAATTTAGTGATTTCCTGAATACGTAACTATTTTCCCGGTTGCTCCCGACAAATGTTTCAGCTTGAGAAGGATCTTAGTCGCAGAAGATGCTTTGGGCAACATCAGATGGTTTCTGCTGAAATCTGATCATTTTAAAACAGGAGGAAACTGTGACCTGTGATCGCTGCTCTAATAACGCCAAGTGACGTCAGGCCGTTCCAGCACTCTGATTGGCTAGATAATACAGGAAGTGCTTTTGACAGGACTCGGAACACGTTCATCATGAAACAATTGCTGATAAAAATTAAGATTTAAGATCTTGTAGGCTAAATCTTGCTAAACGTTTCAGTCGGATATCGGTGTTTTTATGATATCAAATTAGTACCAAAAATATTTAAAGTAAATTTCAAAGAAACTAACTTCACATTTGCGTTTGTTTTTCTATTTTTCTATGTTTTATAGCACTATAGTGCATTTTTATAAGTTTATTTTAATTAATAATAATAACAATAATTATTACTTTTCTATTACTCTGTCCCACACTTTCTCCTCTGCTTTCTCCTCTTTCTTCTGGAGCAGTCCAGAACGGCACTTGCCATCATAAAGGTACACTGCACCACATCGCTTGAAGGAAATGCTATTAAAGAAAGAACTTGGTGATCTTACTCTGGAGGGTCTCGGTGTAAAAGATTGGAATCCGGACCTTTGTGAAATTTGGTGCATGCAGAATCTGTGAGAGATGTGTTCCCTAACGCTGTTGTGTGTCTGATTCTTCTTTCCTCATGCTTCTCAGGAGCCACTCAGAGCTTCTCAGGTACTGCCTTCTCTCCGCTCTGGATCACACCGCCTCCCATTGCTCTCTTTCATCGCACGCTATTTTCCAATTTGCATGCTTTAATATCTGGCCTTTACCAGAAGTTTGCATGATCTTTTCCGCCTCAATTTTTTTTCTTCCGATTTCACAAATCAACCATTTCATCATGTTTTCTTTAAGGCTGCAGGTGACACTTGAAAATGCTTCTATATCAATCCACCAGTCAGCTCACTGTGTCTTTTGTGTGCAAATAGTCCAAATGTAGCCCCCCCCCCCCACTATCGACTTACACACAAAACATTATACCCCCCCCCCCCCCACCCACACACACACACTCTCCCCCACCTCTAATCTTAGCGAAAAACTCAGTTGTAACTTCACTCTAACATCTCATCTTGACCCTCAAACAGGTTTCATAATTGTGAAGCCCAGACGAAGGTTCTGATAAGTGACCACAGGGCCCGTAATACAAAAACCTAGCATTCAGGGCCCAATATTGACCTAAATGCTAGTACACACACGCTCATGACCCTCTGACATTTCAAAATGTTATCGGAAAAGCGCATTGTTTCTAACATATTGCATGTACGTATGTGAATGAATCATTCCTCACTGTACAAGTCATATGTTATCAGAAAGATTCAATTTCCCACGTTCACGTCAGTTTTCACGCGACTGGAGCTGTGAAGGATTCTGTTGAGCAGCTGAAGCGGTTAATGCCGAGCTAACAGCCATCGTCCATCATTAGTTTAGCTGGACTGTGAACAGAATGAGAGCGACTAAGTGAAGGGTTTAGTGACCGGCCAAAGTGAATGAAATCTTTTATTAAAAACCACATATGATAATTAATTTTACTACCACACTTCCAAATGGATCAAACTGATTCCCAAAGCACCTTTTATTACATTTATCAACCTTGAGAAGTTCTGACTTTAACAAACGTGTGTATTGCCCCTGGGATCTGCTCTTAAAATGAGCTTTGAGAATCAAAGACCTGCTTATCCTGAGACGGCACATCTATTAATTACTCGTGCTGAAGCTCCATCAGTCAGGCACTATCTGGCGTCTTGTATTGTTATTTACTGTCTCTTCAGCCATTAAATCTGTTGCTTTAAAACATGAAATAATTGAGATAGTAGAAAATTTCTTTCCAGTGTATGATGGAGAATAACACAGGCAAAGTAAACCTCTTCAAGGTCAAGGCAGAAGTAAAGGTCAGGGCCAGGAGAGAACTCACCATGGCAACCTACTGCTGTGTCACTTCACTGTGTGTGTAACTTCACTGGATGGTTCACTGGATAGCCACACTGACAAACTCACTCACTTTAAAGCTAAAATATCGCAAACGTAGTCAGATTAACATCGGCTTGTTCTCGCTGAAACAAGGACTGACAAGGTCCCGGAGTTTCTTCACTTCTGAGCCAGACATTTTGACACTCTGCTCTTCATGACACATGAAGGGTACACACACTCACACACCACACACACACACATCACAGGAATGCAGAACCGTATTGTTTCTTCCAGTCGTAGTTGGTTAAGGTGTTTTTTTTTCGTCAGTACATGTCAGACTCGCCCTTTGATCACTCAGCCGTACAAATTTGCATAGGAGTCTTGTGTGACGACATACAGCTCCTCTCTGCAGGAAGATAAAGTGATTTAAAGCTTTCTCTAATCATACTTTATGGCTCAGCAACGTCGATGTAAATATAGAGCAAGGTGACTTTAGCTTTTCCAAGCTCTGCGAGCTTTGCTTCCAAGCCATTTTGAATGGCTTCATCCATAATGGAGTGATGTAACAGCGATGAGGTGGATCAGACACCGTGTGTTTGCCGTTCTGCTGCTGTCCATCACCTCGTGTTTAGATGGAGAGCTTTGATAAAGTTCTGCCTTGAGCAACAATTACAGCCAGTCTTCTGCTCTCTGTGCAGTGACCGCAGGTCGAACACGCCGATCCACAGCCAAACCTTCGCTTGTTACATTTATTTGTTTGTCACTTTCTTTTATATCCCAGACTATGGAAAATTCTATGCAAAACCATCAGTATTCAACGGATTTCTCACGAGGACTCACATTATCCTTGCACTCATCCATTTTGCTTCAGCCTCAACTTTTACAATTTCATGATACAAGGGCGGAATGAAACAGGATCTGAATTGTAATCGTATAGTGTGTGTGTGTGTGTGTGTGTGTGTGTGTGTGTGTGTGTGTGTGTGTGTGTTTAAAGAACGAGTGTCATGATTGCCTCTCCGACTGAATTGCAAGGCAACAAGCAAATGAGAAAAATTGTGTCCAGTGGATGCATTGTAATTACAATCCAGATTGTGATAAGACATGACAAATGTAATAACCTTCTTCCACGTGTTGCTTTGGAACGCAACCGTAATTCTGCTTTTTTTCTGTCTGCCTCAGGTCAGGGAGTCATTTTACTATTCATTTCATTCCAATAACAACTAAAAAACTTGTTCCACAAAGAGCAATGAACCGAACCAGCAACCTTTGAAAAAATATTCTTAAACTACAATGTGACAAAATAGAAAAATCAAAGTTGCGGAAACTGTTACTTTTCAAACATTGAAACAAACAAACTGAAAAAATAGAATAATGCCTGATTACAGTATAAAATGTGAATATTTGTACTGGCAACATCGAGACATAAAACGCACACACGAAACAAAATGTGAAATGTATCAGTTGTAAATGTAATTGTACAGTCTGTATCAGGAGTGCAATTTACTGAAATAGGGTAATAAAAGCAGGATGTTCATCCGTAAACAAGTGACAAGGCAAACTGGAGTAAAGTGTCTGGATTTCAGTTCTTTGCCGTGAGTTCCTACTGCATATAGTAGTATCGTCTGACCTCTTCTCTGGGTTACAGCACAAGGTCAGAACCTGCTGACCAGTAACGTGTCTGTGGTGGAAGGCGAGATGGCAACCATCAGCTGCAGCGTGAAAAACAACGACGGCTCCGTCATTCAACTCCTCAACCCTAATCGACAGACCATCTTCTTCAAAGAATTCAGACGTAAGTTAAGTTCAACACGACTTCACGGTTTTGGACACAATATTTCTTATGAGTGACACAGAGGCCCAGGAACCTGATGCAAATTCAGTGTTTGGCTCCATGGCACAATCTTCCCCCCTGCCTCTTATCATTTAAAAGAGCAGCAAGGTTTTGCATTGTTGACAAGGTCCTTTTCAATAATTGAGTGACACAGTGTAATTGTGTCAGGCTGATTAGAGCGCTCTGAGCAGACCATTTAGATTCCAGCCTTCAGATTGTTAAGGCCCTCAATGGCGCTCTGCATGCAAAGCATATAATCTTGCCTACTTTGCGAAATAATGGACTTGATGAGCTTCTGAGTAATTCTCTGACCCACAATCTGAACCTAGTTTAGCTGATGTCTGGAAATAAGCCCCCCTTTCCATCATATGGGGCATTGTGCATACAGATTTCTCCTACAACAAGCTGAGATATAATGGCTCTCAAAGATGGTTCAATGGTTAAAACAGGCAACAGTAGATATCTCAAATCGAATGTAAACAGTATTTAAGTGCCAAAAGTAGACTTAAATATGTACCGGAAAGTAACTTAGTTGAGCAACTAACTAAAACTTGTTTAGTTTAAACGTGGAATGATGAAACTTTCACAGCTGATCAAAAACTCCTGTAACACCTCAGTAGAGCAGTCTGAATGATTCAGTTCATCTTCTGCCAAATGTATGTCTTAACTATAAATTTAAGCATGTGTATATTGCAGTTACGGTAGTTACCTGGAAAATGTTTGACAAAGACAAATCAAACCTAAACAAAACCTAAAAAAGTCTGAGATAATTCACCCTTTTCCTGCAGGCCTTGGTACATGATGGCACACTATGGTCATAAATGGACGGACATGGTCAGCAACACAATACTCATGTCGACTGAAAATATCACTCACACCATTCCAGCACCAGCATCTTTCATGTTGTTGCCACCATATTCTGACCCTTCCATCTAAATGTGGCAACTCATCAGACCAGGAGTCATTGCTTTTCCAATTTTCTATTGTCCAATTGTCTCCTGACATTTTAGTAGATTTTAATTACATTATTTGTACACAAAAACTGTATTATAACTTTATTTAAACTAAGAAATTAGATGCAGGGAGTAAACTGGATAATCATCTGCCATTTTAATATATATATCTTATAATAAGCATATGTTTACAAATGACTTTGGTAAAAAAAATGTAAAATTAAGCAGAAACAGAGCTCCGCGTGCCTTTACGGTTCTCTTTCCTAGTAGAGCTGTTCTTAAAGACTACACAGACATTTATTATTTCTGCCTGTTACAATGCTTTCCGCGTTCAATTAGCTCCATGTCGCCATTAAAAGTTGTAACGAAACAAACTTATTATACTGTATTAAAGTGTTTATACATGTATACAATTTAAATTCATGAATGTGTGACAGTATCCACGATATTGTAAAATCCATATTGTGGCCGTTATACCGGTTTACCGCTCACCCCTAGTCAGGACTTTATTAAAATTAATAATGTCTCATGGTATCTAATTCTCCTTGTTAGTTTTATCACGTCATGACAAGAAAGTCTTGATCCTTCCTTATGGTGAAAAGGGGACAGATTGGATGTGAGTTGGGTTTTAGAGAAGGAACGATGGTGAGGAAGAGTGCACCAGCCTCAAGCTCTGACATTATTTCTCTGGATGTGACTGGAGGGAAGCGCAGCCTTCAATCTCTTTAATGCTGTAATCTATTATTCTGTCTAATGTTTACCGGGCTGCCAGCTCTGTTTGTAGAAAGTATGACCACTTCAACAATTCATAGTTTTATTCCTTCAGCCCAGATGACTGGAACTGTGCATTCAGAATGACTGAAGAATGTGCCATCGTGTATTTCGCATGACCAAGAGGAATATATAGGAATCAATATTATCCATGGTTTAACGTTGAGTGTTATAGAGAAATGATGCATGTATAATCACATTACCCTTCGGTCTTGTATTTTATCACTTTATTGTATGTGCACTTGGCTCATGAATCTTCACTTGGGTAAAATGCAGAGTACCTATTCAGTATGGCGTGGTACTGAACAGTACGGTTCAGTATCACCTCACTTTCCTTTCCTAAAAGCAATTAGGATCATAAGTAAGGAAATGTAGGTAAGGCCAAGCTTGAAAGTCCTTCTAAATTAATTTCATTCGTTTACGTTTCCTATAAAAAATAGGAAGGAAATCAGTCAGGATGAATGGAAAGTCAAGTAAAAAACTAGGGATTCTATAGTATTTTAAGGTAATGCATGGAATCATCTTGAGGAAACAGCACACTCTGAACATACGACCTGTCTCGCTGACTTCTATGGTTGTAGAATACTATATTTTTTTATATTATATATATTATATTTTTATTTACTTTACACTAAGATCAACAGTTTCCTTATTGGTGACAAAATAAAACATCGGTGACAAAAAAACGAGACTTGTTTGCCTTGCCTTTATTCCAGCATGAGAACGACCTTTAAATCTTACAACAATTTCAAACTTTATGATTGTGATCAAAAACGTGAATTATATCAAAAATAAAACAAAATAGACTGTGCCACAACATTTCAGGCTTCATTATACCTGATCAGTCCTATCAAATGTATTCCCATTAACACCAAAAGTAATGTGCTGTTTTGCGTGACAGGCCAATTTGTATTTGTTTCATCAAACATGATACATATCATTTCCTACAGCAATTCTCCATTCATTTTCCTATCTGTGTGTCAATTTGGGAAAGCAGAATAGGACAGCTGAAGAGCATCTCAAGCCAGCTGGGACTCGGAACAATCAGATTCACTCACTGTCAAACTCCCATGCCCTTCAATTAATAAAGCTCTCTAATGAGTCCTGTCCAGTTGCCGGTTTGCCGTTTCAAAATTTATACTCTTCACATAACTTTCTTGAGGCGAGTCTGCTGCAGAAATGCAGAGAAATACACTCAGGTTGCCAATCTGTTTGATGCAAAGTGCATAATCTCTCTTCATCAATTGCAATTCAGTTCAAAAACCAAGATAAACCATTCCTTTCATTCTCCTTCTCAAAACAAGCTGGCCTCATCATTATTCTCAGTAAGAAGACTCTCAGATGCTTCTCAGGTTCAGGGTAGAGATTATAATGAGCCATCAAAGGTCCTAAACTTGTGACGGAGTTGCTGATTTACAGCAACTTTTAACAAGTGTGAAAGTTCAACCAAGTTAATCCCTTCTCCCCGAAACGCATGGTATGTATCTGAAGTGGACTGTTCAAGAGGAATTACAATTCATTAATTGTATTTATTTATTTACTCAATTCGGTCTTACTTCTTCTTTTCAGTTCTGCAGTTTATCTGTACCAGATAAACCAAGCCCCACAACCTGTATCAAATCAGACTCCAAGTAAGGATGTGTGTGACGAGTATGAACGTTAATTTTTTATTGCTTTCTTGCTACTTGGTCTTGTTTTAAGACCAACTTCATGGTTATCTCTGCCTGGGTACCAAGATTCTGCTGTAGTATCTGCCCGCCCTGATGTGACCTGCTCTCTGTAGTTTTATTTCGCCTCTTGCCTCACAGACTACATTAAACACTCACCTTTCATACTGCATTTGAATCTTGACCTGCTCACCATATATAACAGTAGTCTGCCAGAATATAAAAAGATAATATAAACATAACCTATAAGCATTTCTAAATGCATAACTGTTTAACATGTATAGAATAATGCACGTTAAATTAATAACATTCTGTTACAATCCGCTGCTTCGATTGCCAACGGCAACAAACTTGTGATCAAATCGGCAGCTTGTTAGACTCCGTGACAGGTGTTGCAGATCGGCTACACCTAACTTGCTGCTGGTTATTGACGTTGAAGAGGCAACTGTGCCCGTGGACTAAGTGATTTCAGACTTTCCTCGTGTTTATGGACCAAATGATTTCAGAGTTTCCTCGTGTTTTTGGACCAAGTGATTTCCGTGTTTCCTCGTGTTTTTGGACCAAGTGATTTCCATGTTTCCTCGTGGTTATGGACCAAGTGATCTCTGTGTTCCTCGTGTTTATGGACAAAGCGATATTTGTGATTCTTAGGTTACTGAGGTTATTCCTCAGAGCAGCGTCACTACGGCAGCGGAATTTAGTCAAAATGCGATGTTTTTGCATTTGGTACGGTTCAAGTTCAAGCGGTCCGAGACCGGTTTCGAACCACAACCGAACCATCCTTTTTCTTGGTCTCAGTATGCTTGTTTGGTCTGCTTTTGGTGCGGAACAGAATTCGATTGCTGCTTTCACACCTGCCCAATTGAACCGTACCAAACAGGAAAACGAACTCTGGTGCGATTCAATCCAACTAAAAAAGGCAGGTGTGAAAGAACCCTTAAGAATATTGATAAAAGTGTCATGCCCAGGAAAACAACAAGCGGTCTTGATGCTTTTGTTTCTCCAGCTCTGAAGGACATTCGGTTTCAGCTGATTAACTTCTCAGACCACGAGCTACTTGTGTCGTTGTCCAACGTGTCACTGTTGGATGAGGGACGATATGTGTGCCAGCTCTACACCGACCCGCCACAGGAGGCGTACGCAGACATCACTGTGCTGGGTAAGTGCTCTGTCTTCAGGAGGATTCCTGATTGTCTGTTTAGCTCATTGATTTCTTCATCAAAATGAACTTGTGTAATTGAATCAATCCATGCCCTGTCAACTAATTACTCACTTAATTTCAACAACACAACTCAAATAAATGTAAGCAATGCTCATTCCGCTTCTTTTTTTTTTTCCTGGAAGTGATAAAGACATACAAAAATTGTGCCCTATAGAAGGTGAAACTAACACCTTTTGTCAGTTGATTGGGCTGGTCCAGTCCCACATACTAGTAGCACCCAAAACATCAAAAATTGTCCCAGCCAATGTCAAATCAAATAAAAGGTCACAATATGATGTATTAGTTTCATTTTGTTAGTGTAAAATAAACAGCAGTGTCACACTGTTGAGGAGAATTCCCTGTGGAGAACACTGTTGGTGAGCACAGCAAAGATGGGGACAAACGTTTTTTTTCAGGTGATGGGGTGAGATAAATATCTTGGATAGATCCTGCTGGTTGTGCTTGTTAAATTGCATAGTGGGATAGTCGGAGCAGCATCTCATGCTGTGGTTTGGGTTTCGCAATTGTATTCTATCTGTTTTATCAAAAAACAGTCATTGGTTAATAAATTGCATTCTTTTTCACCAAATAAATATTTTACCAGTTACGTGTGAAATAAGTTGTACAGAATGCCCAGTCACTGTATAGACTACCTGAACAAAGGACAAAATGCAAACAGCAAAGTGTGAAACACTGTAAAAAATGTGTAACGAGCACATTACACTCAGATAGTAAAGACAAGATCTGAGACGACAGCATTTTAGATTTTTTCGCTTTCCTAAAAAGCGTGTCCCACAGCTTGTTCGGGCCTTTTTTTCCCCTTCATTTTTAGACGCTTTGTTATCAAAGGTCTTTCAATTCAGGAATTTCACTTGCTGTGGACTATGTCCATCATTCAGTTCAAAGGTGAAAGAAAGACAATGCGGACGTTTCATACCTTGCCCTTCAAGCACAACAGGTAGCAAATACTTTTTTAGCAATTCAGTATCCCTTAGTAAAATAAACTTTGTTTTTTTTAAAACATAAAACATTGAGTTAATGCACAAGAGCTGTCACATTTTCTCTAATCCTGCTGTTGTTCATCTGCCAGTTCCACCAGGCGACCCAATCTTAGAGTCCCGTGAGGAAATTGTTAGTGAGGGGAATGAAACCGAGATCACCTGCACCGCCATGGGCAGCAAACCTGCTTCCACCATCAGATGGATGAAAGGAGACCAAACACTGCAAGGTATGACATGACTAGGCGGATCAATGAATCTTTTTGGTTTTGGGATTGACTTAGTAACGATCTTTAATAATAAGTCCTTCATATTAATCCTTCATCTTAAGAAAAGAGGAGGACATCCCATCAGGCTGGACTCTAAAGAGTTTCTGTGCTTTTCATCCTGGCTTGAATAAGTCACATTGAATAAACTCCAACTGTTAACCTCCTACTCGGCAAATGCTTGCCCACATATTACTTCTCACGGTTTAAAGCTGCAATGCCTGGCAGAAAGAAGGGAATGTGCAAGCTGTTTAATGTGTTCCTCAGAAGCTTTTCACCATTAAACAGTAGAGGGTCTGTTGAATAACGTTCAGGAAACCTGTCAAAATCAGAGGCAAACACAATAGACAATGTGGCTTTCCAAGTTTTACCAGCGAGCAGTTTGTGGTTCTGTTCTGAACCACTTTTCCATTTTTGGGTCACAGGGAGCTTTGATGCAATAGACTTGTACAGTATTGTGATATACTAGACCTGTGCAGTACTGTGGTGGCGTAGACATTTACAGTAGTGTAATAGAGTAGACTGTACAGTACTGTGATACAGTAAACCTATACATACTATACATATGACATACACGATACATTAGACTGTACATACTTAGATAGAGTAGAGCTGTACAGTATTGGGATACACTAGAATACAGTAGTATGTGATACTGTAGAATGTGCAGTACTGTGATTCAGTAGTTTGTACTTAGAGTAGAGCTGTACAGTATTGGGATACAATAGAATACAATAGTATGTGACACTGTAGAATGTGCAGTACTGTGATACAGTAGTCTGTACTTAGATAGAGTCGACCTGTACAGTATTGGGATACAATAGAAGTTTTATATAGATAAAGAATATAAAGTATTGTCATATAGTAGATTGTACAGTACTGGGATAGTGTACATCTGTACAGCACTGTGATAGTGTACAACACTGTGATACAGTAGACTGTACAGTACTGTGATAAAACGTGACACTTAATTCCTGCACATTATTGTCCTAAAGTAGACTGTAAACTGTACTGTATTATAGTAGACCTATATAGTACTCTGAAAAACAGTGTAGGCAGGTGTAAGGAAATGTTGTAAACAAATAAAACTTTTAAAAAGAATGTGTTAAACATTTGTTTTCATAAAAAATCAAAATGGTGACACACACACACGCACAGACACACCACGCTTGGAATATGCTGAACTAACAGTTAAGAATAAAGATGAGCTATAGGTCAGTCGATGGCTGTAATTTTTCCCCACTTCATTAGGCTCTAGTAAACCTTCGCACGCTGCACTGTAATTAGCTCAGTGCCCTTGAGTTTAGGCACGTTTAAAGATGTAGTAGAACATGATGGATAGTAATCTCACAGGCAGCTTCTGAAATCCTTGTCTCCTGTCAGATTGAAAGCGATCCACAGGAATGTAAATGCTGTTTTAGAGCACACCATTAGTCTGGTTTATTTTGTCTGAACACATTTCTCACTGGATGGTGGACCTTTTATTATTTATTCACAGACGTTTCATTAAGAAGCATGATCGATCTGTAATGCTGGCGCTGTTCTCTGCTTATACTTTTCCAATCAAATCCAGCTCATTGACATTTTCATAGCCTTTTAAAATTATTTTAAACCACGTTCCAAATGATTTGCACAACAGAACAGAAAGAGTTCTAAATGAAGAATATTCACCCAATCAATTACAATCGAACCTGCCAATCATTTGCCAGGGATGAAGAGTCATTATTCTTTTAAACACCTACGTTGGATTCATTCCTGGAGTGAGAAGAGGCGATGGTACCGAGCTAGTCAGAGTTATGTTACTAAATGTTGATAAGCTGCATTATTACCATTATCGTATATCTTCTATTAGTTTCTTGTCTCTTTTAGACACCTGTATAGTAACCTGTTCTCTGTGCACGCACATGTTATTCTATAAAATATCATTTTATATATCGTATTTTTTCGAAAGAAACATTAAGACACTTAACAGATATAAATTTGCTTAGCACAAACGGCTACAAATGAGTCCAAAGTGTCAACGCAGAAAGAGTCGAAACAGACGAAAATGATAAACACGAGCAAAGAGTAAAAATAAATTCCAAGGTACAGACACAAAACGCTCAGTCTCTGCACAGGGGATAATAATCTTTCCTCTTCCAAAGAATCTTGGGAAATGAAGTCCTGACCACTAGGATAGACTTTCAAATAAAACAATATCAAACTGATACGAGTCACAATAAGTTCTTGTAAGAATATATCAACGTATTTGAACCAGAAACTTAAAAAAATGTATTTTGTGCCTGAAAAAACAGAGGGGTGCTTATATTCGCCTAAATACGTTTATATATATTCTATCAAATTAGGTTACATTATAGTATATATATAATATATATAATATATAATGATAAATAAAATACAATTTTATATAAAAATCTGTTTTTTTGAATAAGTGCCTGTCTCCTTTAGATGGGTTTCTATTAAGACAGGTTTCTATTAAACGCCGGGCAGTCTGAATATTTTTTTTAATAAATGCTACTATTGGAAGATACGGTATATGCAACTGGACAGTAAACCAGTGTCCAACTGGTCAGTAGCAACCAGTCTATCCAACACTGTAAAATATTTCATATTTCAAAATATTGTTGAAATGTTGTTCCATTTTGTAGTCCAACCATTCAACATCCAACATCTGAACTTTTCCATTTCTGGGTCACGGGTGCTGGAATTGTAGCTACTTTGTGTCTGATAGCAAAACACACCCCAGAATTGGTGGCTGACCAATCACAGAGCAACACTCACACATTCACACTCTCGCTCACACCAATTAGGCAAAATTCCAGACTCAAACTGTCCTGCATGTTTTCGGAAGACAAAGCAGTTCTTAAACTTGATTCCGGAACAGCTCCTTCTTACTGTGAGGCGACATTTTTGAATGTTTGTCTGATAACGTATGCTGCCACTCGGCGTGTTGTGTTTGTGAATGGTAAATGTGTGTGAAGGTGACTGCGTCTGCGTCTTCTCTAACTTCCTGCTCCTTGCGGTGACACTTCGCGTGTTATTATGAGCCTGACATGTGGCTCTTGCGTCCGGTCCCAGGTGAGACGACTGTGGAGGAGTTATACGACAGGATGTTCACCGTCACCAGCAGACTGAGGCTGACCGTCTCTAAGGAGGACGATGGAGTGGCCGTCATCTGCATCATTGACCATCCGGCCGTGAAGGACTTCCAGGCCCAGAAAAATCTGGAAGTGCAGTGTGAGTCCTCTCTTAAGACCAGGAGAGAAGTGTTGGTTTCGTTCTGTCTTTGTCTCCGGCCTAATCACACTGACATATAAGACAAGAGACACGGAAAAAGAAAAACCTCTCAGAATAGATAGACCTGTGGCATTTCTTCTGACCAAATCCCGTTGATTTTATTTAACATGTTTGAGATGGTCCTTAAATTACCATATCCTTTATAATATGGTAATAAAATCCTTTATAATAAAATGAGACAGTTAAAACTGTGAAAAGCGCCCTACAAATACTCATATTATTATTATTATTATTATTATTATTAATATTAAAATATAAAATATCATGAAACTGAGTTGCTCTGTGTAGTTTAACGACTGTGAACGTGACACAGACAAATTCAGAATGACAGAAATTGAATGTTAGTTTAACCGCGAGTGAGGCGTTTGAATCTGATAAACAGACAAGCGTGTAGTGATAGCCAAGTGTGAAATCTGTTCAGCAAATAATACATCGATTACAAAAGGTTGCTGCTGGCTTTTTTTGTAGCACAGAAAGTTCTGGAAAGGTTAAACTAGCCTTTTGTAATCTTGGCAAAATATTAATTTATTCAGATAGCTGACTGCTCAGGGTGACCTTTCAAAAGAAAAGGCAGGAGGGATCAGCTCAACTGTAACAGCTTGACATTTTGACTAACACAGATAAAAGAGAGGAAGAAACATATTTTACAGTACTGTTAAATGAACTGTTTAAATTCATGGCGGCGTCCTCCTCCTCTGCGATTCATCCAGGCTATAAAAAGTGTCATGTTCACACTCTTTCAGGCGACATAATAAAGTGAAAAGTGAACTGTGAAGCCCAAAAGAACAGATGATATCAGGTTTGTCAAACCTTTGAATTTAACCGCAGGTTTGAGCAGAACATTGTGTGTGAGCTTCACTACAGAAAAGTGATCAGAGCTGTAGACGTGACCTTGTGTTTGCGTTTCACAGATAAACCAGAAGTGAAGATTGTAGTGGAATTCCCGGAGGGTTTGACCAGAGAAGGAGAAAATCTTGAGCTGACCTGCCAAACTAAAGCCAAACCACCGTGAGTTTAGATGTACATGATGTTCATAATTTCTATATAAAATATATATTCTCTTGTCAAATTCCTTTTTTGTTCAAGCTTGAGAATTGTCGGTTATGCAAATTTATCAAAAAGTGAACAAAGGTTTGACTCTGAAAGTGTAATTTACAAAAGCAAAGAAATGTAAAATGTATGTGTTCTTAAAAACCTTTTTAAGCCAAATAGCTTTCTTAGCTAAACCTTGCTCTTTTTTATACATTTTTATAATACAGGTAAATATGTTTTATTGAAAGTAAAAAGTTAAGAACATTCAGTGTACTGAAAAGCCTCAAGTGTAATTCTTCAGCCACATGTAGAGATAAGCATCTATCTCAGTGATGTGCGCAGTGCTATCGTTTCCATCAGCAGAAGCGCTAGCTGTGACACCGGCGCTAAATGATCACTCTGATGTTTCACAGGCCTCATCAGATTAACTGGCTGAAAGTGGAGGATGATTTCCCCTCACACGCCGTGATCACCGGCTCTGATCTCTTCATCGAAAACCTCAACAAGTCCTTCAACGGGACATATCGCTGCCTGGCGTCCAACACAATGGGAGACGCCTATGATGACTACGTCCTCTACGTTTACGGTGCGTTCATCAGTGACATCATTACACCAGACACACATTTTACATGGTATAATAAACAATGGACATTTTCCTAAACATGGTATTTGCAATGTTAAAGAAGTCTAAATGTTCTCTTACAATAAGTAAACATTTTTCTGTACAGTTCATTCAAGAAAGCTGATACCGTTTAAATTATATTTATAACTCTAAGATTTTTAATACTCTAATACATTTTTGATTGACTGGACTTCCCAGTCGTCTGGTGACACTTTATCCGAAGCAACGTACAAAAAGAAGAGCATTTATTTTACTCACTGTGGTGAAGGTGTTGGTCTTCATTGCTAGTTTAAAGTGGTTGTGGTGAAGATGGAGATTCTAGTTGGGATTTTAATCCTCGCTGCAGAGGAACTACTAAGCAGCAGGTTTCTAGTTCTCTGATTAGAAGTCTCGATGGAGCAAAATGGTTTTATTTAAGTTTAGGACGGTTCTAAATTAGTGTATATTATTATTGCTTAACAACAATAACAATGATAATAAAATATTATATAATAAATACTAATACTCAATAGTTCAAGTTCAAGTTCATAATTTCAACTGTCTCAAAGTGCATAAAATAATAAAAATTAATATTTGACATACAGTATGTGCAAACATATACATATACACAAATTTACATATTTTTCTAATTCAAATGTATTTAAATATATTTGCATTAACTAGGAAAGTGTTACTGCTTTTCAAAATACTCTTCACTTGATTGTTAATTAGCACCAAGCAGGTTCTTTATAAGAATCCATCCTTGTAGAGCTGAGGTACTAAGATTGTTTTTGCCTGAGGTTCTAATTAGTCACTGGACAGTCACTGGAATCATGAGATTTAAGGAGGATTTAGATGCTATAGAACAGTGGTCCCAATATTTTACAATATGGCTCAAACCTGGTGCCAAGGTTCGGGGGCCAAAGGAGTATGTGAAAATAAACATCAATGGTCTAGTTGCTGTATTGTCAAAAAAGAATGGAAAAACAATAACTGGTGGTCCGATGTGTATTTTATTAGTGTGACGTCTGGAGCTTCTGGACGTTTGGGTGGAGATTTGATCCATGATCTGTGATGTCAGAACATGACCTGAGTTTCTCTTCAGCACACCAAATTGACACAACGTCATGGTCATTTTCAGGCTTCTGTATTTAGTTCACTGTTTAGTGGCTAGTTACTCTTCCGAGACAATCGAGACAATTTGAGTAAATTATTTTGAAATGAAACCATACATAAACCCTGATTTGATGTACTAAAGTCCCTTAGACAGTGTGTGAATATAAGTTCAAGTTTATTAGATTATATAGAAATGAATGAGCAATACCTAAGGTCTTCACTGACTGGATCTGGCCCACGGGCCGCAAGTTGAACTCCACCGCTGTGGAAGTAATGTGAGGTGATGTTTCTTCGAAAGTCAGCGGCTGAAAGCTTTAACTTGAGGAGATTGAAGATTTGAAGATTGAAGGAGATTGTTTGTTTGTCCCTGATTAAACTCTGATGATGCTGAGATCAACATAATGCAAACACCAGTTGCTGATATTAAATCTCATCGCTTTCAGTTCCTGCACGTTTAAACAAAAGAAACATGATTTCTTGAGTGTGTGGTGTTTTGGACACATTGAGAGACTATTATATTAATAAGGGTTGTGTTTCTCTTTACTTATGCCCTGAATGTTTTTTTTTTCTAAGTGAAATTGTTCTGTTTGGGTGCATTGTTAAATCAATTTGCAGAGGCAAGTGTAAAGCGAGCCCGGTCTCAGAGGAAAGACCCCGTGTAGTTGGATAATCCCGGATACAGCAGACGTCTACCGCCTGTCAGTTACTCTAATGCTGCTCCTAGGGGGAAGGCGGATTTCCTTTCGCTGCCGGAGCAAAGCACTGACATTGAGCTGAGCGTGTGCTAATAACCTGCAGTCGTGACTGGAGCTTTGTTGCTCACTTTTATAAGCATATAACTTTAGTCACACCTATGATTCCCAAGACCACTAATTATGATACAGTTTGCACAACATGATGTCAATTTACATTAATATTAGTGAGGTCAGCGTGATCTACAGTAATCACCCTGCATCAGCAGTACTCAACACCACCACTAGAGTAACCCAGTGTTACGGTTTAGATGTCCGGTTCTCTTTTACTGAGGTAATCTAAAGCTGAATAATGGCCAGAATGCATGGATTGAATCTTCATTCTATAAAATAAAAAAATAATTTTAAAGTTATGACTGATGAGCTAAGATTGGATCACAGAATCTATTCTTCAGAATAGTTTCGTTCAGAACACAGTGGAAAAACTTTGAGTCTAGTTGTTTTTTTCACTTCCATTCTCCCTACCCAAGGTTTTTTTAGACAACTATTATACTACGCTGCTTTCATATGTACTGTATCTGTTTTACACAAAGCAGTGCGACAAGTGTCTTTTTTTTGTAAATACTCCCTTTATTAAGATACACTCAAATCAAACTGATTTGGTTTTAATCTACTGGAGAACCTGAGACAAGATCTTGTTTTCATCTTGTATATCCTTGGACAATTATCGGTGGCTGCTGTACATTGGAGAGATGTTTTCATGCTAATATAAAGTTTTCAAAAAATGTGTCCATAGATTTTAGAGTTGTTAAACGTCTAAAAAAAAAAAACACTTTAATGACACTTTAAACATTAAGAGACTTTTTCAAACTGCCTGCTGTGAAAGTAGTGACAGAGCCCTGTGAGTTCCACAATGAGCCTCTAAAGAGCTGGAGAAATGTGGAACCTTCTGCCTTTCCTTAAACATTCTATACTGCAAGTCAATAACTCCACTTTAGTAAAGTAGGTAATTTACTCACTGACTGTGCTTTTATCGAGGACTTCTCTCTAAATGCTTTTTTCCCACAGTTCAATGTTGCACAATTAGAATGAACTTTCTTTGAAGGAACTTCTTCCTGGACCATTGAGACTGTTGATGATTAAACAAATGCTTCACTTCGTTTTTTGATGTGGAAATATAGTAACATTCTGAATTTAACCTAAAATAACAAATGAAAGCGCATTTGAAGTAGCAGACGCTTCTCCAGCCACCCAGATGGACCAGTGTGTGTCTGTAACACCAGTTCTTAGTAAAGCATCTGCAGTGCAATATTGCTGCGGGTGCAGTTCAAGTCTGTTCTTTCTGAAGCTAAATAATCTCATCCAGCTAACGGCAATTTTGCTTTTTATTCTTGGTTTCGTTTTAGTGTAATTTGTCTTAGTATATGAACATTGTGTTACGTAATTGTTTTTTCAGAAATGTTTGTGATTACTTTTATTTATTGTCTTATATATTTAATTAATGTTATTTTTTCCCTTCACTTCATAGCTAAATAGCTTAAACCTTACAAAGTGACTATTCCACATGCATCACACTGTAACACTGTTGACAGTTCAGTTATCTTGTCCTATTTTTACCTGTCCAAATAAGAGATGTGTGTGTTTCAATTAGATTGGCTGGATGTTCTTCTGGGACAGAATAAGTATTGACATTGGCCGTGTCCAGCATTAACCTCTAGATTCATTCTGTCTTGGGAGATCTTTTCTCATTCAAACCAATGTGGCATCTTCTTTTGTTTAAAATGTAAATTGAGGCCTGGTCACAGCCTGCCAAATGCAATTCCAGCGTTTTCTCTTCACTGCTTTAGCATGAAGAGTAAAACGCCAAATTGTCACAATGGCTGATTTTTAGTAAAAACAAAACAAAAAAAAAAGCTTTGTTCTGTATATTTTTCTAAAATTAGATAGACAAGTAGTGAGCTTTGTGTTCTGCTCTAACAGCAAAATGCTCTTGACATTGGGATTAGCATTTGTAAAGCAGGGCAAAACTGAGGTTTGGGCATCTTTAATATAATTTCAGTGTATTGTTAAAGAACATGATATTCCCCAGTCACATAAGCTTTTATAAAGGTTTCGTTTAAAAACAATAGTAATATATTTTGTTGGTTGCACTTCATGGATGCTTTCAACCTCATTCCTCTGTTGGTTTGAGTCTGAGAAGATTCAGGCTTTATTACTGTGTATATTTCTGCATATAGCACCAGACGATGGTATCAATCAAGCAACTCCATTTGGTGGTTGACTCGGTTGCTACTGGACCCGAAATGGCCAAGGAGAAAATGTCCCACACCAATACTGTTATAATGTGGTGAGCTGGAAAACAGGTCAAGGCTCAAATCCAGTTTAAATGGTAAGTGTTCAATGCTAAAAAGTGTGTTAGACAGGAAACATAGTCGAAGTACAGGTAGCAAGGTCAAATCCAGGGGATCAGAACCAGAGATGTAAACAGGTATTCGAGCAAGGATCAAAAACCAGCCGAAAACAAGAATAAGAAACAAGCATTATCCACAGACTAGAGAATACAATGAATCGCTTGATACATTGATGTGCGTGTCTTTAAATACTTTGTGCCTTATTGCCACTTGAGCACTTGAATCCAATCACGTTTGAGCGGTGGGTTCAAACACCAATGAGCGCGCTGACACTACAGAGTCTGGAGACACGCCCACATGCATGGCTCTCATGGGCGTAACAATTACATCACCACCAGCAGCAAGAGCTGTTAAAACAAGACAAGAAAAATGCTCATTCACATTATGCACATGCGTGTTAAAGCACATATACGTACTGTATTGCCGGTAATTTTTTCTTAAACCTCTTGGGCAAGAGTTCAATTCCTTACCACTGGAGCGACATGAGTCCACTTGACATCAGCTGCTGTTTTTTATCTGCTATATGCTCAAATTTGCGTTAACAGGTTAGTTGGACTAAGTACTATAACTACTAATAAGTAGTTGATTAGTGTGTGTACAAAAAATATCTGAATATTAAACTATAAAACTATAACCTCTAATCTGTCTCAACTTCTAACCACAAGATCTTTATTATTTACACAAGGATTAGGCCTTATCTGAGCCAGGATAAGGCTACCAATTCAAAAAGCAACATTATGGGATTTTGCTTCCTGATATTCCCAGACAACTGAGATAAGGGTCAGTATACAAAGACGCATTTAGCCAATTCAATCTTTTGACTGTGTTTTATAAAGGACGCTGGAGTTGTTTACAAGGATTTCCTAGTTGCATTGCTCAAGTTCAAGTTCTCTTTATTGACTTATCGCTTTCCCAATATAGTTTTTCCTACAATAATTAGTAGGATGACCAAGCATCCTCTTTTCCTCGGACATGTTCTCTATTCATGTCTTGTCTGGGGCAACCTGAAAATGTCAGGGTTTCACTCTTTTCATTACGCGGGTTCAGGGGAATTACGCGTGTAGGTAAATTGACCAGCGCTTTGCGCACAACACACGACACTACTTTTTTGCTCAATGAAATTAACTAGATGATGCCTTGTGTGGACGGGTCTGCACACGCAGTCACACACAAACTCACGGTTGGTACAATTATATAGCTGTATACATGTCATTGTCAGGTGCTGGAGATCTCAAAGCTCACATTATAAAAAGCTCAAATCACATCTTTGTGAAACTCTTCTATTATTCTTCTTATCAAGAGATATTGTTAAAGGTGTATTTTCTAACAGAAGAGTTGATATTTGGAACATTATTCCAAGATACTATTTATTCATTTATTTAAAATGATTTCATTTATTTAAAATAAGTCCAATATTGGTACACATTTTTACAGATGTACTTTTATTGTATTACAGGAGTTAATTTTTCATAATTATAGAATATTAAAGCTTCAATTTTATGTATATGCAGTATATACATATATACTGTATTGATATTAAAGCTTAAAAATACAAGAAACAAAAAAATAAAACTAAAAAGGGCTTTATTTAAAGGGTTACGGTTATGGACTATTATTTTGTACAAGTTTGTACAGATTTGTATTTATTTTATCACAAGAGTTTTTTGTGAAGAAAAAAAAAAGTGGGTCTTTTTTTTAAACAAGCTTTTCCAATATCAACATGACCAGTGTGGACTATCTTTTATTGCAACAGTTTTGTGATAAAACCTGGTTAGTGCAGCTCAGCTCTGCTCTGCTGAAATTCAGAATCATTTTGTATTGGTTCTACACCTTTACTATTACTTTGAGCCCAGGGCATAGTCAAAAGCTTTTATTTATACATGCCTCACAAGCATTGTCAGGACAATCCCGCTTGTGATAAGTACTCATATCGGCCGTTTTCTCACCATTTGAATTGGAATTGCATATTTCTGGCCTTCACATGCAAAGGAAATATTGCACGTCTAAACCCATTCCCATAGCATGGCTCATAACGTGGAGCTAGAAGTCATCCAGCCTGCAAATTGCCCATGGAAAATTCTTGTTTGCTTGACTATTATGCATGCCACATCCTATTCAGACCTTTGTGTTGGCTGTATCCCCTGCATGCAAAAATCCTACCGTGATACTATGACATTTCCAAAACCTGTCTGCAATCGGTCATGGTGTAAAATATCTCTGATATGTTTTCATCAGTTCGCGCTTCTTCCAGGATCTACATTGAGAAACATTATCCCGTCCTTGATGTTTTATCATTAGCTGGGAAGTGTTAGAGCTCCAACTGAGATCTTTTGATGGAGCACAGACAATAAAGTGATGGAGACAGCTAGCCAATTTTGCCTGCTGCTGTTCCTCAGCAAGGCGCCTGAGTATTTGTGCTAAAAAGTGGAATGATAGTCACATTGCACAGACACAGTACAATAGCTCTACCCCATTTTCCGGCATTAGATTATTTTAGTGACTGTGTGAAGGGTGTGTTTATTATTAAATGATCTTCATAAAGCAATTTCTGTCTGTAAGATCTGAATGAAAGCTATGGGCAGTGGAGTGTTTCTAATGTAGAATAAGGCAGTTCCAGAATCTAACACGTGAGCTACTGCAAACTTTCCGCTCACACTACACTGTGTTGCTTTTTAAAGCTGATCTGTGGATCTGTCTGTCATCTTTGAGTGAGGAAATCTCACCTGTCTTTTCAGACAGATGTGCAAGACTTTACTACACCTAAACCAGTAGCTGTAGTAATGATGCAAGAATCAGCAAGATGCAGAGAGACTCTCACATCTGAGAACAGCTGTCAGTGTGTGGAATGGATGGAAACCTGGAGGGTCCCCCATCATGGCCTGTGACCACTGTGCAGCACTCATCCGCTCGTTCATTATCCGCCATACTATGGTTTGTGTATTACTTTGTGTATTACATGTCACATCATTCACAACATATCTGAAATTGTATTCAAATGCCACTAAAAAGATTATGGAACAATTTTTTTTTGTTTGTTTTTCTAAAGACTAGAGACAATACACAGATGTACGTCAAATTTGTCAAATTGTAGAATTTGCTTGTCTGAACAAAGCTAACATTTTGCCAAAAGTACATTTTGCCAATAGCATTTTGCCTTTTCAAATGCAGAAATAATGTAAAGTGCATGAGTTTGTTAGTAAAACCAATAAGTTAATAACAGTGTAGTGACACACACACACACACACACACACGGAGAAGTAAGCAGTCTTGGGCCGTGGTGGTTGGGGACATATGGGGGTCAATGTCTTGCTCAAAGTTTTGTTGTAGAAACCATCGGACTGGGATTCAAACTTGCTATGTATGGGTGGCAAACTCTACAAGATTCAAATTCCCTACTACGAGACTACAACTGCTGACTGAATGCTGCTAGGACTTAATTGTGCCCTGGATTGTATGTGGTATTTGTGTTAAAGTGATCTTAGGTGCCAAGGAGAACACATTCACTACATGAAAATCACCCCGTTTAATATTCACTAATACCAACTCTTTTGGTAATAATTGTCCTGTAGACAAACATGGTATGATATGAAGTGAAAGGCTTTGATTGACTACTGTATTATGTCAGGAAAAACTGATTTTTGACACCAAAGTCTGACATTTATAAAGTGTACACACTTGTACTGCATAGCAGGCAATAACGTAAGTGGATGCCACTTACTGCACTAGTAGGCCAATGAGTTCATTATGACATAAATCCATATTAAAACATCTTCACCTCTTGTGGAACGGTCATCTCCATGGTTTAGTTGTGTAAATGGACTATACTGACCTTCCTTCCAGAAGCAACGGTGAGAATGCACGTTGGACAAGAACATTCTGTTTCTATTCAACCTTTCCCAAATGTACTATCAGGTTGATGTCACACTTTATAATTCATAGAAGACCTTTAAACACGTAGCAACAGACTTAAATTGTGCACAGTCATTTTGGAAGAGAAGCCATATCCGAACTGGACAAAGTTGGGAGCATGGAATCGTCCAACATGCTTTGGTATTATCAGAGTTTCAGTGCTCTCTGGACATTTACATTAAAAAGGTTGCCCTCAGTTTACTTCCTTGTTTATGTTGCCACACTTTGGAGTTTGAATCATTTGTCTGTCCAGGTGTCATGCATTAATTTAAATTCATTATTTAATTATCGTATTCACCTGTGTCTTGTTGTGTCTGATTTGTTCTTCTATTTAAGGCTGTGTTGATTTGTTTTGGGATGTTTGGTTATTTGCCTGGAACTCACTCTTGTCTGAAAGTTGCCTAATGGCAAGATTGCTTTTATCATGCTTCTGACCATTATTGGTAATGTTTATTTAATCTGTTTTTGGCCCAACGTTTCTGTTGTTTCTGTTTGTTTGTTACTTTGTCTGAATAAAATTCCAGTCCCTGCAAGTTGGTCTGAGCTCCTGCATCTCTATCCGTGACAGGTATGCTGCAGTATTTGGAATTCCTTTCACTGACTCATTTCTGGTAGCTTTCAGAAGTCCAGGAAGACAGACCCCAGATTATATTTCCTCTTGTTCTTTACATGTACGGTATCAAACACTTTCCATTGCACATGGTGATGTACATGTTGCTCCACGTCACAGTTCCAGACTGGAGTTCTGTGCTTCTGAGAGCAAAGCTTTTGTTCACAAATGTTTGTAAAAAAAAAAGGGGGGGGGGGGGTCACCTGGAGTGAAAGAGCTGAATCTGTTTTTGCTTGGATGAGTATTACATTTGCCAAAATACTTTATTCATTTGCCAGATTGAATTATAATGGATTGAAATTGAAATGTAGTATGATCAGATTAGCCACAATTACCCTGTGCGAAATGAGGCAAGCCAAGTTTCTCATCAATAACAACTGGAGCAGATTTCTCTTTATTTCTCTTTATTAACAGGTCTTCTTTACTAACCATGCTGTTTCGTTGTCTGGTGACCTGCATTTTCTCACATTGCTAAAAAAAAAAAAAAAGTCTAGTCCAGTAATGGAAAAATTCTATCATTTAAAATTATAATTTTAAAACTGTTAAGTAAATTTAATTAAAGTGTTGATTTCTAATTATATTTTGTAATACCCTGAAAATGTAAATAGTAATTTAAAATTGTATAGGTGTTTGTAAAACCCTTAGACTTGATTCATCTCACATACTAACATGCAATCTTTCCTTTATGGCTTCAGTTTCCTATCGCCTTCATTTGCTTTCTCTTATGTATGTTTTCGTTTTCTCCATTTAGATGTTCTCCCCACAACCCCTTCACCCACCACTACCATCAGCGACAAAGGTACAGTACTGCATCCGAGCTGCAGACTTTCACTCCATCTTAACCTGGGCACATATGTCTTAGACAGAGAGCGAAGCAGGCTAGTCTTTGAACTAAAACCCAGCTGGAAGAGGCTGAGATACAGAGATCTTTGTGATCATGGTGGACTGTGGCTTAGTGGCATCCATGCCGATGCTTGTCGGGTTGTGTTTGTCAATTTTATTTTCACTTCTGATCTTTCACCACAGACATTCATTCTAGTGGGAAATCTTGTCAAAATCTGTTTTTGTCATATTGGATACATGTTTCTGTACCTGGTTTTTGAGAGACCAGCAAGTCTATTATCTCTTGCAGAAGCATGTCAGAAGTTTATAGCTCAAGTGGAGTTTGCAAGTTACCAGGTTCCTTTGGGTTCCCCAATTTATTCCCACAGTATAAAAACATGTTGGTCAGGTGAACTGAATTGAATCGAAAGGGCCTTTATTCCCCACAGTGGGGAAATTGCATCTTACTACAGCAGCAAAAAAAGAGAAGGGCTGACGAGAGAATATAACATAACAATAAATATACATGAAAGTAATCATAAACGTAAAAAACACAAAGTCTTAGACTGTGTATGTTTGACAGATCAATTTATTGTTGGTTTAAGATCCCAGTGACAACTGTCCAGTAAGTTTAAGATCCCACATTGTATAAACAAGGCAGGTGAAAAGTTGGATGAATAAAATGAACTTTTGAGAAAATAAATACCCTGAATACTTCGATAAATGTAAGATAAGCACTGAAATAATCGAGAATATGGCCTTGTGCACCAAAAAAGAAAGAAGTGTGTGTGCGTGTGTCTTAGTCTCAATTGTCAATTTACCAATAATCCTGCAAAACATTTTATGTGCATTAACATGCAAAGGGACGGTGAGAAGAGGGTTTCCCAGAAAATAAATCAATGACAGATAATTGGTGTTGTACAGAAATGTAATACATTTTTGATGAGCTCTCTAAGACTATGAGTAGATCGGGTGAACTCTACTGTCAAAAAAATCAATTAAGCCGTAATGTCTCGCTGAAAAGCTGACTCGCTTTAGGGGGTGACATTTACAGATGACTGCCATTTATAAAACTAAAGAAAGTGCTAACTGGAAGTACTCGGCATACCTAGCTCTGTTCTGAACACCGTCACTCTCTGCAGCTCGGAACGTGATCGTATCGTTGTTTCTGAGGAATCGTGTGTCGTAGTGATCGCCGGCCTGAACTAAGACGATCTGGCTGTCAGAATCAAGAAGCGTTCTCTTGTGTTCCAACCTCTCTGCTTGCAAAGCGAGAATGTAGGAAGTTCATTGGGGCGAGGGTCTTAACCTCGGATTACCACTGGAGCAGAACTCGCTCTCGAGTTGAGGAGTGTAATCCACTGACAGGGCTTTATCTGATGTGCTACTAAGCTAAACATCACCTTCAGACAACGGAAGACCACAAGTTCTCCAAATCGCTCTATTTAAAAAAAACTGAATGTTGTTTTTAGTTTCATCGTTGTCTTTAATAAAACCAACTGTATTAATGACATATTTGCTTCCTTTGAAGTTCAATAGTTAAGTAGGAGTTTGGAGTTCTGTTTCATTGATTTGTTTGTCATGCACCATTATCTTTAGCAAAGTAAATAATCAATCAATTATACAATGTACCAGTTTAGTAAGTGATAATTTTCTTATTCTTTTCCGGTTTTTAATAATTCCCACACATGTAGTGTGACTTGAAATACTATAAAATGGATAAAATTGAAAAAAAAAAAGTTTTTAAAAAGGTAAAAATGTTGGCTAAGTTCCTTCTGCATCATGTCATGTAAGATTTATTGTGGCGGTGACTGGTCGTGTGAGTTTATAGGTATGAAGGGTCGGCTCAGCATTATTTGATTTCATGGGAATTGGAGCTGCCGTGCCTCTGTGATTGATATTGATAGGAGCAAGTGTGTGCCAAGACGGTTTCTGTGAAAGGGCAAAACTGTGTACTATCCGCATGGATGTGTGGACGCCCTGCTGAGTATTGATGGAGTCTGAAGCATGGCAGACAGATCCGGTGCACTACAGGCAGCTCTATATTTCCTAAGGTGTCAAGTCAGTACTTTTTTGTTACTGTGCAGCTGGAATTGGCTGGACATCAGCATTCACCATAATTTTTTCATCTTGTTATCCAGCATCTTCACCATCCTAGAAATCTCATCCATGAATCTTCCAAACAATCTCATTAGGCTGAAATGTCGAGGCGAGTGTGGACTCAGTCGCTGTTGACGGACAAGTATATGTCACTAGAAAGTTAAGTAAAGATTTGCCTTTGTATTGTTTGAGCAGGCAGAAGCCGACACTCCTCGTGTAGACATCAGCAGAGCTTCCCCGCTCTGTAATGAGTTTCTCCTGAGAAGCTTCTTCAGTGTGTCCTGACTGCTCGCTCGCATACGTCTGCTGAACGTTTATGGAGCTCTGCGTGGGAATGAGTTGCTTCTGGCTACACAGCGTTTGCTGTTGTTCATTTTATTATAGCTTTACAAATGTCTTCCAATACACAGCCTTGTGTGATTCAATCACTTTACTGTACTTGACATTTACCTGGCAGATGCTTACAACTTACAGGAGCAGGAAATTTAGTTCAGAGTCTTGATAAAGGACAAGTTTTGTTGTGACTGTGATTCAAACCTGCAGTCCAGCACTGATGGTGTGAAGGTTGTGACACTGGAACAAGTCCGTTGAAGTCTTCTCTTCTGACTACATTTAAAGTCAGATGAATTCTATGTGTACATGTATTTTAATAGGACAATACAGAGGGCTTTGGCAATCAGAACACGTTTCCTAGTTGTAAAAATTAAACTAAATGAAGAAAAGAAAGCGAGTGCTTGGCTTTACAAACGGCAAAGTCTAATAAAGAATTTTGTACTGCAAGAAATTCACAGCGGCGACTCATTATCAGGCGTCGTTCATTGTAGCGGCGTGAGACGCGCGGAATCTGGCAGAGCCACATCCAGGAAATCACTGCAAATTCCCACCAGTCGCCTGCGTTCTAATCAGATGTGAAAACAGCGCAGCAGATGTTGCTTCTGGTCATACGGCACCATGTTTCTCGACAGAGAACAGAGAGACAGACAGACAGACAGGCAGAGAGGGGGAAGTGAGACAGTCAGTTACAAAGAGACAGAGAGAGAGAGAGGGTGAAACAGACAGACAGAAGGACAGAGAGGGAGAGAGAAACAGAGAGACATACATATAGAGAAAGAGAGAGAGAGAGAGAGAGAGAGAGAGAGGGAGAGAGAGAAACAGAAACGGAGAGACATACATAGAGAGAGAGAGAGAGAGAGAGAGAGAGAGAGAGAGAGAGTCAGACAGGGGTTGAGTGAGAGACATAGTTACAAAGAGACAGACAGAAGGACAGAGAGAGACAGACAGACATGGGGGGGGTAAGACAGACATAGAGACACAGACAGACGAGAGAGAGAGAGAGAGAGAGAGAGAGAGAGAATACCAAGCCTATTATTCTCAATAGTTAAAGTAATGGATTTGCAAAGTGTAAGAAAAATCTATTTATTTAGAATATATCTTTGTGAATTAAACTCATTTAAATGAACAATACAAGACTTTAGTCGAGCTACTGTAACCTGCACTAGTATTGCAAACATGTCTGTGTTTATATTGACATTTCCTAGCATTCTTTGCATCCTTTGGGCGAGGAGACCCTGGCTGAGCGGACCACCAGACCCTCCTGCAGCGTCACTCGCTGCTGGTTCTGTCTGCTGTGTAGCGTCGTTGTTTGTCTGCTCGAGCGCCTTCAGACGCTCAGCGTGTTCAGTGCTGCGCTCCTGCTGCTTCTGCTCTTACACATTAACACATTAACACCCGGACCACCGGCATGCTGTGCCCAACATTTGACAAAGTTTGCTCTTTCTTTTGGGGAAATAACTCAAGTACTTTGCTTGAGGTACTCATGTTTAAATCTTAAGCATTTGTTTACAAAATAGTTATTTATAATAGTTACTTAGTTTATTTCATTAATCAGCAATAAAATACAGATTGAGCAAAAAACTATAACAAAACAGTATTAACACTAGTATTCAGTATCTGTGCAGTTTTCACGCTGTGGAACTGATTATGATACCGGTATGTTCTATTCTAAAGGCATTTTAGCATGGAAATAGCATAAAATTAGCTCTAGCTTTTATAGCTAAATGAAAATAACAAAATAATAGTTTTGTTAAAAGTGAAAAGACTCCCCACAATTCCTGCTCGCATACATTTTATATTTGTACATTTTCAGAAAGATTTTTTTTTATTTGTTTTTTTACCATTGGTGATTTTGTAAGATTACTTTCATCTGTGTTGAATTGAGTATATTTTAGTAGAGTGTTACTACTATTGCAGGTGTTTTTTAGGCCTTGTTGTGTGGTTTTATACACGACTTCCAGAAGCTTTAATTGACGATTTCTAACTGAAGTCACACAGCACACGTTGCCTTTGGTGTTGCTGCTAATGCATGAGACATTCAGGTATTCATTCTAGCAGATTATATTTTCACACCCCAAGTGCACTTTCTTGATAAGTGTTTTATTTTCCTTCCCTAACAGTGTAGCCTAGCAACAGCAGCAAGCCACAGTTCAAGGCTTAAACACGCTTTTGAATAGAGGAGGAGCGAAAGCCACTCTAAAGTATTCTTAGTCATTAAACATCTCGGGAAACAAACAGACGCCTTTAGAATTTGGTTCATTCCATTTTCCACAAGTTGAACTTGTCCAGAGTTTAATATTTTATAGAGATTTTTTTCTTCACTAGGCCACTGTGCTTTCACCAGACAGATCAAATCTGTAGCTTTTAAAAAGCCCAATTCTGGGACCTCACCTCGCAGAGTCTAGTTCCAGTCAGGCAGACGTCCTGCTGATAGGGATTTGGGTCTCTCAGGTGAGACGGAAGCTTCAGGAATGATGTCCTTGTGAGATACACTGATGGCAAAGAGTGCTGAACTCTTTTATTGGAAAGGTTCTTCTACAATTCCGTTGTATTAAGTCTTAACCGTTGGCTAACAGATGTTTGCTGTTTGCATTTTGTTTGAAGATTTGAGAGACACACATGCAGAAAACTGTTGTGAATTGCAAAGCATCTTAGAGTTCAGAAATTAAAAAATTTATGCTTTTACATTTCTGGGTCATGGGGAGCTGGAGCCAATTTCAGCGATTCTGAGGCAAGACACCCCCCCTGGATTGTTGGCCAACTAATCACAAAGCGGAACACACACGCACTCACTTCTCGCGCACTCACATCTATGAACAATTTTACAGACTCAAATTCAAAAATTGTTTGACTGGGAGGAAACCGGAGATCTGGAGGAAACCCAAGCAAGCACGGGAAAGCAAAGTTCACACAGAAACCTATTTAAACTCTCCAGCACAAATGGTTTCATACGAGTCCACTAAAGTAGCATCTTTCTCTTTTATTGTCGAGCTTGATGCTCTCTGTGTGGAATCATGTCAGATGTTTAATCTTAGAGAAAGACTGAATATGTTTGTGCAATTTTTCTCCCCGTTCAAACAAGACACGTCTGATGAAATTTGATGATTTGATTCCCATCTGTGGTTATTTTTCACACAATCCTGAGAAACATGACAGCATGAATTACCTACGCTTCTCTGGTAACTTGAGGACCGCTGAAGAAGCCCACGCAGACAGACCACTGTGATGGAGCCGCTTTCTTTGTTTCTCGTTTACTTATTTATTTTGACCTAATTCCTCCCTGTGTTGTCTCCTATACCTTCAACATGGAACCTTCTGACTAAAATAATAGTTGCTAGTTCAAATTATTTCGACAATCCCGTCTGACAAGGAGAATTTCATCAAAGAAAGTGCTCAGGAAAGATTGTTTTCCTGTGAAGAACGTGATTCATAAAGTGTCATCAATTTGTTGCATTGATTATTAGTTTAAAAAATAAGTAAATTAATAAATTCACAGGCATTTTAGCTTTGGGATTCTGTCCGCAATCGCAGGCAAGTGAAAAGCAGAAATACAGCAGTGGCTAGGAATCAAAACTCTATAATAGCTTTTAAAAATAAGTTAAATCAAATTGTTTTCTTTTGTTATTAATAGTTATATATAAACACAATGCTTTTTAGTTCAAGTTTTGAAACCAGTTTTATATATTCCAAAAAAGAGAATGTTATCACTCCGTTTATCCTGATTAATTTAGTTTTTGGTGCTTTTGTGCTGCCATTGTTATATTGGGTTTTTTTTTCCAGGGCTTTATCACGATTGTGATCATTTGAGCTCTGGTTTAGCGGTCGGCTGTAATGACACATGCGGCGGAGGCCGTGGCGGTCTGCGGACCACTCAGACACGGAGTAAATGAGAGCTGGTGTAAATGGAGGAAAGATGAGTGATTCGCGGCACGGAGTCGAGTCAGCGAAGCCGGATTGTAATTTGGTTGCATTCACCTGAGTGCCAACACAGCTTACGGCCTCCATCATCTCCCATGAGATGCCATCAGGAGCCGAGAGCGCTCAAGGCCTCTTTACATTCGTCCCCCATACTTCTTGCTTGTTTGCGTGTTTATTTAGGTCTTTGCTCTCTGTCAGTAGTGATTCTGTTACTCGCCGCTGTAGTGCAGCAGTGAAGACTCCACACAGAGTTTGATGGAGCTGCCAGTTACCAAGAAATGACTTCTAAATTGTCAGGAAGACAAACAAGTGAAGAGTCTAAGGAGGTTTTGTTTTGGTGTTTACTAGCCCATTTCTTCAGAAACAGTTTAGAGTTCTTCATAGTAGGTCACCTTGTAGAGAAATAATAGAAATATTGTGGCCTGAACACATGAGATTTACTAAAAAGTTAAAACAAAATTATTTCCTATATTATATTTTTAATTTATATTCTCAATAATTAAACATTAAATGAGGAATGTAACTTGATTTAATTCAGTTAAACATGATCAACCTCGGAAATAATTCAGAATGAGAGTTATCTGAAATGTAGCTGAATGTGTTAAATGTTTCTGTGGATGAATGGCACGTTGGCGTAGTGTTAGTTTGAGTCTCAGTTGGGGTCTTTCAGTGTGGAATTTGTGTGTTTTCCATCTGAATGTGTGTTTTTTCTAGGTCTCCGATTTCCTACCACACTTTAAAACATGCATGGGAATTGTAGTTTGGAATTTTAAGTTTATCCGTGTGTAGGTGTGTGTGGGTGTGTGTATGTGTGTGTTTGTCCCACTGTGATTGGTTGGCCAACCTAGGAGGTGTGTCCTGCTAATGTCATAAATGCACAGTTTATCAAATATCCGAGTTTTTAGACTTTGATTTTTTTAGCATATTATAATCGGTCCTTATAAGGTTGTTTGATTTTTCTGCCATCTTATTGTGCTTTCACACCCATTAGTTCGGTTCTTTGGTCTGGACCAAGTGCAACAAATGATACTTTGTTACATTTTTCTTGCATTTCGATTCATGTTCACACTACACTTTTTGCTCGCATCTGCACCGAACTAAAATGCAGTCATATGACAATGTCCATATAACTCATTGGCCATAAGTGTGTATAATAACGATTGCCCACCCACACCATTTGCCTGGCAGAACAGCGGCAGCCAAACACGCCACCTTCACTCACATCCGGGTATTGAACTAAAAGAGGCTGGTGTGAAAGCACCCTTAGTAGTATGTTTTATTCTAATGAAATGTGAATAGGCTTCAGCATCTATACTAACAGAATCCTGCAAGAGAATCACTTGAGAATGGATGTTCTAGTTGTTCTCACATGATGACGTCACTGTCAATGTTTAGTTCTCTGTCTATCTCTGAACTGTCAGAATTCTGCAGTAATAAAGCTCCGGATGTAAGGCACATCAGCAAAAACTGACAGTTATTTCACCACGCGGACCACCTCAGCTCGCAGAGGGATGGATTGTTCAAGCAGAATCTAAGATGGGAGAAAGATGGGTTGCCAGCGCTAGATTAGCATGGTTCTGGTTTGGTGTGTGTGTGATGCAGTAGTGCTTTGTGTGAGAGGTAATTGTGTGTTAATGAGATGATCTCACGAGACACTCAGAGGAAATTCAGTCCTGCAGGTGTTTGTCGTCCTGCTTCCGGTAATTACAGTGTCCTTGTTTTGCTAAACATTTACTTCTATTTCTTTCTTTTTCAATTTTACTCAATTGTACAATCAAAAACGTGTGTGTGTGTGTGTGTGTGTGTGTGTGTGTGTGCGTGCGGGGGTGTATGTGTGTGCAGATCTTATTCTTACATGAATTCAATTCATGGCAACTTTTGTATCCTTTGCCATTCAGACGAGACGTTTCATCAGATCTCTCACTTCAGCTAATGTCCAACCACATGTAAATCTAATGTGCAGCTGGTAAGTTCTATAGTAAATTCATCTATTTCTAAACACACCCAAGCACTCGACCAGGCTTCTGTTGCGTCAACTACAAGAGAGTGTTGTAGAAAGACACATCCACTGAATTGTCGAAAAACTCGTCCATATGGATTTCTGCGATGACAGGTTTATTAATAGTTGCATGTTGTGATAATTCCTTCTCGCACATTGTCTTTTTAGGATCTGAATGTGAAAAGAATCTGAAAAATAATTCTGTATTAACGTTGCGATATATTCCCGCATTCAGTGGCTATAAACAATTAAATATAATTGATTACTGCATATTTAGTGTTTCTGTTAAAGTTCAGATTAGCATGTTCAGTGTATGTAATATGTTTACCAAAACGTTCACGCTATATGTCGTCTTTTATTTTTATGTATTTATGTATTGAATGTATTTTTAATTGTCGTGGAGAACAGTCCTTGACTCCCTCAGCAGCAACAGCAGCTTTCACAGGTTCAGAATTCTCTGGGTTTGCTAAAGGTGTAAAACTCTTCATGACAGTTGAAATTCTACAGAACTTCACCACTTCATCAGCTCTGTAACTAAAGTTAGCTGAGCAGACCAGAAGGTTTCACTGCGTTTGTTTAAATAAAGCCTGCTTTATTACAATACTCGCCTATTAAACTCAGTTTTTCAATCTGATGTAGAGTGTTCTGCTTATGCAGCTTATGAATGTTTTTTTGCACAAACCCAACAAGCAATTTTAGATACATTGCAAATTAATTTCTGAATGGTAAATTAAAGTTTTTATTATAAAAAATGTTTTATTGATCACTAATGCAAATCAGACTGTGCTTTTAAGGACATACATACACATACGTGACTTTAGCACAAAGCTATTAATGACATGACTAAAACCTTAAAATCATATATATGTATGGTCGGGCACTTCCTGCCTGAGCGAGAATTGTCCGAAGGCCGGTGTAGGTACCAAATTGGCTCGGGTGTAAAATCGGCTTGATGTTCCACGACTAAGGATGACGTCACACTATCTGATTTCTGTAAACTGGCATAATGACGTGTAAGATAGTGATTGGTCCAGACGAATCACGTTGGTAGATGACGTGAAAGAGTGTCATTGGTCCGGGCGAAATGCGAAGCTTTAAAAAAATTCTAATAAAGAATGAAATTTCCCACTACATTGCACAAGGATCTAAATGTTGCCCTTACTTAGTTATTTTAAAATAAAAAAAAATGGCATTATCACTTATGAGTGCAAACAACTTGAGATTTCAAAAAGAAAACGTAAAAATGAAAACAAAAACATGATGAGCCCGAGAACACCTCATTGATACGTGGTTGGTCCAATTGGTGTAATTGTGGTGTGACGCCATCACTAGTCGCGGGTCCCAAAGCCGATTTTGGCACCTACACCGGATCCATATAATTACAATAGGGACTTGTGGGTCGAACCCCTAATTAACTCTGTAATATACTGTATTTATAGTTCCATCCACTCAATTCTGAGAGAAATGTTGTTCAATGTCGCGTTCTGCCACAGAGACGCAGGTAGCAGCAAATGTCTCTCGCCCCGTGTCTGCTAGTTCCCTCTAAAGACAGCAGGACTGAACTCTATCAGAAAAACATTCTTTAAAGGCTCCACATGCTCAGGGTCCAATATTTGTTCCAGAAGTTTCCCTTTGTACAGCGGATTAGGCTCCTTCCTCAGAATCAGAATGTATCCAAGGTCATGTCCAATCTTTCTGCAACGTGTATTCGTGTATTAAAAACGATGTTTTTTCTTTCATTGCTTGTGTCACGTGCTGAATGCCTTTTGGTTAGACTGCTGGGCTTCAGAAGCATGGCCTTTAGGTAAGCCTAAAGTGTGATGCCAGGAGTGATAGTGTTTTTTGTTTCATGGCTTTTTTATCGTTCTGAGCACCGGGGAACTACCTTAGTGAAAATCCAAATCTAGTTCTGAAAATGCAATAAGAGTGAGCAGCCATATTTCCAAGCGCTGTTCTTCAAGATATCCCTGATTATTTCTTCCAAAGTCTCTTTTAGCTGGAAATGCCAGAGGAAGAGAAGACAAACAAGACGTTTAAGGAAAGCAACATGCTATTCCTGTGGGTATGTTCACAGTAGAAAAGCAGAAGATGGCGGTCCGGCCGCAGACTCAGATGTTCCAGTGGGTCCGCAGCTGCTGCTCTGACACTGGCTGCAGTTTAATTAGTCACTTCAGCACAGATGCAGAATGAGACTCGTAAAACACGCGCTCTCGTGCCTCACAGCAGTGCATAAGTCTTCCCCTCCACCTCACCCTGCCATAAATCAGCAGAAAGTCCTTTTTATCCCTCTATAAATTTCAGCGACCCACAGCCTGCTTAACGCGAATGAGGTTTGTATACTCAGCGCATGCCGATTAATGCCTAGATGGGCTAAAAGCTCACGGTCTGTAAATGCGGTTCAGAAAACACATTATGAAATGTCAGAGGAAGGAGATGGAAGATATGTTGGTCTTTTAGTGGTTGCCAGATATCGCAAGGTCGGGCAATGATGCTGCGCGTGTCCCGAACATTTTAGATTCCCACAACACACGTGCTTTATAGTGGCTCGTTTTGGATGTAAATGTGTCTGCCTGTAAATTTCCTTTGCATCTTCAGATATCCGTAGCCCAGGACAGCTCATTTATCTGTGGAGCGAGATGGGAAGCGGGCCGCTGCGCAGAGAATAGAATCTGACTGTCTTCATTCCTACTTTCATGCTAATCAGCCCTAGGAACGACCGCTAGAGCCACGAGAATACGCCTCTGGTGCAACATGATGCAATGCAGAAACCTCTGGATCTCATATCAAAGCAGAGTGTTTGTCGGTCTGGTCCTCCTGCTGGGCTTGATCTGTTCGTTTGCGGCGGGCAGAAACGGGTCCATTTGAAGATCTGGTTTATATTCAATCATCGGTGTGGACACTCTATTGATCCGTCCACGCTCTCGATGGTTGTTTAGATGGAGGCTTGTACATATTCTCATTAAAGAAGCAAGTGTTGGATGCAGGTTCGGCTGGATTGGAACAATGTTTGATGTTGAATAGTTGGTCGGTCATTGAAAGGAAAGGGCACCTTTTATCACCTCTTGAAAGGCTATTGATTCCACACTGAATGAGGAATATTGAGAGAAAAATATGGTGGAGGGTAGATTGTTGCACGTAAGTATTTTCTCGCTCTGGCTTTACGTCAGAGTGAAGTGCAATCCCCGGATCTCTTTCTGGTTTATCATAAAACAAGTTTTACTCACATTATCATTATCACGTTATGTTTGTAAATGAGTCCCATATCTTAAAATAAAAAGCCAACATTGCAGACCAAATCCGTGGTAAGAAATAAATAAGATGACTGACATTTAGTACAATAGAGGTTAACAGAGACTATAACAGGGAGCAGCAGAAACTCGACAGTGGTTAGAAATCAACACTCTCTGAAGGAGAACAAAAGGAATAATAGATCGTGTTTTGGTGCTAAATATGCAAAAGACCTTCCTCCAGATTAAGTTTCTGGAATTCTAGGTAATAACCGGTCTGATTTTTGTGAGCGTAACAGTAGTGAAGGTTTGTAATACGTCAAAAGCTTTACATTTAAACACATATGGCTGTCGTGAAAATTTGAGAATTTAAAGTATGGTTAAAGTATAAAAAATGCCTTATTTTTGATGAACTAAAGCTTTTATCTTAAAACTTGGGGTATCTAACAGTCAGCACAAATATGAACCTCAGTGCAAATTAACTAACGAATCTTTCATTTACCAAACGTTTTATTTAAAATGTGTGTGGAAAGCTGTTCCACACATTTTTTTCCTCTCTCTTTATTGCTTCATTAAAAGTAGTTCCATTATAATAGCGTTCAGCCTACGTAAATCTGTTTTATTTTTACATTTACCAGAAATATCTGCCAAAACAGTGTGAAAAAACTGTTAGCAAAATGGAAAAGTGTTTTCTCGTCAAACAATGACATTCTCCGTGTCCAAATTTATTGTTGGTTCTTTGGGCTAACTTGGAATTCTTGAGGAGTAACACAAGATGACTTCATTTGTCTGTCTGTTCATCTGGTCTTTTTTTTCTGGATTGCAGATTCAAGGCTGGATGGAGTTCCTGAGAAAGTGGACCACGCCGTCATTGGTGGTGTGGTTGCAGTGGGGGTGTTTGCCATGCTTTGTCTTCTGATTGTCCTCGGCCGCTACTTTGCAAGACACAAAGGTAAATCGAGTCTCTGGATTGACTGGTTCTGTTTCTATTTAAAGGTTTTACCTTCTCTTACAGGAACCTACTTTACTCACGAAGCCAAAGGAGCGGACGACGCTGCAGACGCAGACACAGCCATCATTAATGCAGAGGGTGGACACAGCAACTCGGACGACAAGAAGGAATACTACATCTAACTCTAGAAGCACTTCCTGTGCTGAACAGCAAACGGTGGAGCGCTGGAGGACTTCCATCAGGCTGGAGAGACTGAAGCGCTGCCATCCAGAGCACCGGGGTGTGGGACGGCAGAGCTCAACTTCAGGCCGCTTCACCATCCAACACCTCCTGCTGGGGTTGCTTTTGTTCAGTTATCAAACATTTGCTAAAAAGTTGTGCCTTGTTCTGTTCTGAAGAAAACTTCTATCAGGACACGTGATAGTCTGAAACGTCAAACTCCACAGTTGAATTGATTTCAATATTAAGATATCTTTTAATTGACGTTCGGTTTAACGCTCTCTTGAATGCTGTTCCGGCTGCAGATCTAAGAAATACCGTCACAGTCAATGCTCAAATGTCAGCTTTAGTCAGGAAATCATCGCTCGAGTTGTCTTCACGGATTGATTCCAAGTAATTTCTTTGGCAAATTGCCTGTTGTCTCCTCAGTCCCTGTGAGAAGGAATTTGAGTCTCACTTTTCTGTGGGTCTCCAACAGAACAACAACTACCAAGCGTTTGACAGCATTTCTGTCTTATACTCCATCTGCCAATTTAACATTCAGAGCTTTGGATAATTTATTCATACAGATTGATAATTTCTTTTCGCTTAATTTTTTTTAACTTTTAGACAGAATGGGTCACAGGAAGATGGTGAAATTGAAAAACCATTACATTTTCTTTTGACAAATTGGTGTGAAATCAATATATGTGGTCGCGAATACAACTAAAGATACAATTCTTAACTGAGTTTAAACTTAACGAATGGCTTATTTTGATGCAGTGTTTTGCTTATATTGGCCTCATTACAGTAATTAAACCACGTCATGTGATGCGTTTCTCTTCTTGTCAGTCCACAAGTCATTCTGTTCCCTATGTGAGATCCCTGGAGTGACCTGGTACGCTTTGCTTTGGCTTTTTCAACAAGCCAATGGACAAGTGCAATGGCAGCATACATTTGCTCACGTGTAACCTTTGAACCAGGTAGTACAAGGAGTGTATGCAATATTTTTGCTGACTGAACCTGGTCACAAGTGGTGGTGTTGTACATGTACTGAATAGCAAAAACAAGCAACTTTTGCTCTCTACTTTACTATATATTTTTTTCAGTATATTCAGTACTTTACGTCACTACATTTGAATGGATACTTAGTCCTTTAATACAAAAATCTACCGCGGTTAATTTGCAAATTTGAATTTGACTGATACTGACTTTTTGTTCTTTTTATTTATTTCCATCTGTCATTTTGAAACGTTGAGATGTTAAATTTCATTTCTATATTAGACAAATAAACCTCATAAATAAAGAGCTTTTTGTTTTTCAGCCTAAATTGAGCCTAAATTCAGTATCAGTAAAATTCTTAAGTTCTCGTAAAATGTAATACCTTACGGCTCTTTCTTAAGCCTTCTTGGAATTGATGAATTGTAACCTGTAATGGAGTCATTTTTACAGCAAGGTATCCATACCGTATTTTTACTCAAGTATGGTTTTCAGGTACTCTTTACTCCCTTTCTACCAGTTATACCCTCCTGGGGACATCACTGCCGGTCATCAGTTGTGTCCAGTTAGTGGGCGCGCCAAAGAGCTTCAGACGCTCAGAACAGCTCTGTTTGTTACAGTGGATGGCAGAAGGGGAATGCCGTATCCAAAATATGACTCACGCAATGGATTGTTGCGTACGTGTTACTACCGTGTTCTGGTTCAAAGGTTACAGTATGCAAATGTATGCTGGTATTGAACATGTTCAATGGCTTGTTGAAACCGAATCAGGTCACTTAGATTTTCCATACTTCAGTCCTTAAGACAGAACATCTTGTTCCCTTCAGTCAGGCAACCAAATTTATGCAAGTAAATAAAACTTTTCAGTGCAGATATTGTCATTTTGCATCAACAATTTGGCTGAAAAAAGTGACCCGCAATGACCAGACAGATGATTAAAGTTCTATTCACAATTCACTCCTAGACATTTCTACCTGCTCTTCTCACAGCTGATTCGTTGCAGCCACTTCCGAGCATTAAAAATCAAAAGCCAAAGCAAAAACGGAGCAGAAATCTTTGCTCAGCTGGACAGAAAAGTTGTGGAAATGTTCTGCGACACAAGCACATCTTCGAGAGTAAACTGGGATACATTCGTTTTTCATTCCATATGGTCATCTTGAGCTCTGTGAGTTTCCTGTTGTTAGAGCTTTTGTGTAGTGACAGCTACTAAATAAAATAAGCCTGTACGTCCTAAGCCATACTTGCGGCTGTGTCCTCCTAAGTCCCACTTATTCCTTCTGTTTGTAAATTCCTGACCGATTGAAATAACTCAACAATAATGTAATGTTTGATAAATGTCTGTGATCTCCTCTAAAGTGTTATTTTCTCCTGGTCTGCAGGGTTTGAGGAGCGCATATATCCTGTCTTTTACTTACTTTAGTGTAGAGTTAGTCTTCAGTCAGTGATTTATTACTCGCAAGTCAGACGGAAGAGTTTTATATTGTTCCTTGTTTTGTGTCCCGGGCTGTTGGACTGATACATATTGTTTGTGATTCTAAGCGTACGGGGGCATTTTGAGCCATTAGCATTGTAAATCCTCTTGACAGATTGTTTGGTCACAGTTACAAATACGGTTTCTGTATTATTAAGTGCTTCAGTTTCAGCCTGTTGAGATAATTACATTTTAAAAATTAAGAAAAAAAAAGAATATTTGTGTGAGAATGTCTAGCTATTGCCATACTTCATACATGAAAAAAAAAAACTTTTCGCTGTCAATATGTTGTACAGAATTCTGTGTTTTTATATATTCAGATTTATTTTAAAATGTCATGTTTTACAATCAATGTCCCATTTATTAAAATGATCCCATCAAAGCTACTGATTTACTTTTTTGAGACTTCAGTCTCAAAACTCTATAATTACAAACATATTTTCTTCACATACTCAACTGATGTGCCGTGAATGTGAAGATATGCGACATTATTTAGACATGTAACAGCATAAAACTGTTTAAAATTGTCTTTTCTCTGAATAAGAGTGAGATCTGCAGGTGAGCAGTTGCTTTTTACTTCATTATTGCTGCTGTGACTCATGCGAAGACAGAGAAGAACACGTTGGCTAAATGCAACCGGCTTTTGTTAATAGTGGTCTAAGGAGTTCATAATTTGTCATTATTTTAAACACATAATTGAATTTATAACGGCAAAAACCAACTATATTACATTAGCTATAAATAAAAGCAAACACAATTTTGAGTTTCCTGGTGTCTCAGGTTGGTCTCTTCTTTAGTTTTTGCTTCTCAGGGTAGAAAGCAAATGTGATTCCCACACTGAGCAACGGTTTGTTGTGCTCTTTTTGCAGTGTAAATGTTTATTTCTGTGTAGATGGGCAACAGCACATCACAGGTTAGAAAAGAAAACTAAAAAGAAAGGTAAATTTTACTCCAAATGTCTTTAAATCATTTTTGACACACTCTGTCGCCAAGAGCCGCTTGGTTTTTAGTTTGAATGTGTCCAATATTCAGTTTCATTTCTGTAGTTTGTGTTCCTATGTAATTAAAGATATTTACGTGTTTCCAATTACACTTTGTATTTGACCATGAAAAAACATTTTTTACAGAAATGGAGCAGTACTGTCTTAATAAAAAATGAAATGTTAATGTTCAAACTGAGCTGTCTTGTATGTTCACTGAAAGTGAGCACAAACGATCCACTGCTGATCGATCCAGTAAACGCTCTGATTCCAGGTGTCAAGCTGGGGATGTATAGACTTCTGCTTTGGCATCGGTGTTAGCGTTTGCTTTGCCAAGACTAATTACAGAAATTGAAGAATGAGCAAAACGACCCTCCGCCATCACACTGGTGTAGAACCGTTCCCACTGAGCACTGGTGCGAATCCACAATGCGCTTAAACAAGACAAGCTCTTGTTCTCCTTAAGACGGTAAAACCCTACTGACTAATAGTAAATATTAATCCATATATAGCACTTGATCTTGCTTGATTGTACTAGCATTAAGGATTTGGCCAACTCAAAGTATTAAACATTAGTATTTACTGTATCTCATCCTGGGATGATTAGTTCGACTATTCAGGTCCCTGTATCAATATCAATTAATTTTGCATCAATATTATTTAACATTCTATAAACTGATAGAAACAGGTCAATTTTGATGAGCACATGCACATTACATGGTAAAATGCCCTTGCTCGGCAGAGCTTGTCTGAAGCTTAAAACAACTAACAAGGAAGGAAACCTGCTCCAAAGAAGAGCTGAGGTAATCGCACAATAAAGTCAAAAGTGAAAATCCACAGTTGCAATTTCTACTCCTTTTTAAGAGGATTTCTTCGCCGATGCCGGATGATTTTTCAGCCGAACCCTGCAGCACTGGCAGCTATGGCTTCGGATTTCTGCAGTTTTACAGCAATTTCTGTGGAGTGACTTGGGCAAAGAAGTTTGATTGTCCTGCTTGGAAGCAGCGCAGCTTCAGGAACTTTCTCAGTGGTTCATTAAAAAAGAAGTGCATATCAAAAAATGTGCTGTTTGTTCTAAACCTAACAAACATGTGTAATAATCATAATTAATCTTATAATTTATAATATAATATAATATCATTTCTTAATATTTATAATAAAAGATTATAAATAATCTTTTACATAATACTTACACAATTGTCACTCCAGTGTTTTAATGGTGCAATGTGTTAATGTGGCAGTTGTGTCAGAAGGAAAATGGATGATTGTAAAATCCGTTGTTTGATCATGTTAGCACTGCTGGAAACTGTTTAGCTGCTTAAAGAAGCTATAAAACTGATCTTCCTTTGAGCCGGTTGAGAATCTGGAGCATCACATTTGAGGGGTTAATCAAACGCTCAAAATGGTCTTAAATAGAGAACTTTCATGTGAAACTTGAGTATATCCTTGTTCTTAGAAAATAAAGTGTGACTTTTCATGGAACACACAAAATTGTCTAGGTGACCCCAAACTTTTGAACGGTAGTGTATAGTCCTCATTTTCGTTCAGTGTGTCATAATGCAGTACAGCAGGGGTCTTAAACTCACCATTAGAGTAGCTTCAGGGAACATTCTCACATTCAGAGCAAAACGCAACATTTCTGCCCTGATTTGGGTGATGTACAGTGAACAGTCTGATAAGCACAGTCATGGTTTCGGGCGGCATGTGGAATCCTCATGGCTATTGCTGTATTTTGTTGAGGTTCGTCTTTTAAATTATTGGTTTTCTTCATCGGTGGGCTGGAGGGCGCGGCAGGGCAGGTTGTAGAGAGCTAGTTTGAGACCCCAGAGCTACACCTTCTATCTTATATTTATTCTCTTGACAACCCCATTGCCTTCAAAAACTTGCTAGAGACAGAATATTGATTCTCAAGTGAGTGACATCATGTAAGAATGCTCTGGATGCATCCGAGTCTGCATGTAATAGACAATTGCCAGGTCACTTGGATCATACAACCAGATTGTACTGTATAATATTTCTCAAGACATCCCAGAGATGACACCTGCGCTGTGTGTGGTTAATGTAGCTTTAAGAGTGTGAGCACGGCAGCAGGAAGCGTAGCCGGGGGTGAGCCGCAGCATTGCCCCTGACCCACATTCTCCCACAGAGCAAGCGGCAAATAAATATCTTCATCGCTGTCACTGGCTGCGTCTGCCGGTTTGATCTTTCCCATGGCTGCTGTCAGTGGGTGAAGCTCGGCTCAGTGGGAAAGGAAGGCAGCACGATTTGCCGGTGAGTCATCTCCGTATGTGGTGCGGCACAAAATTCTGGATAAGAAGAAAGTAAACTTGGCAAAAACTGCAGAAGAGTAATTGATGCTTCCGTTTCTGGGCCGTGGGCTAAATAGGCTGACCGGCCTTTAGATTAGCCACAGGGAATTCAACCTCAGGTTTTTCCAGCTTTCTCAAGTCAAATGACATGTCTGAAGATTGTGGCGGAACCGAAAATAATCCTTGATGAATGGCCAACAGGACGACGCATTAGTCTCATACATCATTTCTGGACAATGTCCCCACAGGCATGTTTTGTTTCAGACAAGGCAATATTTCTGAGCTGTAAATGTCACATTTGACTGTGCCGTTTATCAGCGATCTGTTTGCTAGTTTCAATAGAATGCAGAATTGTACCGTACCGTACCGTCTTCTGCCGCTTATCCGGGGCCGGGTCGCGGGGGCAACAGCCTCAGTAAGGAGGCCCAGACTTCCCTTGCCCCAGCTACGTCCTCCAGCTCTTCCGGAAGAATTCCGAGGCGTTCCCTGGCCAGCCGGGAGACATAGTCTCTCCAGCGCGTCCTGGGTCTGCCCCTGGGTCTTCTCCCGGTGGGACATGCGCCGGAGATACACCTCAGCATACACCTCAGCAGCAAGGCGTCCGGGGGGCATCCTCATCAGATGCCCGAACCACCCCATCTGGCCCCTCTCGACCCGGAGGAGCAGCGGCTCTACTCCAGCTCCTCCCGAATGGCCGAGCTCCTCACCCCATCTCTGAGGGAGAGCCCAGCCACCCTGCGGAGGAAGCTCATTTCCGCCGCTTGTATCCGGGATCTCGTTCTTTCGGTCACCACCCACAATTGGTGGCCATAGGTGAGGGTAGGAACGTAGATCGACTGGTAAATCGAGAGCTTTGCTTTTTTTAGCTCATCCGTCTGTCGATCTCCCGCTCCATCCTCCCCCCACTCGTGAACAAAACCCCGAGATACTTAAACTCCTCCACTTGGGGAAGGACCCTGTCTCTGACCTGCAGGGGGCACTCCACCCTTTTCCGGTCGAGAACCATGGTCTCGGACTTGGAGGTGCTGATTCCCATCCCGGCCGCTTCACACTCGGCAGCAAATCGATCCAGTGAGAGCTGGAGATCACGTCCCGACGAAGCCAACAGGACCACATCATCTGCAAAAAGCAGAGCTCGATCCGAGGTCACCGAACCGGATCCCTCCTCCGCCTCGACTGCGCCTAGAAATTCTGTCCATAAAAGTTATGAACAGAATCGGTGACAAAGGGCAGCCTTGGCGGAGCCCAACTTTCACTGGAAATGGAAATGACTTGCTACCGGCAATACGAACCAAACTCTGACACCGGTCATACAGAGACCGGACAGCCCGTAACAAGGGCTCCGGTACTCCATATTCCCGGAGCACCCCCCACAGGAGTCCCCGAGGGACACGGTCGAATGCCTTCTCCAAGTCCACAAAACACATGTAGACTGGTGGGCAAACTCCCAGATCCCTCCAGATCCTGAAAAGGGTATAGAGCTGGTCCGTAGTTCCACGTCCGGGACGAAAACCACATTGCTCCTCTCAATCCGAGACTCGACAATCAGACGAACTCTCCTCTCCAGTACCCCTGAATAGACTTTCCCAGGGAGGCTGAGGAGTGTGATCCCCCTGTAGTTGGAACACACCCTCCGGTCCCCCTTCTTTAAAGAGGAACCACCACCCCAGTCTGCCACTCCAGAGGCACTGTCCCCGATGACCACGCGATGGTGTAAAGGCGTGTCAACCAAGACAGCCCCACCCCATCCAGAGCCTTAAGGAGATCTGGGCGGATCTCATCTACCCCGGGGCCCGGCCCCGCGGAGCTTTTTAACTACCTCGGCAACCTCGGCCACAGAGATAGGAGACCCATCCCCGATTCCAGAGGCTCTGCTTCCTCCTCGGAAGACGTGTTGGTGGGATTGAGGAGGTCTTCAAAGTACTCTCCCCACCGATTCACAACGTCCTGAGTTGAGGTCAGCAGCCCCCCATCTCTACCGTAAACGGTGTTGATGGCACACTGCTTCCCCCTCCTCAGTCGCCGGATGGTGGACCAGAATTTCTTTGAAGCCGTCTGAAAGTCTTCTCCATGGTCTCGCCGAACTCCTCCCAAACCCGGGCCTTTGCCTCAGCGACCACCGAAGATGCGTTTCGCTTTGCCCACCGATACCTGTCAGCTGCCTCAGGAGTCCCACAGGCCAAAAAGGCCCGGTAAGACTCCTTCTTCAGCTTGACGCATCCCTCACCACTGGTGTCCACCAGCGGGTTCGGGGATTGCCGCCCGACAGGCACCGATGACCTTGCGACCACAGCTCCGGCCTGCAGCTTCGACAATGGAGGTGCGGAACAGAGTCCATTCTGACTCAATGTCCCCCACCTCCTCCGGAACCTGAGAGAAGCTCTGCCGGAGGTGTGAGTTGAAGCTCTCTCTAATGGAGGGATCTACCAGACGTTCCCAGCAGACCCTCACAGATCGTTTGGGCCTGCCAGGTTTGACCGGCTTCTCCCCCACCATCTGAGCCAACCCACTACCAGGTGGTGATCAGTTGACAGCTCCGCCCCTCTCTTCACCCGAGTGTCCAAAACATGCGGCCGCAAGTTCGATGAAACGATTATAAAGTCGATCATCGAACTTCTGCCTAGAGTGTCCTGGTGCCACGTGTGCATGTGGACACTCTTATGTTTGAACATGGTGTTCGTTACTGACAATCCGTGATAAGCACAGAAGTCAAGCAACAGAACACCGCTCGGGTTCTGATCGGGGGGCCGTTCCTCCCAATCACCCCACTCCAGGTCTGACTGTCGTTGCCCACGTGAGCGTTGAAGTCTCCCAGGAGGACTATGGAGTCCCCGGGGGGAGCCCTCTCCACTACTCTCCCCAGAGACCCCAAAAAGGGAGGATAATCCACACTGCCATTTGGTGCATAGCAACAAATGACAGTGAGGAACCGTCCCCCCACCCGAAGGCGGAGGGAAGCCACCCTTTCGTCCTCCGGGGAGAACCCCAACACACAGGACCTGAGCTGGGGGGCAATAAGTATGCCCACGCCAGCCCGGCGCCTCTCACCCGGATCAACTCCAGAATAGAACAGGGTCCAACCCCTGTCAAGAAGGCTGGTTCCAGAGCCCAAGCTGTGCGTCGAGGCGAGTCCAACAATATCTAGTCGGAAACGCTCTACCTCGCGCACCAACTCAGGCTCCTTCCCAACCAGAGTGGTGACGTTCCACGTCCCTAGAGCCAGCCTGTGTAGCCGAGGGTCGGACCGCCAGGGTCCCCGACATCGGCTGCCACCCAACTCTTCCTTCACCCGACCCCTATGGCCCCTCCTGCAGGTGGTGAGTCCACTGGAGGGGCGACCCATATCCCTTGTTCGGGCTTGGCCCGGCCGGGCCCCATGAGCGAAAGCCCGACCACCAGGCGCTCGCTCTCGTGCCCCACCCCCGGGCCTGGCTCCAGAGGGGAGCCCCGGTGACCCGCGTCCGGGCAAGGGAAACTTGGTCTTTATATTGCCTTTCATAGGGGTTTTTTGAGCCGCGCTTGGTCTGGCCCCCTCACCTAGGACCTGTTTGCCATGGGTGACCCTACCAGGGGCCCTAAGTCCCCCGACAACATAGCTCCTAGGATCACTGGGGCACGCAAACCCCTCTACCACGATAAGGTGGCGACTCAGAGAGGGGAGAATGCAGAATTGATTTTATTGAAAAGAGTTCTCCACCGACAGCCATCTCTGCTCTGGACTTGGTCCAAGGGAAAGCAGAATCACAGTCTCCCAGAAAGCAAATGGCTCGGACTGAAAGCGCTGAGTCACTGTTTTATCAGAGACGGACACATCCGCTGTTCTTCCGACTTCTATTGTCTGAAGCTTTAACTGCCACAATTTAATCAGCCGGCCCTTGTACTAACATTTTATCTTTCATCCATCGTATTTAGTATTGTCACATTCTAATTGGTTTTCAAATTAGTTAAGTTTTGTCTACACCGGATTAGGCCGCACAGCTGGAGTCTATATGCGTTTCACTTCGCTACGTCGAAACTTTTTTATTTTGTCGATCTGTGCAGTTTCTACTCGTTTTCTGCCTGATAGTTTTTTTCCTCTTGATAACAGTGTTGTGAAAGCCACTTTGAAAGTGTAGCTTGTTGTTTGAACAAAGCCATTCGACTGCAGTCATGCTACTACAGCAGTTTGCAAATTTAAAAATATGGTTTTGATGCTGGGTTGCCCAGAAATACCTCCGTTAGCTTAACAAGTTTATAGTAAGAACCAACTATGAAGCAGACTGCAACTTATTGTAGGTTTAGTGAATAAAAAATGGTAGAGTTTAGTGAAATTCTGGATTTAGTGTAAACGGACAAAAACTATTTTCTACAATCAATATTATATATAGACAATATATAGTGGAAATAAAGCAAATATCAGCATCTCTGGACCACAGTGCTCGACCTCTAACCATCCAGGGACACACATAAACCTGGAGCAGTTGGTAGTTTTAAGCTGTGGTCTCGGGGAACGTGGGTCAGTGTCTTGCTCAAGAACCTGCCGAACCAGGATTTGAACCAGGTACATTTACCTCTAATTAGCTTGAACACGTGAGACGTCCTGCCAAGACCTCCAAGACTCGGGTCTCAGCTTCACGTCAGTTTCTGTGATGTTCTCTGGTCGTTCTTGAGAGATTCAACATTAGACCTAATAGAAGCATGTGTGTGACTAACAGCGTCAGCTGTGTGACATAATTGTAGTGAAACAGGAGTTTGTCATGGCAGCTGAAGAAATCAATCATCTTTTGTGCTGTACAGTACAAGCTCTTTGCATAATCACTGACGAGAAAATGATAAATTGTGGCACTTTAAACCCAAAGTTTGTTTGTTCTTATTGATTGGATGTTCGAAACATTTTTGTAGAAGTGAATTGAAGATTCATTGATTGCTCAAAACACTTTAAATGTTTAGTGAAACATACAGAAAACAGATGGTGTGAAAAGTAGAAACATCAAAGACTCAATCCGTCCGTATTCATCCGGAGGCAGGACGTGAAGGCACTTCGAATCTCCAATTTTCAAGATTTTTTATTCTCACTGTACTAATACTGAGTAATAAGTGCAGTAAATATCAAACATACGTTTAACGAACCTGACCACGCATTAAAATAAGCAAAAAAATAAAATATTATATATATATATCAATATATATATATATATATATATATATATATATATATATATATATAAATAAATAGTATCACTACCCAATTGACACAACAAGGAACGTGGTCCAACACCTCCTCCACGGCCACAAAACACGTGCTGCATTTGCGAACTCCCATAACAGCTTATCTTTATTGCATTAATGTATGTGGTATATTAAAGATTTCAGTCTCACTCAGATTGTAACATGCCTAATTGATTCCAACATATCCAAGAAAATAAATAAACAAAACCCCCAAAAAAGCGACTGCCCACCGCCATACTTCTTCCCAATGATTGTGCCTGGCCTGTTAAAATCAACTATTGATTATCATTATCTGCAAAGAGCAGGGAGGAAATTTAGTTGGCCTCTCTTTCATGTGCCTAGAAAACTTGTCCAAAAACTTAAGTCTGACCTCGTCCTGATCTAAACCCGAGTACTGAGCTGGTCAAACGAGGAACAGGAGGGTCTCAAGGGAGGGTCCTGTACCCCACACTCCCAAAGCACCACCCATCGGGCCCTGTAAAGAACATGGAATCCGTTCTTAAAACTTGATGTTACGGTCGGTCACCAATCAACCACAGATTTAAAAATACTCAAAGCAATTGACATTTTATAGACAACTCTGACATTCCACCAATTAACAATAATGGCTTTAGGACATTTAATGACCACAAGGGACTCGGAATTTAGGTCTTGCACATTATAACCCATTTGCAAGTGCACGAGTGTCTTACCCCCGGGAGCTTTGGTTTATCTCGGCCCCTCTTGACAGAACAGCTTCTTGTGAAGATCGTGACTGTCCTTGATGTGACACCAAAGATGGAGCTCCGCACATGCAACACTTCCTGCAGCAGATGTTACTGCTTCTATTGCTTCTCTATAGCTGAGTGCACAGTGATTACTGCTCTTGGCCATCTTATTTCTCTCCATTTCTCACCGCACATCAGCTCTTTCTGGAGACAATCACAGGACAGGAAAATAGAACGTTTTAGCCCCAAGTGGTCCGCTTAGATCGATGTTGCCCATTCCGAGTTGCCCATTCTTTTTTATCTGTTGTCCAGTGTATGTCTAGACAATTTTATTTTTTATCTCTCATTCATGAAACAAAATTTAACGTGTCACTGTTGGGTTATTTATAAAATGACAATACATCAAAGCTGTTGTTGTTAAAATAATTTAAATTGCGAAAAATTGTATGCCTAATTATTTATTACTATGTATATTTTTATTTTGTACAATTTAAAGTATATGTATTGTATACATTTTATATATTGTATATATTGATCGTAATCATTAAACATAATTTATTTAAATATTAAAAGATGCATTAATTACGCAACCAAACCCTAACCAATGTTAATTATCTGTAAGCAATGAAATAGTTTAATTTTAAACATATACTGTTAAAGTGTTAATATTTTTAATATTTTAATGTTTACATAAACTGTTAAAATGATTCAGCATCTGTCACTTTTTACTGATTACTTAATATACAAAATATAAACATATTTTACATATTATACTACTGATAAAATACACAAAAAACATTAGGAAAATTTGATTTCCTAATATTATTTGATATTATTATTATAAACATTTGATATTATGATTATTATAATTATAAATATTATTTGAAACAAATATTGTCATTTAATTGTTGCACTTTTAATCTTTTTTTTCCATTTACTTTTTATGGAACAATGCATCAGATCTTTAAACCTTTAGTCTGTGCAGCCCATAGAATGAAGTATCTTTCAAAATATACAGAATAGATTACGACATAACCTTCAATAATAATAATTCAATAATAATAAGGTAAGCTTCAGCAAATTGTCATCTACTGTAGTACAAAGAGTACTTTGTGCCTCACAGAGCATTCAAGCCAACAGCTTATTTTTATGAAGAAAAAAAAAACACCCGTGCAGGCTTAATTCTGGCTAAACATGAAGCTTCTCTTTGATATGTTCATAATTTATCCATTATCCCTCAACCTGTTGGCAAGCAGAGCAGCCCCCTGGCACACAGAACCAGTCCGAGTGGACAGCTGGCTAAACGGACAGCAGCTCAGAATGATAAATATTCAGATGTTTCCTCAGTCGTTTGTATTTTCATCAAACCAGATAAACAATGCAGATGAGTAGTTCTCAGAGGTTTGCAAACTCAAATTCAGTTTTCCTGATCAAATCTCACACATTTGGAAGAAAGTTATTCCAGTGAGAGTAAAAAAAATCCCACATCTGAGCTCCGCTCGTCATAGATAATCAAGCCATCAGCATGCAGATGTCAGAGCCAGAGGAAGGATCACAAATGTATAATCAGGATGAAACGCGTGTGTGTGTGTGTGTGATGATCAAGCTCCAACTTATCAGCAGAGAAGTTCAGTGGACTATGAACTTCGTCTCTTGAACTTGCCTTTATAAGCAGTGTCAGGTAAAATTCTAAACATTGGCCATTTTTGGTCAAACCTAGAACCACTTCAGATTGCTCTGTAATAGTAGCTTTCCCCACTAATGGCAGGACCCGCTGTAGGGGCCAAAGGCCTGATGTCTTCTTCACTGTCCAACAATGTTGGCTTGGTCGCTTTTTGGTCTATTAATAAAAGGTGATATTTTGATATTTATCTTTTGAAAACTGTGTATAATATAATATAACATGGATAACCATCTCAAGTGCTCTTTATCAATTAAGAAATACTAAAGACTGCCTGATTCCTTCACGGTAGATTCTGTTCTTAATGGACTTTTTTGATGATCAAATTTCTTAATCACTGATGTTCAAAACATCCAAGGTCATTTAGTTGAATAACATTTAATTAATGCTAATTTATTACAAGTCAATAAAACTTGCTTTTCTTGATGGAGGGAATCCTCCATCAACACATGTTGCTGCACTGCACGTGTTGCTGTGTCATGTGACTGACATTAGTGGTTTTGCACCAGTATCATACTGCTTCAGTACCACAGCACCATATTTCTTTGCGAAAAATAAGCACCTCACAAAAATAAGAGGGGTGTCTGTTTGAATATTGTCTTCCGTATTAAGTTTATTTTTAGTTCTAAAACTTTAATTACCTAAAAATATATTATTCAAATATGCGCATTAGCACCCCACATTTTTAGTATAAAATTAGAAAAATTTATATTCGCTTAAATATGGTATTTTAAACACCAGCTCAAATGCACTTAATGTCGCCCCAATGCAGATGAATGACGGAGCAACGGCCGAACCACAGTGTCTCGTCCCGGATTTGACCTTTCCATTTGATATAGATTTGCTCATCTAGCTTGTTGGATTTTCTAATTTTCACTAAATTGTGTTTGATTCACGGATGAGAATGTAGTATGCAGTGACTGAAGAGCCTGTTTGCAGTGGATTTATCTAGATCTGAAGAAGTTTTGAAGTTTTACCAAGAGTACTTCAGAAAAGTCATGGAGTACACAGATCCTGCTGCCGTCTCCGTTCATCTCTCCATGCTTGTGTTAACCAATAACATGAAGCATTCCAACATCTCCAACATAAATGCTGTAAAGCCAAGGTTATATATTCTCTTGTTGAGACATTGACAGAACATGCTTTTCGAATTGTGAATGCCATGGGAGAAACATTGTTGACATCATCATGTTCTCATCATCATCATGATTTTGAACATTGAGAATATATAATGAGTTTCTAATATTAAGTATTGAGTGGATTGGCGTGGAAACTCACATCAATACATTAATCACAGAAAAGCTATTATGCTAGTGAGCTTTAGGAGTGTTCAGCAATCAAATGCGAATTTTTCTATTTTAGGTTTCTGTTTTAACAAGCAGTATTTTACATTTTCTTTTTCAAAAGCTGAAAATGAGGTGAAAACCTGAAGAGCTTTCTTGTTTATTTTATTAACATAGAGCCAGACTTGTAAAAACACTGCAAATCAGAAATACTATGGCATTCTGTAGGTATCAGCTACCTTCTCGCACACTTAAGACAACACTACAGCCCTCATTTCTGAGAACATTTTGCATCCCATCTCCGGAGTGATGTAAAATACCCCTGAAACAGCTGGACAGGTTGTCATTCAGAGTCGGCATCAGACTGCAAGGTGATGATGATTGAGGAGAAAAATCGGTCTATTTCACATGACTATATGATGTTCATACCATGTCTAAAATGCATTCACACGGGTCTAAATTTTAGATCTTTCAGAAAACAAACCCAGAAACAAGCCAATACAGTCATTATTGATCAATTTGACGTCACAGTAAGAAGCAATTACATGTTAGTCTAAATAAGTTACATAAAACATACCGGTAACCTAAATGTATTTTTCCCCAATTTATTTCTGGCATTGGTGAAGGTTCATTTTCAACATCTCTAAATACTGTACATCAACATTCTCATCAGCTTTTTTGCATATCCAATTAAAATGGTTTGCAATTACTTCCTGAAATATTAAATGTGATTTGTGTTATGTTCATTCTCTACATGGCTTGCCAAGGCGAACACACACACACACACACACACACACACACACACACACACACACACACAGAGCACACTGACAAAGCGCATGTATAAACACTCCCACTCTTTCCTATGGGCAATTTAGAGTCTTCAAACACACATTCATACTCTAACTCACACCTATGGGCAATTCGTAATCTCCAAACACACATTTTCATACTCTCACACAAATGTGCAATTTAAAGTTTTCAATTCACTTGATATGGATGCTTTTGCAGGGGGAGACAAAATTGAAATGTCCAATTTGAAAACGATGAAAACATAACATTTTTAGATTCAAGTATTTTGGTTGATTTTTAGTCAAGCAAAACATGTTTAAATTAAACATGTCTCTTGTGTGAAGAGAGGGGCTAAGCTGTCAACCAATCACCACATGCGGTGGCAGAGGAGGAAGTTGGACAGACTTGGAAGAACCAAGCGTGTTGTGAGGGTCAGCTGGGAACGTCTAGCAGAGTCCTCTGTTAGAGAGGTCTTCAACTCCCATGTCCGGTAGAACTTCAATCAGATCGCAAAAGAGGAAAGCAACAGAGTCCGAATGGACTATGTTCTCCGCCTGCATTGTCAATGCGGCTGTGCATTATCGTGATGGTACTCTTCTAATCCAGTGGTGGACGCAGAAAGTAAGGTATGCCGTCAAGCTGAAGATGATGTCTTACCAGACTTGGTTGGCCTGTGGAACATCTGAAGCAGCTGACACTTACTGGCAGACCACGCAAATCGCAAATGTCAGTCTGCATCAAAAGAGAAACAGTCCGACTCCTCAGGAAATAGAAGCGGTTCTCTGCCAGTACTGTTTACAGTAAAAGTGGGGAGCTGCTGATCTCAACTGAAGATATAGTGGGACGGTGTAATACTAATGAGGACCTCCTTAAAACCCCTGACATGCCTTTTATAGTAGAAATGTTTAATTGTCATTATTATGACCAGTGCAAGCAACATACATACTAGAAAAGCTAGGAAAGCAAAAGTCTCTGATGGGGTCGAGAGGAAAATAAACCTATGGAAGAACTGACTTACTGATGCCAGTGTTTGTGATGGTGGTTCTGGATTAATGATAAAACACTACTCTCTCCTGAGTGGCATTGAGGGCGACGTAACCCTGTCACAAAAGATGTTCAGCGGCTTTAGATCTTTCCAATGAAAAGGAGTAGAGGATGAGTTAGTTTGTTTGACTGGGGCACATAGGAAATTTAAAGGATATCAACCCTGCACGCAATGGGGAACCATCACCAGGGTACAAAGACCAAACTCTACCTGAGGGTAGGAAATGTGTGGAGAGTGACTGGAGAAATACCACACATTTTGCAAGGACTCGACAGTGGAGAATATGCTGGAAATCTGCCTTGTGATGCTTGCTCACCTTTAAGGGAGGATGAGTTGATGCCTACAGTACTTGCAGCTCTCTTATGAAGAACAAGTGACCAGTTTTTCCAGTTATTAACAGTTATTCCATTGTGGGAATCATCTTATAGGATAAGGTGGCCGTGATAACTGTCACCCAACTGTGAAAGGGTGCATGATCCTTGATCACTCCCTGTTCACCTCAGCGTCCTGAGCAGCCCAAACGCTAACCTGAGTGGCTGGAAGTACTTTTTTTGAAAGAACAAAATTGCAGTGCAGCATTGCCATGCATGAGTTACGTATGAGCTCAGCACAAGTTTATGCCTTTGAACATATGTGTGACTCTTATGCTCATTTGACAAAGACAGATCAGATTACCTCAGATTTGCAAAAACGTCATCTTTGAAAAGACATCCTTTGGGCATGATTTTGTGTTGCTGGTTGAGCTTCACATGCCACATAACTACTTTAGGCTGTAAGGACAGAGAATGTCTATACTTACATTTTCATACGTATACTTAATGCCCGAGGTATGATTCACAGCCTTTAAAATGCTATGTGGTTAGCTTACTCAGTTCACATTGCCTGACTGTACAATGTCACTCTGCAAACATCCACTTAAATTACTCATACATAATTTGGGTTTTTGCTGTCAGATGCATCACCATCTGTTATAGGGACATCTCTGATGATAGGTGAAAAAAAAAAAAGCCGTGCAAGTGAGTTGAGTTCAAGAGAGCATGCAAAGATGTGTGACTTGATACCTTTTATTTATCTATTCTGGGGTAAAAGGTCACAGAACTGTAAGCAAAAGCATGCAGCTTGTTGAAACAAATTGTACTTTCAGATTCATTATTTTATTCTATTTAAGAATGTGGTGCAATGTGTTGCAAAATGAGACACGGTCCTAAAGTCAGAATCAACCCCGGCTCATCCTGTTATGCAAGATTGAAATTCAACACCTTAATAAAGAAATAAAGACATCTTTGATAAGGTTCATCAATTTAGCTTAAAAATAAAAGTATTCTAGTCTACATCGTGCGTTTGAGACAATGCTAACAAAAATAAATCTGTTTCTTTTCTCCTGAGATATTTAGTGATCTTCTGCTCGGATAGGAAAGTGTCTTTTCCGGAGCATCAGGCGGGTGGCGGCATCGCTTTGGACCATTGGGCATGATTTAGTGTTGTTGGTTTGAGCTGCAAAAATGCCACATACTGTAATTACTTTAAGCTGTAAGGACAGTGGAACAGTGGATACTTACACTGCCATACATGTACTTAATGTCTGAGGTCTGAATCACAGCCATTGAAACACTATGTGGAAAACTTTACTCAGTTCACATTGCCTACTGTACAATTTCACTCTGCAAACTTCTACTTCAAATACATTTGGACTTTTCTCACAAAGTTGCCGTAAAGAATGTGTACAGAACAGTAAATGCTTCTGTAAATATTTATAACATGGTATCTTTTAGCATGTCACAATTCAAGATTATCCGCTCCATCTTATTAATCCATAAAAGAGCAAGACATTTGAAAGAGTTTAATTCTAAATGAGACGGGAGCGTCCACCAGGATTCAGTGTGTTGCAAGTTGCCACCATCATATTGCTAACCTGATAGTTCAAAACCAAAATTCCTTTGATAATGTACAATAAATGTCATCTTGCAGAAATAATAATTGTGTTGCATCAGAAACCTAGTGCTTTTGAAGCTTTGATCTGTCAGCATCCATGATTCATAGGAACATCAGTGCAGATTGCTGGAGAAGGTAAGGGAGACAGTGCCCTCTGCTGCTCACCACACACACACGCACACCTTATATTACAAAGTGATCGTGCATAAATAATTTATACGTCATCATTTATACAATTATACACAATATTTTACGTGTCGCTGTAACGACAGAAATATAAAAAAATATATTAAAGTACTGTACTACATTATGCTTTGACATTAAAGAACGGCCATCCAATAAGACAGAACAATACCAAAATAGATTTAAGCATTTATCTGCCAGGATTTTGATCAGAACGAACCAAACTATCAAGTTTCATTATTCAAAGATTCACTTCACCATTCTCAATAAATATCTTTAATGACAGAAAAGCAAATTTAGTGTAAAAAGTTACAAAGATAACTAAAACAGAAAAAGAACAGCAAACATTCGTACATGTGCAACCATGTTAAACCAGCAGGACTTTTAAAGAAAGAAAGAAATACATATTAATAGTGGCAACGCCATAAACCACAGAGCAACAATAAAGTGCAGCGATTCTAAATGACAAATTCTATGCGAAGGGACATGGCAGCGAAACGTTTTCTCAGTTTTCATCTCCAATCAAACCCTGATTAACGTGATTTATTATCCAATTCACACTCCAGTGAAACTCATCTTATCCCCTACACACACAAGGTAGTTACGTCTATATATTGCACATTCAGTAAAAAGTGTGAAACTAGTGATAAATAAAGATGACAAACTTTAAGACAAATCAAAGAGGAAAAAAGGCCACAATAATCCATTACCAAAATCTACTGTATACATGAGGACCCACACTATTAAACGTCTGGGTTTTAATATCTTGTGCCCCCCAAAGTGAGACCCAATTCAGTGAACAATTAAAGCCATATACTTTAGATTTACAGTAAATAAAAATATTATTTTAATAATAACACAAAAACCACTGCCCTGCAGAGTTTATACAGGTTATCCTTAAAAAGAATGAGATGTTATTCACCGTAAATCTGCATCTCAGGCCTAAGTTCAGCGTGATGTAACGCTGCAGAAAACAATCTGTGTGGCGGTATGCAACCGTACTTTGGGAAAACATTGGATCCTGTCCTGCTCTCAGAGTGGTCTGAGCGAGATGGAACATACATGCTGCGAGTCCTTGTCCTACTCTGGGAAGGAAAGGACAGTCGGTGGTCTCGCTCCAGTGTTCTTTTGGCTGGCTGAGGTGAGTGGCGAGTTCTTACACTCTGTGATCTTCTCGATCTTAAAGGGTCTCTGCTCATCGCCCAGATGTACTGGTAGTCTTCTTTAGACTTTCTGTGAGTCGTACGCACTGGTTTATCGCTGCTGTGAAGCGCAAGGCCAAATCCTTCACTTAACCCAGTGTGCTTAAAGTCGGGGCAGCTGTATTCCTTCTGCAGAGTTGGGTTACGGGACGGTGCGGTGGAATCGAGTCCGTGTTGAGGATAGTTGTGCATGGATTGACTCTGTTTCAGCTTAAGAGCGGATTTGGCTCTTTGCCCACGGCCGTGTCTGTCTGACCTGTAGGAAACAGCGGAGTCAGGCTCAGGATGCTGGTGCTCCGGGGAGTAATGGGACACCATGGTGACCCTGTACTTTCCATCAGCCCCTTCAGTCGAAATCAACATCTCCTTCCCAGAGTTCGACCTGCTTCTGAATGTTTCAAAATGAGGTTGAGGAGCAAGCGAACCCAAGTGCCTGGATTTCCCTGAATTGTCTCGTCTATGGGACGGATTGTAATGCTTCTCTGAAAAACTAGAATTTAAAGACTCGCAGAGAGGACGGCTGTTCGTTCTTGGTAGAAATTCAGATTCCTTGCTCACTGAGACCTTATGATGAGGCTTGTGGAAGTTCTCAGCACTGTCTGAAACCTTTAATGATTGCAAAGGAAGCCGGTTAAGTGTGTAGGAGAGAACGTATCCAGGAGTGTTGTCTCTGTATTGATCGGTTTTATTGTATGGAGCCTCGGAGTAGGGGCTATACCTATATCGGACTTTACCGTCTTCGAAGTAAGGTCGAACCTGTTGGATTTCAGAAGGAGGTAGTTTGGGGAAAGGTTTGTTCCGACTGCCTCGATGCTGAGAGAAGCAGAACTTGTCTTCAGGTGGAGTGTGCATCGAACGAACTCTGCGGATCGTGGGGTAAACGGATGCTCCGTCTAAAGGCGGATACCTCTGTCCAGCTGTTGAGAACTCATCTCTCTGACCCCTGTACTTCATCGACTGGTGTATGGCTCTTGAAGCCAGACTGTTACAGTAGTTCCTCAGGAGCACTCTGGAATGAGGAAGAACATCCTGGTGATAGTAAGAAACGTTTGGCTCATCTGGACCTGAAGCGTGCTGGAGATAAGCAGAACTCTGCTCTTTGGCTTTGTACTGATATGCTGCAATGCTTGGCGGCGGGAAAGCATCAGGCATGGCTGCATCTGCCAACATGGCTTGAAAGTTTGCAGCAGTTGCCTGTTTGTCGTGTAGAGAATTAATTGCCGAATGTCCATCGGAGGAAGTGTGTTTCAATAAACTCTCAGTAAAAGGTTGTGAGACACCTGCACACTTCACCAAACCATCGCCGTGAATGCCTCTCTCTGTACCAACACCAACATGGCGGATGTTGTCTTTTACACTTGAGTGGTTATCTAAAGAAGGCCATTTTTCAGAATTTTTGTGAGGAGTGGATTGGTTGTAGTATGGAGCGTCGCAGCCTTCAGAAAAGCTCAGTCCGCTCTCACTGCCGTGGCAAGCGCAGGTGCTCCGTGGACTTCCTGTCTCTGTGTGACTCTCAGTAGACATGGTGCTCGATGGACCTGGTATGATCTTCGTGGCAATGTACTGCTCCTCTCTGCCAGAGAGGAGTTGGTTTAGGTGATGACGAGGAGAGACCGGTGTTGGAGGTTCCGAGCTTCCGCGCTTTGAGATTAGAGAAGCCTTTTGGGCAGATTCGGCCAGTTCGAGAGCCAGTAAACGGGCCGCGCTCTTCACTGCGGGATGCGGAGTAATGAGAGACACTGACCTCACCAGGCCAGGCGTGCATTCAAAGGTTACTGCGCCTGATGGATAGAGAAGGTTACAGAAATCAGGAAGCATTTCAACATAAGACTTTAAGATAAGCAATAAAGGGCAGGGAGTTGGATCTGCCACTCAGACGTTGCATTTGAATCACTGTGTCCTTGAGCAAGACACTGACCCAGTGACACACACTGCTCCATGTTTGTGTGTGTCACTTCACAGTGTGTGTGTGTGTGTGTCTTCACTGGATGGTTAAATGCAAAGCACAATTTAGACACGACCCCTAGTGGTTATAATGGAACACAGTCACTGGCATTCTACTGAAAAAAAGAATAATTGCTTGCTTAATCAGCGTTTTGTTAAACCAGTAAATTTAATAGTAGAAGTTGACGCTTACTAGGCATATTTGCACACATTTTATACTATTGATTAAATAATTGATCATTTTTATTTATTTTATTGTTTTATATAATCAATTATATAATATATATGAATTAATAAACCATATTTAATTTAAATACTTTATAGCTAAAAACAAGCACTGACCTGAATTTGTCCTTCTGTGCTCCTTAGCATTAGCAGGTTTGCTCTCGGCTTTGCAGAAGCTGGCAGATCGGCGATGGCCTTCATCTCTGTTTGAGGTCGCAGTGGGCTTGTTCATCAGTGGTCCAATGTCAGAAGGACGTCCGACTGCACCAGTCTTCTGCACCAGGTTTCTAGTGCTGACCAGTTGCCCATCCGTACTGGTGCCAGTCTCCAGCTGATCTGGAGCTGCTGGATCAGCACCGTCTGGATCCATCGGGATGAGATCGGGGGGTCTTGGGACTTTCTCCAAAGTCTTGTTCTCCCCAACGCTGCCTCCTGATTTGGAACTGCCCCGTTTCTTACCTTCATCTTCTGTGTGCTCAGTCATTTGTGTGGAGTGAAACGCCCGCGGCTCTATGTTTACAGAAGCCACGTCTCCTGCAGGGTGAGCCAGAACCATCAGAGCAGGAGAAATCGTGTGCTTCTTTAGGTCTTTGAGGCTGGACTGTGAGTCTGCCGTCATCCTGCTGTTCAGCAGATCCTCGTTGAAGGACACAGATAAAGCGTCACTGGTGGAGAGGGGTCTGCGGGGACGGTAGAGGTTGAAACCACCTAGAAAACACCAAATCTCAGCAATCATTACATAGCCATGTTAGAACTAAGATTACAGCAAGAAGTAGAATCCACAATGGAGACATTTTTGTGGTTATAATAGAAGCAGAATAAAAGTAAAAGATGAATAAAAACATCAGCAAGAGAAAAAAATTGACAAAATAACAAAAGTAACAATAATAAAAGTGCAAGAAAAATATCAGTAGTACTAGTGCAACTAGAACTGCTCAATACTACAGTTAGTGAGTGTGTTAAATTATGTTTGTTTCAGACAGATACCTTCAAACGCTTGTGATAAAGACTCTTCACTCTTAGCAGACCGTAATGTCCCAGCATCTCCCCTGCCGCCTGCAAGAATCAAGGACCAATCGCTTTAGCTTTATATACGTCAAATCAAATCACTTAGTCACCTCACCACATAGAGCTGGTTAGAAGACACACACACACACACACACACACACACATGCATGTTCAAGTGTTGACTTGTGAGACTGTACGTATTTTTTTGGTTTCTTTATGGGTTTTTTTTTTAATTATTATATTAGGCTGAGCCACAACAGAAATTTAGTTGTAAGGCAAGTGTGTAATATTCAGCAAAAATCCACATGAAAAAATAAAATAGATAATTTTACTTGATTTAAGTCTTTTTTTTACTCCTCTAGATTTTTTTATTTGTCAATGAGGTGACATAATTTTACTTGTTTCTTGAAAATTGGACTTGTTTCAAGCTGTGTTACCAAGCAAAATTAATCTCTCACTCCTAATTCTAAGATAGTTAATTTATCTTGTAAAAACAAAAACCAGATTTATTGTGGAATTTCAAGATTTTTTGGCTTGTTAAGACGACCTCAGTTGTCCTAGCAGAAGGCTTGTGATGACACGTCCATTATTACACAATTACTGTACAATGTTTTAGTAGCTTGTTGATGATGCAACACACACAAATAAATGTTGTAAATGGCTTATAGAAACTGGGATTATTCTGTGCCTATTGTACAAGAACTCAATGAGAGCTGGAGCTGGACCTGGGAGAGCCGGCGTCCTTGTCTCATTGGGTTCGCTGGGATGTCGTCGCAGTTTAGGTCTGACGTTAAAGAACGAGAGCCAGTTTCCCACGGGGGATCTCTTCACTTTGGTTGAAGCTTTTTTCCTGTGAAGGTTGAAAAGTTACGCTGCTCGTCCCGCACACTCATCTATAACTTGATAACTAGACAAACCTTTCGGCAGGAAAGTCTATAACCGTGTGGAACTTCCCTCGCAGGGCAGCTGGTCCTTCTCCCACATCAATGTAGCGGCTGTCAGGAGACACAGGGGAGACGAGCTGGGCTTGTGTCCGGGCCTGGGCTTCCTCCAGGGACAGTAGCTTGGTGGAAGGAGAGCTCACCAGAAGGGATTTAGGCCGAGCGGAAGTTGTGTGGCCTGCGTGTTTAACAGACACTCAGACACTTTTTTTTGTTTATATTTGTATCTCCCCTTCCCCTGATGTGCACTGTCACTTTATGTCATGGTTCTGTCTGTGCAATTGAATGTATGTCGTGAAGCACCAATTACTGAGTAAAGTAAAGTGCTCTTTATGGAACCTGGCAATAAAGTTCTTTCTGACTAGAGCTGCACGATTAATCGTTAAAAGATCACAATTTCGATTCTACCCCTTCACAATCTTAATTCAGCATTTATACGATTCTTCCCAACTCTGATCTGAGATCAGCGGATTCTGTCATTCTGTCATCGAGCAAAACTCGCGATTATTTAAATACCGTATTATAAAAGAAAGATGATCGTGCATTACTTCTGTCGTATTTTGGGGTGCCTGTCGTGAGATTGATGACGCCGGACGCACGTGATGGCCACCTGCGGGGTCACGCGCGCTTCATTTTCTGCGCCATAGACAGTGTATGTGAGTCTACTCGAGCAGCGGTCGAGTTTAAATAAACAGAAAATAAACAGGGAGAATGAGTGAGGAAACACACCGGTAAAGAAGTCTGATATCAACTCCGAAATTTTAGTACCTGAAAAATGATTTTATTCTGAAGTGCGTGTGTGTGTGTGTGTTTACTGCGTTTCCAAACCAGAAGAGACACTCAAACCAAACACAGCAAACATTTACAGTTCAGGACAAAATGATTAGCCCCGCCTACAAAATAATTATTGTTTGAAAAGTATTTCAAAAGTGCTTTTAAACTGAGCTAATAATTTTGTCCTCAACTGAACATAACTGTTCCTTGGAATGTTTATTTTTAAGTTTTTTGGTAATTGGTGATTTTTTTTTTCTTTACAACATTACTTTTGCATTACATAGTTTTTCATTCCAATTAATTAATGTAAAGTATTATAAGTAATATGTGTTAGTATATTGCTGTTTGACAACTTGTTTTTTTAGGGTTAAGTATTTAAAATAATAAAATACCCAAAAAGAATCGTGAAAAGAATCGTGATCTTTATTCTAAGCAAAAAAATCGTGATTCTCATTTTATCCAGAATCGTGCAGCTCTATTTCTGACTTTCTTTTCTTTTCTGAAAAAAATGTGCTGAAATAAGAAGGCTGGATTTTCACCTGTGCCGTGGCGGATCAGAGTGCTAAGTTTAGGACTGAACAGAACCTCCACATGGTTGAGCATAAACTCCACCACGACGGACTGAACTCGCACCTCCATGAAAGCAGACGTGCCACTGAAACAAGCTGATTCAATCTGTTTAGACCTGGAAAATGTAGATAAGTTATTAGTGGAACGCCGTTCTGTCAAAAACAAAGAAAAGCGTAGAAGCTGAAGTCACCTGAGGAGATTCGGAGCCCAGACAATCGCTAGGTTTTTACAGTGCATGTTGGTGATGGCACTGTATGTCCCCATGCGGGATAAATGCCTCATGAGAAATTCAAGCGTTCTAGAAGAAAATCAAAGTTTAGTCACTGACGTAGAAATGTTAGTGTGAGATAGAAATCCTATGTGATTGAAGTTTTTTTTAATAATTAAAGATTATTAGATGTTTGAGATAATTCGCAAATGAAGCATGGTCTCTTCAAAATCGATGCAATTCTGCAATCTGATCATTCACATTTCATTTTTAGTTATTAATGACTTTACCTCTACGATAGGCTAATAATTCAATAAAGACAATTCTTCCTGTGAGAAACAGGAGAAACAAGACTTTGGTTGATTTTGACATATTATAAATGTGTAAAATTAAACCCCTCAGATTTCCCACCCCTCATATTTCAGCCATTGCTGATTGAAAACGAAATATATAATAAAATCCTTGTAGGGCGGATTGAAACATTGTATATTTGAGACGCTTTTTAACTAAATTAGACATGCCATTTTTAAAAATTGTAAACACTTTTTAATGAGATTAAATAAACAATTGACATAAGGATGGGATTGTGTAGTTTGATCCCTTAAGTACAAATACACCATTTAGCCTTGATAAGCAGCATCGACTTGTCATGAGATATTTTTCCTCAAGTTGCTAGAAACAATGAGAGTCATCTCTATCTCGCCACTAGAGGGCGCCATGCACTCATCTAACCTGTAATGTGGCGGTGGCAGTTGCTGGATGACGTCATGAACTTTAACCAGCCTCTCGTCGTCAGTGGCTGCTGAAACAGCATCCTGCACAGAAAAATGTCAAAGCATCAGGGTTAAATTACAGAGGCGAGTCTCAGTGAGAGATGTGCAGGGCTTACGGAAAACTTCTCATATAGCTGGTAAGTCAGCAGCGGGTTGGGCAGCTCTCTGAAATAAAGCTTACACAGCGATCCCACCGAATGAATGTCCTGGACATACGTGTCCTTTGTTAGGTCAGGAACGTGCTCGGAATCAAACTCATGCCTGCAGTCAAGACAAACGCTGCTTTTCTCTTACACATTTAAAAAAAACCATGGAGTTACTCAGCGAGACCAACCTGAGTTTCTGAATGTTGGAGGAAATTCCGGACAAGCGGTAAATTCCGTCTACGACTCCGTTCCTCTCGATAAACTCAGTGCAGCTTCTGATGACCTGTGGAACTGGAGACCAAGTCCCCAGTAAATCAGCGGCCAATTAAAACATTGTGTCGATGCAAACGAGTCTCACCATCGTGGCCTGAGTTGAGCAAATGTTCTCCGAGGTCGCAGCCAAACACTCGTTCTCTAAGGATTCCTCTCTGCTTCAGCTTCTGCTTGCTGGGCCGCGACTTCATGAATGTGCGCAGAAATGTGATGAGCTTGCCATGCTTTCTGGACACTACGGCATAGTAAAAACATATAATTCAATCCTAATCAGTCGTAGTAATGAGCAGTTTTATGAGCTAAAGCTAATTCAAGCGCAGTGCACTCTTCCGCTCTTTATTACTGTACATGTTAATTCTGGCCTTCAGCTAAGCAGCTCTAAATGAGGATTTTAATCTGTAAACTGCTGCTTTTCTTTTCTTTTCTTTCTTTGTTTAGACACAAGTGAGAGTTATTAGAGGAGATTTGAGAGTGTTTGTACCTGGTTTGGTTAATGAACTGGTCACATTAGAAGGGCTTTTCTCACTAATAAGCTCCACACAATCAGAGGGGAAAAATCCAACCTGCGTGAAAAAGCTCGGCTGTAAAAACTTCAGTCAGTCATAGTGTTTCAAAACATATACAGTTCTGCTGCGGCGCTTTCGTTTGTCAGCAGTTCCACATCTTTTCTTAGAAATAAAGCCGCAGAACATGATCCTGAGTGCTAAAGAAACTCTAAATCAAGACAAAGCAATGCATTTCTAGTCTTTAATCTACGTGTGTGTTTGAAAAAGGCTCAACCATACAAGGACAAGTATGTCTGTATTACAACAGTCAAGCATGTACCGTGCATACAGTATATACAGTGAGTCACCGTCACTCAAATACACTAATCGGTTCTGTTTCTGGAAAAAGCAACACGTCAAACTGAAAAGAAAACACACAAACACACGGTTCTGACACACTCATGTTTTTAAACTTTGTGGACAATTATTATTTAGTGAATCCTTAATCATATGCATTGTATTATTTAAATAGAATTCATGTTATGCTATTAAAGCTACGCAATGACAATAGATTTAGCAATATCAACAGATTCATGTGAAACTAGTTGTTTTCAATTTTGTATATTTAACTGGAATTTTTTGTGATTATGATTAATTTATTGGAATATAATTTCATTTTAATTAAATATAGTACAAAAATAAGAAATCTTTATGTACAAGTAGTTAAAGGTAATAACTTTATCCAGGTTTAAGTTTCAACAATGTTATGTGGGACCATTTTTCTGCAAAAAATGACTGGACTGTGAAAATGTGTCTGAAGGAGGAATCTCAAAAAGTAAAATGCAAAAATAAATAAAACTGTATTACCTTTTATATTGTCCTTATTAAAAAAATACTCATTTTTAAAATAGTATATTTAAATCAAATATAGTTTGGTAGGAACTCTCTATTCCAAACCAAAAATGTATGCAAAAGTTTTTTTAAAAGCTGGTGGTGTGGTAGAAGGATGTGAGTGAGTTTTCACTGCAGATTGCACTTCAGATTGCAGATTCCTTCTGGTGCTTTAAAATAAATATTTCACATTTAGAAACATTTTTGTATGTTTTTATTGTCAGATCAAGTCTTTAAAATGAATAAGCTTACTTCTAAAACTTGTATTAATCTCCTGTTGGTATATTGGGGTAGAGATCTGCTTAAATCATTTAATGAACCAGAGTTGAACAGCAGTATTTATATAAACTAATTTAGATTTGGGATTTAATTAAACCGCAAAGATCAGCGCATAGACATCTACTGTAAATACAAGTGCTAATGTGCTTCACATGATCACTGAGGTTATTTTTGAATCTCAGTTACAAGCTGAGGATTCATTTTTACAGAAATTTCTAGTAATATTATTATTATTATTATTATATGTCGTCAGATGCATTAATAGGACATTTCTCACTCTGCGGCATATTGCAATTCCCCACATTAACGGCGCAAAACACAAAAACAAAAACTTCACAAAGAGACTTCAAAACACTTGTGTTAATGATGAAAACAGTTACAAGTCTGCATCTTGGTTCGTGAGGTGTTAGCTCGGTTTAGTATCAGAGCTAGGATAATGATCTGCCGCATCGATCGGCTTCTTATGCTCATTTGCCTCAAAGCCGAAAAAGTTCCAGACACCACTTCTTCTTTAGCGCCTTTTAGAATTTAGCACTTTTTCGATTTAAAATGCTCGCGAAGACCCAAAAGACTTTTGGTCACAGTGTTGTATTGTTTCAGATTTTTCAGTATCAACAAATATCAATATTTTTGACAACACTACTTCTCACTGGTGCCAGTCTCCAAGTAAACCAGGGGTGGCCAACTAGTCAGAGACTAAGAGCCATTTTTTTTCAGTGTTACTGCAAAGAGCCACATCATACACACAGGCACACAAAAACATCATCCCATTCCTTAATCTTGTATTCACACACGCACACAGACCTCTGTTCAGCCAGATTTAATTAAAATAACCACACCAACATAACAATAATAGTTTTTTTTCAACAGTTAACATTATGTGCATATTTGACTCATGTCATGAGAAAGCTCCTGAAGAGCCGCGTGAAAAAAGAGCCGCATGAGGCCAAAGAGCCACGGGTTGGCAACCCCTGAAGTGAACTCAAAAATTGTTTCCAAAAACGAAAGTTTGCACTTATGTTTCTTGAGCTCATGTACAATTTATTGATGGATTTATTATATTCCTTTTCAAAAAGTCATCAGAAGGCCACAGCAGTGTCCCGGTCTGTACATAATATTGTTATTTTGCTACAGCAGAGCGAAATGTCGTGTCTCACAGGACCACGACGCTACATGCATATCCAAGTACGTACACAGACACAAACTGAGACTGGAGAAATTTACGTAAATACTGTGCCTGCAGGATTGTGCAGAAGATATATTTGTATCTGAGACTGTAATAAGAAATAGCACAGTTTTGCTTCGTAAACATTTTGTTGTACAATAGCGAAACAGGTGTCATTGAACCCAGCATCCCTCTGTACATCATAGATTCAAAATGGCCGTGCCAATTACAGTTTTTCTCAAATGCTAAAACACAAAAGCCAATCCCCTAAACCAAATCACCAGTCATCTAAACACATTTACCAAATCTAACCATCATTCTCCAATACCATAAACACATTTCACATGAAGACACAATTCACAAAACACAATGTCTGTTCTCATAACTCTAAACACACTTGTCCTTGCTAAAACACAAGTTGCAAAATAACTCTGCTCATATTCTCAAATGAAAGCTCATGTGATGCAAAATGCTTGACACAGTCAGCAATATTTGAACACAATGAACACACCTGGCGTCATTCACTACACACAACAACTCAAAATTGAAGACACTTGTTGCTAATGCTGTGACTACATGTATAAAAGCAAGTTCAGAGTGCAAAGTTTGCTGAAGATTCCAAACAAACACAATGAATGAAGGCAGAATCAGGGGAAGAGAAATTCGAGTCACAGGAAAGAGAAGAGCTGGTCATGGAAGAAGAGATGCAGGCCAATGAGGAACAGAAGGAGGCCAACAAGAGGAGAAGGTCCAAGAGGAAGAGCAAGACAACCTCACACCGCCATTATAGACGAGATGCGAGCAACATTGACCATGTCGTTGTCCATGGCATGACAATGGTTGAACCTGAGTAGGTTCACTGTGGCCACCATTATCAGGGTATTCAGACAACACTACATGTATGGTACTCTATTGCTTTGTTTGTCACAATACAGTTTTGCAAGCCTGTGAAAGTAGTCTATTGGTTTCAAATCAGTTGTCACTGTAGTTGAAAGAATGCCATATTAGAGGTGGGAGGGTTGCCATATTTACAGCGGCACAAGAAACCCTTGTTGTGGATATAGTTTCATGAGAACAACCTCATCAGACTCCGGCAGATCAGAGACAAAGCAAAGTAATTGCCGATACGTAATGTCAATGTTGAGAGCATTGATGATGTCAATAGACAGAATTCTCCGGCGCCAAAAGATGCGGATGAAACAGGTCTAAGGGTTCCCTTTGAGCGCAACTCTGCGCAACACAAGTAAGTATACATCCATATTCACAGTACAGTTAGTGGGCTCAGTGGTCAACGTTAATTCTATACTAGAAATTACTACCTGATTGACTGTTGTTCTGAACACCTGTACACTTTCACATTTCACGCCAGACCTCTTCCTGGCTTCAACGAAACAAAGGCAAAGAGGCTGTAACCTCCCTAACCGTCCCTGAGGTTCCTGGCCATGGGGGGCAATCAGAGGGCAATTCACCAGCATACTGAACCCAGAGGGTAGCCTGGGGGGGGAAGCATTTTGAGCATTTTGCCCAAAGTGGAACAAGCACTTGGTTGCATAACCAGCTTCGAGGGGATTCGAACCTGCAACCTTTCGGACACGAGTCCATGTCTCCTACCACTGAACCACAACTCGCATTTATGTTATCAGAACAAACAAAGTCAGAGTGGTTCACCACCTACAGTAACAACTTTTTACAGTTTTTTCTGATTGCTTAAACCCAAACTGTGATTCTTGTAGCACTATTTCTAAAACTATTAATGATTATAGCAAAACCACTCACCGAGTTTGCAAAACTAAAAGCACAAAAACTGCTTTACACTCAGTTAGCAATTTTGTAACACACACTTTTTTTGCACAACACTCATTTTGCAAAACTTTAAACACAATTCACTGCTTACACTCAATTACCAAATTTCCAACACACTCCTAGCAAAATTATACACATGTATTGCTATCATTAACACTATTTGGTCAACTTTCTGGCAAACTTTCACATGTGAAAACTGTTTTAGTTTATTAGTTCACTTTGCAATCAGCCTAAGCACTACACATAAGCCACAGGTAAGCTGTCTGTGTGGAGTAGAATAGAGGAGCAGTAAGAGTGAGAAGAGTGAGAATCAGAGGAGGCCGAGGGAGAGGACGCGGAGGTGAAGAAGTTGGAGCAAGAGGACGTTTAGTTGAAGAAGTGAGAGGGTTAGAGGAAGATAGAGGAAGAGGACAAGGAGAACCAAGAAGAGGTAGAGGAGGGTGAAAGAGGACGGGTAAGAAAGAGGAGAGTAAGAAATAGAATATTTAATGACATCAGCGCTACTATAGTGGACCATTTCATCAACCATGGGGTGACCCTCAGGGAAGCTGGCCAATGGATTCAGCCCAATTTGAGTCGCTACACTGTGGCAAACATCACTAGGACATTTCCAAATGAGCTACTTTTTGTAGATGAGGCCGATTACAACCTGAGTAAAACCAGGAGACGTGGCAGGAACATTATTGGACACTGTGCCATCATCAATGTCCCAGGACAACGGGGTGGTAACATAACAATGTGTGCAGCTATACGCCAAAATGGTGTTGTTCACCATCAAGCAATCATAGACCCTTACATGACATACTCACTGTTCAGAGAGCAGAACATACCCCACATGTCATCATGTGGGACAATGTAAGCTTCTATAGAGCTGCTTTGGTCCACAACTGGTTTACAGACACCCATCCTCCAACACACTCAACCTCCCTCCGTACTCTCCACTCCTCCAATCCCATCCAGCAGTTCTTCTCTCCCTGCTGCTAGAAAGTGTACGACTGTCATCCTCATCAACAAGTTGCCCTTGTACAGGCAATGTTGAAGGCATGTGGAGATATTGACCAAGTATCATGTCAGGCCTGGATACGGCATTCAAGGAGATATTTCCTGGTGACTTTGATTGAAGAATATTGTATGCAATGTGGAGGAAATTTTGTGGCCGGACCCAGAAAGATGACATGATGTAGGCCTGATTGTGTTTTTTTTCCTTTTTTTGTGAAATTACTATGTTGTGTTCAGACTTTCTCTTGGTTTTTATGAGTGTGAATAAACACTAATGCTTGAAGTTTGGATCCTTGTATGTTTACATGACACTATGACAAAATTATGACCTAAAATTGACATGAAGACAGAAAGCAAAAGCCAGATGTGTTTTGTATTTTTACCATCAGTGTGCAGTTGTTGCGTTGTGTGCTTAGTAGATGATGGCTTGTGTGTACTGATTGATACGAAAACACCATTTTTACGAATGTGTGAAGAGTTAATCTAGCTGTGATCGCTTTTGCAAGAGAATTACAATGTTTTTATAATTGGGTGAAAGATTTTGTTATTTGTGTGTAGAGTTTTGCAAAAATAGCCAATATTTGCAAAAAATGTGCCTAAGCAATCAGAAAAAACTGTAAACGTCTGTCTGCCACCCTACTCCCCTTTACTGAACCGTATAGTGGAGTTCGTCTCATTGTGGAGATGGAAGGTTTATGACAGACAACCATACACTAGAGAGAACCTTCTAATGGCAATGGAGCTGGCCAGTGATGACATCCCAGTGTGTGTGTGTGTGGTGTGAATAACGTAAATAAAAGGACTTCACACCCTGATCATGTTTTCAAGAGTACTGTTGTGCGCATAAATTCTGTTTTTGAGTTGTTACAGTAGTGTACATGCAGTATTTTCTACAGATATATACTCCTCATGTCAAACAAAAAATCGAAATGCCTAATCCTCTGCAGAAATCTAAGATTTCTAACTTTCCATTACTGCAAAATTTCTATGAATATGCATTGGCGGTTGTGAAATCAAGGAATCTTCTCACCAACCGAGAATTGTGTTTTCAGTTGTTTTGCTGTAGTGTGCAATGATGTGAATTGTGTTTACATTTTTAAGCTTCGAGCTGCTCTTTTGATACGAAGGTTTGAGTTTTGAAGTGAGAAGGTGTAGTTGTGTTTATGTAGCTTTAGAAGCGAGTGTTGTGTTTAGACATTGGGTAACATGCAGGGATCATTTGTGAAATGTGTTTTAGCATTTGAGAAAAACTGTAAAATGTGCATTTGGGATAAAAAATTGGCCTGATGATTACTTGAACGTATTGGACATACATTGCAATTTTGGATATTATGCAAATTTCAGGCTCTCCAGACTCGAACCCCTAATAACCTCAGGTTTAAAATAAACTCCAAGACAGCACCTTGCTCTAAAAACCTATAGCATCACAGTCTGTGCTTTTGAGAAGCAGACTTACCTGGAAACCGCGCTTCCCCCTCCACCAGCCAGTGTCTTCCTTAGGAGGCATGTCGATAACAGACACTATGTCTCCAACCTTAAAATAGAGTTCACTATATAACAAAAATATCCTACAAATGAACTTCAATGAAAATATTGTGAGCAAAATGTCACCTCAAAGGAGAGTTCGTCCGCCGCTTGAGCGCTGTAGCGCTTGACCACGTGTGCTGCAGCCACGGCAGGAACATTAATAGACGACTCGTTACGGACCAGGAGATGGTTGCCTTTGTTATCTATCTGAAAGAGATCACCAGTCCTAGAAGGTTAGGATTCAATGTGACGTGTGCAGAGAAATCAAGTAAAGTAAGTATTTTTATCTTGTTACTTAAGTAGAATTTTGACTTATTCCTACTTTATTTGTGTAATTATTTTTCACCCAAATTTGTACTTCTTAAATTTGTAATTATCATTACTCAAATATCATTACTCATCATTAATCATTAATTTTAAAAATAGCCGTGTTACTCCTATTTTACTTTGGGTAAAAACAGCTAAAGAATAGTGTTTTATTTCCATGTTGAAAAAAAAACATCCAGATAAATCGCTTTAGATTTTTAGATAGAATTTCGGTAATGGTTGGTCGTAAAAACAACTCTTTTCCTACTTGTAATAAAAGCTTTAATTTTCAATGTAATTATATACTGTACAGCAACATTTGAATATTCCAATATAGTTCTATACCGATAAAAATGTCATTTTAAATAGAACGTTTTTCCTTGCATTACTTTTACTTATACTTCAAGTAATTATCAAACCAGTACTTTTACTTGAGTCGATACCTTGACTTCCACAATTGTCTTTTTTAACTCCAGTTTTCTGTAAGAAGGGTGTACAGACATGATACGGGTCAGGTTGAGACGCATTTACCTCCATCCATGTAAGTGCAGGGCCACAGTTGATCTTATTGTCAGCAATTGCTGAGAGGCGTGAAATATACGCAGTGAGCATCTGGGACAGCGTCTAAAAGAAAAGAACACAAACCAAGAGTAGGAAAAGAGTCAACACAATCCCACGGATCCCTCCGCTGGGCCTCGCACTTCCTTAGCCACAGTGTAATGAATATTTCACATTGACCTACCTCCGAGTTCTCCTTCAAACTGTCTATTCGGGGCAGTTCAGGAAGCTGAGAAAATCTTCTGTCATAAATGCAGAGGTGGAGGTGTTTATCCAAGACACGGAATTCTTCGTATGAACGTCTGACCATCCACGAGCGGCCCTGCGGGCAAGGAGGTGCCAAGCCATGTCAAAGCCTACTGTGCTGTCAGTTGGAAATCATACAAATTCATTTTATCACAACATTGATATCAACCTGTTTGCCTGTAATTATTATTATGCGCGGAATCAGACCAGCCTCCCACAGCAGCACTGATCATGAAATGAGAACTGATATTTTTAGATCTTCCTCTGGGCGAATCAAGCAGCCGCATTGTTTCAGCGGAGAACAGAGGGATGCCAGCCGTATATTTGCATTTCAATCGGTCTCGGCATGAAAATCCTGCTTCAGCCTGAACCCGACGGATTCCACTACACACAGATAAACTGCCGCACACACTGCATGGAGTCGGCTGGTCTTCCTTTTCATCTCAGCCTCTTAAAGGTCTTTTTATATCTTGGGTTTTTCCTAACGTGGCGGTGGCGCAGAGCTTCCTCTGTTGCCATAACAAATCTCCGATCTGGTGATATTTTTCCTTCTCTGTCATACAAACAAGACCACAAAGATTCTGGTCTTTCACACCCCCCAACTCCAGCACATTCTGTCAGTGTATGAAAGACAAAGTGAGAGACACAGAGAGAGGCAGACAGAAAAAGAGAAGAAGAGAGACAATGTGAAAAAGAGGAACAAAGAAAGAAAGAGACAGACAGCAAGCCTTTGTTCACTTTAAAGTCCTTTCTTTTTTAACCAATAACAACAAACATTCGTGAATAATAGGCTTAAAATAAATTCAGTTTATACAGTTAAAATCAAATCATTGGTGTTGATTTACTTGTACACTTTACACTGCGTGTCTTTACAACTCTCTGCTCCACCAACGCTCTAAACATGGACACCATGTTAAGTCAACAGTGGGTTAAGTGTGATACATTCTAAGAACATGTTAAAAACAGTTTCTTATTAACTGACGAATAGAGAGATCTTACCTGACAACAGATCTGGACTAGGTATACTAACTCTTTTGGGTCCTGGTCAATGTGTGTGAGGTCATTTTCATCTTCAGTTAAACACAACTGTGTAAAGAAAAAGATGTTTCATATTTTCAATTACCCACTTCATTCAAAAGTAAAAAAAAATGTGTCTGACACACACACACACACCTTTCCAACTGCTCATTTACAAATATAGATGTACCGTAGTCAAGACAAGAAATAAAGATGATTAAAGGGACTCTGAACTGGTCATGGTTGTTGATGCCAGGCGGGCTGGTCTGAGTGTTTCAGAAACTGCTGATCTACAGGGATTTTCGCACACAATCTTCTTTAGGGTTTACAGAGAATGATCCAGAACAGAGGAAATATCCTCTGGCGGTCAATAAGGCCAGAGGATATTTCTTCTGTTCTGAATAATTTTGAGGCAAATGACCAGACTAGTTCCAGCTGATATCCCTACTGACGCACCACAACTTTCAACATCAAAGGCAACAGTAGCTCAAATAATCCCTTTCCTCAACTGATCTCTGTAGAACAATACGTTGCATCTTGAGGAGAATGAGCTACAGCAGCAGAAGACCACATCGGGTGCCAGCCCCATCAGCTAAGAATAGGAAACGGAGGCTAGAGTTTGCACAGGATAAAAAAAACAGGACCATAAAAGACTGTAAAAATCTTGCCCAGTCTGACGAGTCGCAATTTTTTCTGTGTTAAATTTTCCGAGAATATACCATAGTCAACATGAAAGTATGGATCCATGGAGCTGATTTTTGAGAAAGAGCCAGAGAGAGAGAGAGAGAGAGAGAGAGAGAGAGAGAGAGAGAGAGAGAGAGAGAGAGAGAGAAACAGAGAAGCTGCAGCTGGAACTGTGGACTTGTGTGACAAAATAAACAATATATAATAAGATTAACAATACAACCCACAGAAAGACAAACAAAACAGCAGAGAAGTGGAAAAGCCTTGAACAGGAAATATCAACAGTGTGCTTCAATAATCAAACACACAATCCTGACAGACTGGAAAGAACTGAAACGTGGAGGTTTTTACAGCGTGTCGTCAGGCCTTGTGTCCGGGTTCTCGTGTGAGATCTTTACAACAATCACAGATAGCAACACCAGAAGACCTCCTTTAGCTTGAACTACCTTGGCTAGTCTGGATGCTGACATTTAAATAATTTCAAATGAAAAAAAAAAAATCAGAACGGGAACCCTGAACACTGTGTCACACCTCAAACCTTCCTCTCATTATAAAAGCACAAACTACACGTAAACACTAACACCAGTCCACCAAACACAAGCGCGCCAAAAACGTTTATTAACATTTATAATGGACTTACATTTTAAAGAAAAGCATTTAGGAAATGTAAGGTTCTGTTGCTTGCTATCTTGCAGTTTAGGAAAACAATAATCCTAGACATGTAAAACTGCATTATTTAGCTAATTGTATATATTTTGTGATGTGCACATAACCGATATTCAATTGTTTTCAAAATATTGCTAAAATAAAGAAAAGGAAAATACAAGAGCAGAAACACCTTGTTTAGCTCCTGATGTGAATACTCACTGATGACTTTCAGCTCGTCCGCTCATCATTCTGCCGCTTTGAGCCGAGAGTTGGCTACGCTCTGACCCTGGAGTCGGATCTTATTCAGTGTGTCTGCTGCGGTGGAGCCACACACAGACGCAGTGATGAGCGCATCACACAAACACACGCTTCGCCAGCACTGCAGTCGGACGCTCCTCTGTCCCTACTCTTCCTCTTCGTGCTACAGAAGCCTGGACACGCTTTGCTCTTCTGTCTAGTTACAATGGCAGAAGAGGAGGAAAATAAAAATCAGCCACCCCTCCCATCCCCCTAGCCCCTCCCACTGGGTGACGGCCCTCCCACAAGACATTGCGGCACGGATCTCTGAACCTTTACCCAGAAAAGAACGCGCTTTGTGAATGTGGATTTATAACACATAACACATAGTGAATGAAATTGCACAAATGTTTATATTTTAATCTCCACACATCTAGAGCTTCTCTCCAAAAATCAGTACAAATTCAGTGTCGCATAATACATTTAACAATGCCAAGCAAAAATAAAATACTAGAGGTTCAAGTAGTAGGAAAAATAACACCTTGAAATCTGATTGATCTGAGAGCTGATGGGCTGATGAAAAAATTAATAATTTGAACCGGTTCTGGTGAGTCCTTGTCTCTTGTTTTTACTGAATATTGATCATGTCAACATCGAATCAATAACAAGTTTTAACTGAACCAGGTCTTGCTTCTAAATGATGATTTGATGAAATGAACAATTTACGGAAATTAGAACAAGACATTCTTGAGTTCCTGAGAAACGAAGATGTGTGTTTTGTTAGTGTTTATCCTCAGAATCAAGTGAAGTTGCCCGTCAGGATGAGCAGAATACATAAAAAGCTGGCCTGTGCGGCTCATGGTGTACAGTTACAGAGATAGCGTGACTCTGATCAGGATCCATGTATGAATCCTACGGACATAATAATGACTCTAGTCTCCCAACTGTTCAGCTCAAAATCATTTTGCCGCATTAAAGCATTTTTTAAGCAGCTAATATTTGTTGCATTTTAATATAAAAAAAATAATGTACTGGACAAAAAGAGGCATTTCCACACACTTCATGTACAGAAGTCTTCATGTACATTTATAAATACTTGTTCATGTACGTGTTATGGTGATGTTTGTTTGTTTATTTATTTGCTTGGATTTGTTTTTGCTGTTGTGACGTGAAATTTCCCCGCTGTGGGACTAATAAAGGATTTTTCAATTCAATTCAATTTCAGTATGATTAGAATCACGCGTCTGTGTTGATTAACCTCCTGCATTGCACATCAATGAACAAGTTACCATTGAAATTAGACACAAATCAAGATAGACATTTAATAGAAGGGTTAGGTAGTCTACAGCAGAAAAATATGGGTAGTGCAAGATCTCTTTTGTTACTTATTTAGTTTATATTCATTCTGATTCTGACTTCTTATACTGTATGAGCTCTGTGTTTCTGCCGAAGATGATTTTCTGCAAAAGCGTGCAAAAGTTGTACATCTTTGACCTCAACCGTCCAGAATTGTCTTTCCTGAGTTTCAATACGGCTTTGATTGTGCGTTTCTGTTGTGAAGTGGTGAGTCACAAGCGTGTAACTACAATCCCTTTGAGTGATACAGCACACCCTCAACATCAAACTTGTGTTGCTGTAAACCTGGCGATGACTAGAGACGAAGGAACTAGTATTAAATACTGCAAGTAATGACGGTAATGAAAACAAAACTAGTCAAAAGAAAGCTGTTTTTCTAAATAAAATGCAACAGTTTTGGTTGTTTTAGTTTAGCATGTAACTTTGTTGATCTTTCAAAATCGTAAAGGAAGAAGTAGTATAAGAAGAAATATTAGCTGAAAGAGATGAGCTGATCTGCAGTAACAGGTGATTTGCACACTGAAAAGAACCCTGCAAGATTTGCAGCCACACGAACCCTGGATTAAAATTCCTGTTGTATAATCAATTTCACCATAGGCTTTTTATGCAATAATGCAAGTGGAATTTCCTCAGGTTACATAAAATCTAGACAGAAAGAGCAAATTTGTACAGTTTCCCTCACTGCATCTGCACCGCATCTCAGCAGCTTCACTGAATCACACGATAACCGACACTTTACAAATTTACGCTCATATGCACTTCTCATACTTGTTGTTCTTCAGCCATGTAAAAGATAAAACAGGACTAAACTGTGGAATGTTCTCTTTTTTCTGGAACATTCATCTACAGCGCTGTCGCATCGCAACTTTAGTCAGTTAATTAAAGCTAGAAAATCACAAGAGCTGAAAATCTAATGAAGTCAAAACAATTTATAAAACCAAATATAAAATATTTTATAAAATAATAGACAGACAGACAGACAGACAGACAGACACACACACACACACACACACACACACACACACACACACACACACACACACACACTTAAGGTTTAAATTAACTTGTTTTTTTTCATGAACCAATCAGCAAACAGTCCCCAGAGTGTTTACATATACGTACGTACGTGTGTGTGTGTGTGTGTGTGTGTGTGTGTGTGTGTGTGAGAGAGAGAGAGAGAGCACACTCATGTCAACATATAAAACACTGCAAGGTGATGTACCGCACAGTTCACTGGCAGCAGACAAAAAAGAAACCATTTACACTGGCACAAGCTTCAAAGAACCTGATGATCCGTAGTAATAAAGTGGTGGTGAGTGAAGGGTCACCTGACAGATAGTCACCTATCTGGGGAGAGTTATAGTGCGGTACACAGCTACAACCAACCACTCATCCAGCTGGTCCTTTAGAGCCCGGAGCGGACCAGGAGAACTGATCAGCAAACGCTCATCACCGCATCACTGAGTTTGTCCCAGTTCTTTCCCGATCTCTCTCTCCCTCCCTCACAAATGTGGAACACTCACAGCACCTTCGGGACTGCAACACAAGTCTCATTTCTTTATATTTCATATGAAACACAATATTATTCCTTTTCATGCATTAGCGTGGCATGAAACGGACCCTTAGTATCTCCTTCTACGCCGATCCTTCTACGATCTCATCTACGCCGACAAGATTGTCTGCATGCAGAACTCAACCCACAAATTCAAAACGGCAGAAAACGTTGAAACAAACTCCAAAATTAAAATGAATCTTAACATGAATCCCAATGAGAAGCAGGAAGCGTAATACAAATGCAAAACCTGGTGTCGGTCTGCGTCTTTCACGAGAAGGATGAAGTTGCTTAAATGTTCAACCATCACGCGGATCAGAAACTGCTCTGGGTGACCAATCAAATTGCCTCCAGAACAACTACCTAGAAGAAATACTGGAGGACTAGTCTGGTCTGGGAACGCTATGGTGTTTCACCTGGAGAAAAGTCAACGGAGAAAAACTGGTGGACATCACTGACTCTCAGATGATGGTCCTAGGTAGACTAGATTTTGATCATTTCTAGTGGTAGGGACTTGCCAATACGAACGAGTCCCGGTTTTGGTTCTGAAGTGTCTTGAGCAAGACACTGATTTGTTGGTGTGTGTGTGTGTGTGTGTGTGTGTGTGTGTGTGTGTGTGTGTGTGTGTGTGTGAGACTGAGCACTGCTTCACTAATGTACAAATTAAACCAACACAATGTTTGTTCATGTGGATGAGATGTAACTTTCTGGCCAAAAGAAATCTGCTGCCCTCTACTGAAACACACAAGCATAACACGAACTCCAGCTGAGACTCAAATAAGAGGCCTGAAATTATGAAGTGCAGTGTTGCCTCAGTTCACAAACGCCTCTGTCCACGAACAACTCGGTTTACAATCAGAAGAAAAAAAAAAATCAGAAAAATCAGCCTTGGTATAGGAATGGAAGGTGCCATTATAATGCCATTTCCTTTATGTAGGAAGATCATGATCACTACTTGCGTTCTTATTTTTTCTATATTTGTGTGCGCTTTAGTTAAGTGTTTATTGTATACCAAGACCATTCTGATGCAATTGTGACACAAGGGAGAGTGTAGGATAAAAAAAGTTTGTCATCTCAAATAAAGAGCTAACTTTATGGTAACTTTATGGTTTCCCATAGAGTTCAATGTAAATGTAAACTTTTTCAGACCAGAGTCATTTCACAAAATGTGTATGTGAACCGAGGTACCACTGCACTTGATACCCAAATAAATAAAACCAAAAAAATTTATATATTACAAAAGGCACATCACGAGGGATTAAAGCATAAAAGTACAGCACAAAACAAATATGGTTCCTGTTGTTGTATAAATCAGACAGTGGAATCATCTTTACCAGAGACGCATCACTGTCAAGTTTGCTATAAAATAAAACATTTACCTGCACAGAACCAAAGTCGACATACTCGTAGTGAAAATGCGCACATTCAGCCAGCGTGGGAAAATGTCCTTTAGTGACGGGCAGTCTGAGGAGAACCATGGAAAGCTTGTCAGTCTTACTGCTCACCTGAAGCAGAGAGAAAGCCAGAGCAACGCTGCTCACCTTCTGATGTTCTTGACCTTCATGCTTGCCGTGCTGGTGCATGAGCGCAGAGACGATTCAGCAGGAACCATCTGCGCGCACACACACATGCAGGAAGTCACAAAATGGAGCATGTGAACCATGACTGAGCGTGATATCGACCCACCATCACGGCGATGGCATCCTCCCAGCCCGCTGTCTCAGTCAGCCGCTCTTCCACCCCATCATCATCATCATCTGGGTGGAGCCTTGAAGAACCAAGAATCACAGAGGGTTGTGAAAAAACCTTTGGTGAACTAGAGCATTTCTGCATCTCTCTCCAAAAAGATTCTTGAAATTCCAGAGTTTAGCAGAAGCGTCTCCGGAGGAACATAAAAACATTGACATGAGTTGCCGTTGGTCAGCTACTTTTCTCCTGATTGCGTTCAACATGATAAGTGAGATTATAAAACAAAGGTTGATACGTGGGTGTCTTTGGTTAAAGTAAGTTCTCTCCAAGTAAGAGAAATCACAGACTTGATCTGTCACTTATTCACCAGTGCTGAAGCAGAAACACAGCTGCACAGTCATCAGCCTCTGTTGTTCTGGGTCAGCAACTTATTAACAAAACGCTAATTTTTTTCTGGAGTAGTTCAGGCCAGTAAACTGAGTTCAGGAAAGCGATTCCCTGTGGACGAGGCAGTAACTAACTTCTGGAGCTGATCCAGGCAGCTTATATAATGAAGGATTGTGCGGAACTATTCTGCCGAGTAAATATAGAAAATAATAATCAAGGGAAGTTCTAAATCAACTTTTTCAACAAAATCTCCCGTTTCATTTAAACCATTCTTTCTGAAACGTCACAGAGGAAAGCGTCAAGAGCAACACAGACCAGCTGAAATATGAAGCGCTCCGAGGGACGGGAAAGTGATCTGGAAACGCTTTGAGGATTGTGAATAGGATTGAAAGAAGGAAATTTGGCTCATTCTTCAGTGGAAAAGACAAAAGAACATCCCACACACCCTCCTTTCACCTCCCGATGGAGAGATGGAGCCTGATCCCTCTTATTCAGGAGCAGATTCACAAGCAGCAATAGAACACACGACGGCAAGGCACCACACACACACACACACATCACTGTGAGCAGCTGCACTGAGAGACAGAAAGGCAACATGTGCAGAAGCAGCAGAAGCCATCGAGCAAACACACTCTCACACTGCGGTTCCTCACCCTGCACAGCCGTCAGGAAGACTCGTGTCTCTCCGGGCTTGTGTCGCTGCTGCTGTCCTGCTGCTCGCCTCCATGATGCTGAATCACCGCTACAGCCGCCTGTCGCTGAGGGGAGGGGGGACGGAGAGAGAGAGAGACCGAGTGAGAGAGGGAAGAGAGAGTAAGAGAGACAGGGAGAAAAGAGACAGAGAAAAAGAAGAGAGTGAAAGAGAGTGAGTGAGACACAGAGACAGAAAGAGAGAGAGAGAGAGAGAGAGAGAGAGAGAGAGAGAGAGAGAGAGAGAGAGAGAGAGAGATCAACTGCCAACATTGGAAGAGACAAAGACCTTGTTTCACTCGTTCAGCTCTGCGGAGAACACTACTGATCTGATTGATTGTCAAAGCACAAGTACTTTGCCCTTGACTAAAGACCTTGAAATGCCAATGAAGGCAAGAAAATCAAAGTCTCAAGCTGATTGTGCTAGAACCTTTCCTACTGAATCATGCAAATAATCATAAAAAGGTAGCTGCAAGTTTCAAAAGGACAGTGTTTAGAGAACATTATCTAAAGTTATCTAAAGTACAATTGTCATTGTAATTGAATACCGGTAGCAGAAATAAGTATGAAATAAAAATTTCACTTCAAGCTAATCATGCTTTGCAGAGACTGCTGTTTTTTTCACGTGGTGTGTCCTTGTTCTACCACCTTCTCGTTATGTTTGTAGTTGATTCTATTCTATTGATTAGGAGTTTGGATTTTGTGCTACCCTTGTTCATTTGGTTGTGCATTTTAAATTGCGTTTTCTGCCTTTAGTTGCTAGCTTTTTATACGTGTTTAAGTGTTACGTGTTGTACAGTAGTGATGTTTTATTTCTGAGTCTAGAGATTGAGAGTGTTTCTGTGTGCGAGTTAGTATTGCTTTACACATGGGCATTATGTAATTAATCATTGTATGTCTCTCTTACCTTAACAAGCAAATCATGATATTACATTGGATTGTGATCCACTTACATTGTACATATTTACAGAATTTCAGGTCAAATGAGAAAAAGTTGCGAATAACGCTTGTTAAATCTGGGTATCAAAAACGTAAAGCAAAATGAAATAAAGATGTGCGGGACAAAAAACGTCAACTGCTTTCCAACAATTTGTTAAAAGAAAGGTTTGTTAAATCACAAAGCTTTTTATGTACAATACTAACACGACTTCCTTTACGCTTTTCACAACTGTGAAACAATGACACACTTAACTATTAAACAATAGTTATAGTATAATGGCCAAACTACTATTATGAATATTACCAGTAGAACAGAGTATCTGACGAGAGACGCAGCCTCACACGCAGCCTCGTCACAAAGTTTTTAAACGTCTAAATACACACGTTTGAAATAATTTATTTTTATGGGATTTGTCATGGTCTTTAACTCCAAGAATGTCTGGATAGTTTTATCAGTTTAAAGTAAATGTTAAATTATAATACATTTTTGTATTTCCATTTTTTTGTTGATGTTGTTGCATCAAACTAAATCATTATTACAAAATGTATTACAAAATGTGTTTTCATTTTTTGTAAGGTCAAATGTTTCTGTAATTTAAATCACCTATCACTTATTTACCATGGCACTTTGATTAAGTCACTGCTGTGGTGCTGCTCTTTGGTCTTCTTATATGTAACGCATTGCATTCTTCACACTTGGACGGTAAATGTTCTTTTATCATTACTATGATTGTTCCAGACTGAGTCCTTCTGAACAAAGCAAACCAGACAATGCAGGGGAACTATGACAACAGTTATTGCATATTGCTAGCTTTTTCAGATTATGCCGAATAGTTTGCGCGGCAACTCAGTCAGAAGAGCTGGTGATGGAAACAACAGATCATGGGTTGGATTCTCTGGAAAAAAAACTGTACAATTTTAACTAATCTTGACAAATTTTGAATGGCAATATCGAGGTAATAAATGTAAGAGATAAAACGAGAATCACAATTTTTTTGCTTAGAACAAAGATCCAGATTATTTCACAATTCTTAAATATATGTAATTTTAAAAACATGTTACATAACAGGCATTTAAAAAAAACAAACGAGTTATGTGTCAAACAAATTGTAAATTGGAAAATGTGATCTTTTAGGTCTAGCTGCAAGTAGTGAGTGAGAGACAAGGAGATCGGCGGATGATGATCCGACACATTACTACAGCATTGCTACAATCTGACATGGCGATCGTTTCTTTTATTATCAATTTGTTGTTCTGATCACTTGTCTTTTAATGTCTATGCACATAAGTGACAGACTGTGAAGAGTGCTATTCATTCCCTAACCCGCGTAGCGCTGTTGTTAGCCTGGTGTTTGCATGGACTTAAAAAATGGGAATCTCCCAGATATAAGCTGGACTGAGGTTTAGCAGAAAAACCTGATGTTGACTCAGTGAAACACTCTGACAGCACGAGAAGTCAAGCTTTTACTTACATGTAGTTTTACATCCTCCCATAGTGGAAAAATGTACAGTTCTTTTGCATCTCACCACCTATACAGTGAAGTGTGTAACACACACACGCAGTTGTGGAATCTTGGATTAAAACACTAGTTCTAAAAGAGATTCTCCCAATGCTGATGTGAGGAACAAACGTAATCAAACTTACTTTGTAATGTAAACAGTTGCCATCCTAAAATCGTTATGATGTTGTCATGGCAAACAGATAGTGACGTCAGCGCTATCGGTCCATTCTGCTTTACGTGTGTTGTGTAACTACTCTATAGAAGCCGTTAGAGGTTAACCATACGTTGCGATGTTTTATGCATTGGTCAGCCACACGCAGGCTAAGAGCATCATTCCAACCGTTGAAACAAACGTGTTTGAAGCACACACACACACACACACACACACACACACACACACACACACACACACGCACACACATACGAGCAGCATCCCTGCACGAATGGGAAACGCACGTCACTCACCAGCGCACAGCAACGAACCGTCACTCCATGAACAATTCCAGATTATTTTTCTAACCCTGATACCGTATAGACAGTATTGCGTAGCGTCCGTCTCGTGCCAGGACGCGGCATCACCTGATCAAATGCTGCGTCGGTGCGGGGGCGTGACCACACGAAACGTCCCTCCCACTACACGTGCAGGTGATTGATGTGTTATTTATTACACTGAACCGGAAGCCATTGGATGGTCCTGAGGAGGGAAATGAGTCTAGTCTATGGAATCATGGCTGGAAATGCGCTCAGAAACTCAAATTCATATTTTACGTGTATTGACGCCTAGCTATTGTATCTAACAAAAACCTTTAGTGATGAAGCCTAATTACGGTATTATAGTAGTATGACGTTACTTTTTTCGGGGTAATTATCAAAAACAGAATTAAAACTGGTTCGAACATGTGTCATCTGTGACTATAATCATTACTATTTTTCTCTTCTGATGAGTGTAATCCAGGCCAGACATGAGACGGTGCAATGGTTTCAGAAGTTTTCCTCAATGTCGGACAGTGTTTACCACACTCTGCATTTACCCTTCAGTCGAACATTTAATATAAAGGCAATGAAATACACAGATTATAATTCATTTGAAGATTCCTGTAGGTTCTCTTGTAGTGCAGCGACCTCATGTGTTCTCTGGCTGTACTTACATGCACGCAAATAAATAAACACTCATCGTCATATGTATATATAGATTTTTATTATATCAAAATACAAAAAAAGTTTTATGGGGTTATTACATGAACAAAAGCGTTGGAAAATGTCAACCTAATAAAGCTATGCGCACATCTGGGCATCTGGTGATGTAAACAATGCAACGAACGGCTCTGCCTTTACTCAAAGCATCTGAGATGACACATACACTTCCTTTGTTTCATTTCTATGACAACAATTCATAGGTCAGGACAACTTTTTCTGTTTGATTTTTTTTTTTTTCAAATCATGATTAAAAGACATAAATGATTAAAAAAAGAAGAGAAACAAAAGGCTGCATACAAGTGTTGAGCAAGTTGGAAGTCGGAAGTTAGTTGTACAGATACGACACTAGCAGCATGAAGACACACCGACGTCTGAGAGCACCAGGACACTGAGCGGCCGTGAAGAACACATTGACGTGTTGATCACGAGAGACCCAACAATAACATGAGTTATAGTATCAATCATAATAAGTTACATAAGGCTTTGGTACAGCACCATACTGTTAAAGATAATACCTGAAATAATGCAATTAAAGAAGTCACTCATCGATGAGATCAAATCAACATATATTCCAAACACACACGTCAAATGGTTCGAGGTGTCGGGATGAAACCGTCTGCCCAGAACACACCTTTAGAATTCCAGTTGTAAACGATGTACAAACACAATGAAAAAGCAGTTTAAAAGCACAATGCAGTTTGAAAAATGCTTCGAATAAGCGCTAACATGAGGTTTAAAGTTAAAACAGTCATAAATTAGTGCATAATGCAGCAATTACATTCTAGTCTTCAGTGCTGGTTAATATGAACAGCAAAGAATAAGTAACCAAACATAATTAGAAGTACGTACATTATCAGGATTGGTACAAACAGCTTATAGTGAATTCGGACTAGTAAAAGTTAGTTGTCTGGAGAGGAGAGGAAACTAAATTGTTCACTAAGCACCATAAGAAGAAGCACAACAGAACACAGCAAGACCGTCGCGATCATGTGACGCCTCCTGCACCAATCACAGTGCAGTAGGCCGCCAGCTCTGCCAAATCAGTACAAAGCCTTCCAGGACAAGAAAGCAGATATAATTACACACTGAAACGCATCAGAGCCTGTGCTGATGTCACCAGGTTCTTCCATGAGCAGAAAACACAGTAAGGATACATATGTGGAACTAAAGAAGAGACAATCTATCGACAGCAGGCCAATATGATCCCAAAGCTGCACAGAAACACAGTGAGAACACAGTTCCTGCACCGGGAGAGAAGCTTTTATTGCTCGTCATCTGAGTCAAGCAGCTCCAGCTGGAGGAGACATAGCACCGAGTGGTTCAGTCCGCACTGCACTTCTGAATTGTGTAAACATTACGTGGTTTTCACTGGAGTTACTGAGTAATGAGTCCTTGACCGTTTACCCTGGTCATGGTTAGTGGTCTCTCTCCACACAGAGCTGAACTAGTCACTCACCAGCTTCCTGGGATCAGTAAGATCTGACAGAGACACGGAAAACACGGTCAAACGCACATCTGCTCATGTCCGCGGAAACAATTAGATTTAGAGCAAGGCTGAAACATTAAAAAATGTGCAAATAGCAAATCAAAAATAAATAATGAAGTTAGAGACGACAGACTGTCACGCGCACATCGTCTGACCCATCTACACATGAACATGAACTGAAGGTAAAAGAGAAATACATCATCATCAGATTCATCAAAGATCTTTTACTGTCTAGAGCAATGCGAAAACTCTTCATCATGCTGAACTAATGAGAAGGGAAAAAGTGCAAAAACTCCCCAGTCAAATATCTGACATAGTGCTTCATCACACACACACACACACACACACACACACACACACACACACCCCCACGCACGCACACACGCACCACAACACACACACACACACACACACACAAACGTTTGTCAATTAAACGCTGAGCTTGTTGTTTTGTTTAATAAACATTGTTGATTTGTTTAATAAATGTTGTTTTATTCAATCAACTGTGTTCTTTTGTCAGATAAACACTGTTCTTTTGTTTAATACGCGCTGTTGTTTTGTCTAATATACACAGGTTTTGTTTAATAAACACTGTTGTTTTATCTAATATACACCAAGGTTTTGTTTAATAAACATTGTTGTTTTGTTAAATAAACATTGAAGTTTTATTTAATAAACACTGCTGTATTGTCTAATAAACACTGTTTCCACTGTCCTATTCTGAGATTATTGTGAGCCATTTGAACACGTTTTGTCGTTTGAAATACATTCACAAATTTTGCCACAAAAAACGTTTTGGAGATGATCTGTTTGGCAATTGATCATTTTGATCGGCTAAACAAGACATCACAAAGCGGATGTAAGTTCTACATTCACCATCGGTTCGACCAACATGGTGCTCGCTCGGCTGATGCAGCAGCGGTTAGTAACTTGGTGAACACACACTCACACTGCTAAACGCATTAAAGGATGGATGATAAACTACAGGGTTGCAATACAATCTACCAGAATGATGATCAAAAATTCTGCAACTTTAGATTACACGTAGGTTTTATCACGGATTAGATTAAGGATTATTTTGTGTATCTATGTCTCCATTAGTCTTCACAACATCTACTGCACTTCATTTTGGTAAGTCTAATGCAACATTTAAAAAAATATTTATCCTCAAAAGTAACTGAACAATTATTCCATTCATTTCACCACTTCTATAACAGCATTTGTGCAAGTCATGGTCTAAATTAGATCAGCGCTGCTTCTGTAATTGTGTCTTAATATTTTAAATAAAGAAAAATGCTGACTAGTTTTTTCAGCACAGACTAATGAGAATTACATTTTTTTCCAATTGATGATTGGAGTCAAATTATTTTTCAGAATGAAAAACTTTGTGTGATTGTTTTAAATCAAGAAATGTTTCACATCGGTTTGTGAAATTGTAAAATAGTTGTGCTTTACACTTGACACAAGTTTCCACACACAGGGCTTGTACAACTACACACAGCCTGCACAAATAGCCATAGAAGTGCTGGAATATCTTTTTCTTTTTTTATTTGACGCATATTTTGTAGGACAAAAGAAACCAATTTCTACAGCGTATTCAACTCTCTATCCTTCACAATAATCACAACTCTGACACTGAAAACTCTGATGAAAACTGAAATGGACTGCAAGATTCGTCCTAGCATGGATTTCTCTCCATGTAAAAAAAAAAGAGAAAAAGTAAATCTGTAGTTTGTATCTAAAAGAGCACCCCTGTACTTCAGTGTACATTTACAGTAAGTACAGCCATGAGTAGAATATTGTGCCAAAAAAATGAAGATAACTTGTATTTAGTATAGACTGAATACAAAACAGTACTGAGAAGATGTCTATTGTACATTTTTGCGTTTGGGACGCACGTCTCTCAGAGCAGAGAGCCGTAGTTTGTGTCCACACTGGCCAGGAGGGATTTCTTCTCTTCTCTGGAGTGAAGCCAATGCAGCAGAGAAGAGAAGTGGAGACGCGAGGCCTTTCTAAGCGGACTCTTCCACTTTTTCTTTGCGGGAGATCTGAGATGTTCTCTGAGCACCGAGGCCTGAGACGGACGCCGCTGCGGGGTCTGAGAGGAGGACGCATCTGAAGGCATCGGAACAAAACCAGAGCACGTGAGACGCTGGGACCTTCAACTTTTGGCTTCCACAAAGCGCGTCTGTCCCATACTGTGCAGCGCCAAAGACACTGACCTGTCCGGTTCTTGAATCTCGAGTTGTTGTTCTTGTTGGCTGATTTCTTGGTTTTATTAATACAGTGATAAACGAGCGCTTCAAAGCTCTCAGACCCTGAGGGGAATCTCACGGCAACGAGATGCTCCCTGTGGGAGACAAACACAGGCTTGCATTACTCTGAACAGCCACATGCGTGCGCTGGCGTACACCATTACATCAATCCAATGAACGTTCCCATGTCAGAACCTTTGTAACAAAATGAACTGTCAAAGTCGGGTTAGAGCAAAGAGGATAAATCTTGATCTTGATTCATGGCAAACTACTACTGATACGCTGTAGAACTGATTTATAAAATGAGCTCCTTTTGTGCCAAAACAGCACGTGGACCTTTGCAAGTAAAAGCACATCATTATTACTTCCGGTACTCAGGTGAGTTGGGATTTGCTTTCAGATTTCACTCTTTTTCTTCCAAATAAGCCTAAATGTTACCTCGTGTGGCCCACAAAATCAATGTACAGCTATAGCCAAAAGTTTGAGGTTCTATTAAACGGATCACATTTCCTGCAAAGTGTTGGCAGAGATCACAACACTCAAACTTCCAGACTGAAGAGTCAGAAACACAAAGCGTTTACAGTCTCTCCTGCTGCTGAGGCTGTGGAGAAAAAAAGTGAAAAGTGATTAATAGACCGAGGGAGGAGGACAGGCTGAGCCGTCACATCAAACACACTCCGTTTACCATGAGAACACTGTACGGTGGCTTCACCATGCTGACAGGAGAAGAGATGGCAGGGAGGGAGAATGGCCAGTAAAGAAAAGTCACATCAAAAAAAAAAACAATCCACTACAACGACAAATGTCACGGGAACTTTTAGTCTGCAAAATTGCTGCTACTGTCTACATCTGCAGAAGAGATGTTTAGAAAAGGCATGCATGAAGAATTTTTGGACATGGACCTGTTTTAAAGGGGAATATCAACTGGTTTTAAATCAGGCACAATAACCATACTGGAGAAATTGGAACCTATATGCAAAGCATGTAATGTATACAAAATCATGTGTCTGTGCTTTTGTTTGCTTGTTATCTCTTGTTTACATGTGTGAAAAAATATCAGTCATTCCCCTTTAAATTACAATGATTTAAGGCCCCGCCTGCAAACCCCTCCCCTTTCAGACATGGATTCGACCCTTACCTATTGTGGTGTAGAGGACCGGGTCACAACAATGCTGCCCAGATAGCTGAGATCAATCAAAAAACAAAGAGTGTAAGACTACTAGAATCTCCAAAGAAAAGTGCCGTCTCTAGTCTACATGAGGATGGTTGTTGCAAGAGATGAGCACACACTCATCCCTGGCAACAAAGGCCGCCCAAGTAGGCCACCGTGATGGTCAAAGCCCTGGATTAGAGAAAAGGAGAGAGATGGAGGAAATGAGCTGGAGAGAGTGAGTGACTGATGTGATCTGGCCACAAAAGAGGACAAAGAAGAAAGAGCCATGGATGAGCCTGTCATGGATGCACAAGAAAAGCTTCCTTAACTGTGAGAGTTATACACAATGCTAAAACTTTAAAATCGCAGCCTATCTCAAAATGACACTATTTAGAATCAAACATTATTTAAGCACAAATTACTTTTTTAAAATCGGCTTTTGGAAAAAGTCCCGATAGTTATGCTGGAGGAAATGGGATTAGTTTTAGATGTTGATGTAAAATAACTTGAATCAAAACTTGCAAAAGCATGGAAGTATCGCTTTTGTGACACATATGGTGATTAACTCATTTGATGATCTTGTTTGTCATTTTGCAGCCTCCAATGGTACGGTTCACCTACCCTGGAGAGGGTTCTGAGGGGAGCATCTCCTCATCTGTCCTTCTCTGTGATGGCATCTGGCCGAAAGCATCACTGCTCTCCGCGGGGGGTGATGGGGACTGGGAAGGGTAGCTGGCCGCGGCTGTGGCGTAGGCCATGTGGGCGCGGTAGCTGAGGCTGGGGTGCTGGCTGCTCTGGCCTTGGGTGGGCGAAGTGGCAGGGGAAGAGGAAAGAGACCTCCTGGAGAAGGATACGCTTGCAGGGTGACGGGCACTCTCGGGCATTTCTTGAGAGCGGGAAGACCGCAGGATGCTGGGACGGGGTGGGGGGCGAACAAGAATGTCTGGGGAACCGGCATGCGAGCTGGGTGGGGTTTGTGTAAGAGGCGAGAGCCGTGACGGCTGCAGGACCACCTGTTGCAGGCCGAGATCCATCCTTCGTGCTGCTCTAGGGCTGAGCCAAGGCTGTGCCTCCGACCTCCAGCCATCTGAGCTCTCACTCTGCAGTGTGCTTGGGCTCCCCATGCGGGCTGTGGCGCCTGAGTAAGGCAACACCGGTACACCCATACCGTGAGCAGTGTGTCTCAACTGCCCCAGACTCTGGGCCTGTTGCATAGTCATATGCTTGGCTGAAGGGCCCTGAGGTGGGAACCTGCCAGGGGATCGGCTCATGTGGGCTCTCGGGGCCTCTAGCTGGAGAAAAGCAGAGCTCGACGGAGGCTGAGTGGTGGTGCTTAGAGTGCGACCATGAGAGGGATATGGTGGCGGCTCAGGGAGGTCCCGGTGGAGATATGAGGAATGGCGTGGTGGAAGAGAGAGACGGGGACCCTCCTGACCCAAAAAGGGAAAGTCAGGAGGCTGCCAGATCTCGGTTGAGCGAGAGGAGGGAGGGCTATGAACAAGAGGGAGAGAATGGCCACTGGTGCCGTACTGATGGATCCTCAGCTCCTCCCTCTCCTCTGGGATGGTGGGATGACGGAACCCCCCCTCTGGGGGGTATGACGGTGAGGAGGACATGGCGGAACTACGTGGGCTAACATCCGGCATGTAAAACGGAGGGTGAAGCTCAACCTCAGCACCACTACCAATGTAGCCGTAGAAGGGACCTGGAGGGAACACTCTGTGAAATTGGGAGACCCGGCTCTGCCCTGTGGCCTGTAGCCCACTACTCTCCGAAATGCTCATACCTTCCATAGGCCTCTGGAACCGGGGGCTGTAGGCTGGGGGTTGCATGTAGGAATCCTGGCTGGAGGACACGGGGGAAATCTGGGGCCTGAGGGTGGCCATGACTGGGGGAAGGGGCCCTGGATCATCATTCTCCTCATCCGACTGGCGGAACTCAGGGTACATGTCGGATTCCTCCACAAACGGAAAGCCCTCAATGCGTCTAGGCTTGAGGGACAAATCCATTTCACTGGGGTCCATAACAAATCGGCCATCAGGTCCACGACTGATGAGCTCGATGGGAGTGGTGACTTCAGCCTCATGCTTGGACACGCTGTACTTCTTACTGGTTATTGCTCGTTTTGTTTTCTTGTAGAGGGAAAGCTCTTTCTCTTTCCTTGGACTTGGCAACTTCTTAACATACAGACCATGTCCACCCAAGCTGGCCAGAGAAGAGGGTCGGGAAGATGCAATGCTCTCCGGACTGATCTTCCCAGAGGACAGCCTGTCAGTCAGACATAAGAGATAAAGTTCATATATCAGTGTGGTCATACCTCACTTCAACTGGAGCCCTTTAAAACAAATTAAAAAAACCTTCAATCACAGTAATGCAAATGAAGCTTGTGCTTTCCAAATTAGATTCTGTCAAATGTGACAGCATTCTGGTTGATCGAATGACAATCCTATGTCGCTCTCCTATCAATAGTCATCAGATGCACATTTATCGCTCTGATTTAGGAGAAACAATTGAAAATAATGAACAAATCACACAAAGACAAATGTAATATTTCAAAATGAGGACGTAACACAGAAATATGTATATCACACAGGCAGCAGTGGGTAAATAATATATGGACTAGATTTCACCTAAATTCTTCAATCGTAACCCAATAAGGAGCAGCTGAGGGAACACATTCCCTATTCCCTAAGTGAACAACATCTTGGCTTCGCACCACTAAATGGAAAGCATGCAGCGTGTGGCATGGCCTACGGCAGTAAAAGGTGGCACTCACTGAGGGCTGGTGGATGGGGCCCTGAAGCTGCTCCTGTCTGGCTCTTCCCAGTAGGGCTCAATGCCAGGCAAGGGGGTAAGAGGAGGCCTGCGGCGAGAAACACAGTAGAGATGGGGCAGAATCGGCCGGGCTACCGCTCCACAAAGCTAAGTGGAAATGGGTAAGATGGGAGCATGAGACTGCTGCTCTATGAAGACCAGAATGGAATCAGATAAGAGCGTGAGTCCCAGTTTGACCTGGGTGGATGCTGCTACCCGCTACATTGCCGCTACTTTAGCTCGGGTTTAATGGGGGGTTGACATGCTGCCGTGCCTGAATCGGGCGAATCAGACTAGCTGGTGGCATTAAACTATATACTTCTGCACTGAACGTGTGTGTATGTGTGTGTGGCAAAAGAAAGAGAGAGAGAACGCTTGAGGTTACAAGTTTAGTGGACATCAGTGTCACTGCGCTAAAGACTAATAGACTCTTAGCAATCTGCCTCCATGCATCTCTCACAGAAGCGGCGCATTCTGAACATGCAGCCGCTCTCAGCTCACGTGTGTGATGGATGTCATCGTGCAGAAGTACTCACGGAGATTCAATGCTTTTCCTTGTGTGCGTAATTGATAATGGAGGATCTAAAGGAAATCACCACAAAACACAACATCAGGGCAAATAACTCCTCCAGAACATTACCTAGGGTATTATTTTAAGGTTTAAAACCTTTTGTAGCTCATCTTCATTTGGTTTTAAACACGTACCGCGCTTGCGTTTGAGCTTCCGGCGATGTTGCCTGTTGACGAAGCAGGCCGCCAGCGTGCTAAAGAGGATGGCGGCGGCCAGGAAGCAGATGGTGGCCACTATTCCGGCCACCACTGGCTTGGCCAAGCCCTCGTCTGACATTTCTGTGGGAGGGAAGGGATCTGAGAGAGGAGACATGCTCCATAACATTAAAGAATGATGGAAGAATGGCAGCAAGCACGTATTCAGGCTAAACTACTTTGCTGCTGTTAGTATGCAAAAAAGAACCATCACAAAAAAAGCCTACTGATCCAATCTGAGAGAGTCTGAGTCCATTCAGATGTCTACTAAACGGAAATGAGGTATGGTGTGTGTTTTAAAAGTAGCCGAGAGCTTCAGGACTCAAGAGTATTCCCTCAGAATCGATCAATGCAAAACAAGTTTGTTTCATTAAGCACTAACATGAACTATCAGCAGGGGGCAGTAGAGGTTAAAGCAATGAACTGGAGCGCTGTAGCTGTGGCTCTTCTTCTCACCTGTACTTGACACTCCCACCACATTACTGCTCTCACTGACAAGATCATCCATTACAGCGAGTGCTCGGAATTCATACCAGGAGTCCTAGCAGAGAGAAAAGCAGGTCAGTGGGTTACAAATCCAGAGAGCATCAGGCTGAAGTGTCTAGGATAGAGGCACATATATTTGTAGGAAGTTTACAAACACAGTCACAATCCCTGCAGAAATGCCTCCTAGTGACAGATTTCACAAGTTCGTGACAGGACACGTCCCGATGGACAGAATCCGTTTATTAGGATGTTACCTGAATGAGGTCTCTTGCTATTATCTCAGTTTCAGTGGCAGGAATCAGATCATCTAGAATCTCCCATCGTTCCCCTAGGCGAAATTCAATGATGTAGCGATCGATGGGTGAAGAGTGATTGGCTGGAGGGAGCCACGTCAACAATACACCCTGCTGTGTCCGGTTGGCTGTGAGGCACCGCGGCGGAGTTAGAAGCACCATTGGTTCAGGGGTACTCAGAGGAAACCCTGAAATATGTAGCATTTTAAAACATCACACAACACACACACACTTGCTTGTGTGAAAGCGCAGCCCACCTCCAGTAGTCACAGTGACTACCTCGCTGAAGGGGCCGGTGCCCAGCTTGTTCTGGGCCAGCACACTGAATTGATAGGCAGTCTTTGGCTCCAAGCCTTGCACTGCAAGCCACGTTTGAGATCCGGGCACAGGTATGGACAGCCAATCATGCGGTCCTAAATCATTCTTTATTTTCCTAATAGAGAAATAAAAACATGTTTTTTTTGTTTTGTTTTTTTAAATCCTGAGCCAATGGCTTTACACAACTATTTCACCGTGTTTCCCTTTTTAGGGAAATTCTAACTTAAGGGAATCTTTAAAGTAAGCTTTTCTGGTAAGAAGATAATTCTATTTATTTTGAGCCCCCTACCCAAGTCTGGTTCATATCTTTGTGCTGTTTGTAGAAGTTTTGAGTCTGTAGCACTAGATTTCCTATTGTACTTGTACGATTATTTTTCAAATTGTTGTTAAAGAATGTCCACCTCTGAAACTTCAAATGATTGGGTCAAACAGGCCGGAATACGTGACTTAATCAGCTCATTTTAAATTTTGACTCTTAATTCGTGTAACTGTGCAGCTTCCACAGCTGATCAATACTAATATCACATCTTCTTTACTCTTCAGCCCATCAGGCTCTTTGACTGCGGGTCCAGTGATGTCATAAACAAGAGGGTGAATATTAACTTGTGTACAGTAAAGCTGCAGACTGCCAACTACTCTCATCACCCTCAGTTTTCATCACTTCAGCCTTCATCACCTCAATTGTTAACATTATAACATCACTGTGCAATATGTATAATTACTTTCCTTAAGTGTTGTAAATGTTGCCTGTGTGTATATGTTTATGTCCACCGTGAGGGAGAGTGACCTGACTTACACCGGGCCGTACCACACGGAGAAGGTCTGCTCGAAGCCTCCGTCATAGCCCGGCTCCCACGATACATTGGCAGAGCTGGTAGATGCCGACACGTGCACATTGGTCGGCGCGTGTGGACTGGTGCCTGTCAGAAGAGTAGACTTTGGTAGCACTGCTCACACACAGTCCCTTCACATTTTAGGGAAATTATAAAAAAATAGTGTGAACGCAACATTTTTTTTAGAACTGATCAATCACGAGGCCCAAGAAAATAAAATAAAAAATTCCATTCCATCACTAGTTAGCATTGACCTTTAGTAGCACATCTGTTAGTTGCCATCATTGCTCCATGTATTGCTTAATCTTATAATATTTAATCCAGCACACCATGAGCGAGCCTGAGATTGGGCTACTGTACAGTATGTGATGTATGGTATGTACAGTAATGGCTAACTTTGGAGGTTTGGCTCTGTGTCATAACCTTCCTGTCTGGCAGAGACTGAGAAGTTGATTTTGATACACATACTGTATATCCATATGTTATATTACACTATACTACAGTTACACATTAAAACCAAACTCCTGCTCTTCAGTCCCATTGTCATTGTTTGATATTTCTTTGCAGTCTCAGACCTTTGAAAAGCTGAGAACCATGTCCAGACCCTTTAACTGAGAGAATTAGCTAAACCTGTCTTCTATACTGTGCATGTGTGTGTGTGTGTGTGTGTGTGTGTGTGTGTGTGTGTGTGTGTGTGTTTCCATGCTGTGAGAGAAATACCTATTACAAACAGACGGGTGCTGGCAGTGATGCTCGTTACTACATTGGTGGCAACACATTCCCATTCCCCATGATCCTCTTTGCTTAAAGACATGAATTGTAAGCTACCACTTGGTAGGACGTTGTGTTTGCTTCTGCTGGGTTTTCCGACCTTGGTTTAGCAAGAAAAGAACAGTTCAATCATTTTAAACTTCTGATATGTGATGAAGCCAGAACGATTCTTCAGTTTGCGCTACCTTTCTCCACACTATGGTTGGAATCTCCGGGTCTCCAGAGGCGGCGCAGGGAATAACCAGTTCTCTTCCCGCCTCCTGCCGATACTCCCCTCCCGGCCTCACGTTAAAGTAAGGTGGGTCCTGTGGCCACACACAACCGTGAAACCAAGAACAATTACACACAAGAGCGTCTCTGTACCTTTAGCACCAGAGTGGCTGGAGGGGACTGTCCCATGGTTCCCAGGACATTATAAGGCACACAGGTGTAGGTGCCAAGGGAGTCTTCAGTAACCTCTGCCACCCGGATACTTCCGTCCAGCATTTGGCTCCATCCAGGATACTGTGACAGGGTAAAGGCGTCAATGCTTTTGCCATCGACACAACCGACCAATGACAGACCTTCTCGATCCGGAGGGGATAGCCATCTTTTTCCCAACGGACAGACGTGACTGGAGGATTGGCATCTACAGGGCAGCGGATTATCCCTGGCAACTTTCTTGGGACGTAGATGACCGGCGGCATGTTTAAAACACGAGCAGGGTCTGCAGACATCGTTCAGACAATGTGGTGGTGTTGAAGAAAAAATATATACAGTGGTACCTCTACTTACAATATTAATTCTTGACGAGAGTAAGACAATGTCAATTGACATATTAACATTTAAATGCCCTTGTCCATTCCAAGCCCCCCTAAATTCAGACAATTGTTTAATTTATGCTTATAAATGACAAAATATTGGTAATAACAGCAATAAAAACATGTTACATAACAATAAATAAGTATGTAACAAGTACTGTGCGCTCCTCGCTTCTCCCCTACATTCTTGAGGACCAGTTAGTCAGGAACAAACTAACTTATTTTGTATTTTGGAAGCAAGTCTGTAACTTTATTTTTGTTTATTTGACGTGTGAGAAGATTTAACAACTGTTTATTTACACTCCCTGCATATTAGCGGTAAGCAAAAGACCTAATCTTGTCGCTACAACACTGTCGTATTGTAAAACATTTTTGTTATGGCAGAAGATATTTTTTTGAAGACGAGCTTCGTAACTCAAATCCTTCGTTAGTAGAGACACTAAGTCGAAGTACCACTGTGTTTATCAAACGCATCAGAAAGGAGGAACAGAGGATTAGACAAACTGACTATCAGATTGAAGCTCTACTGATGTTCTATTGTAGAAAACTACCGGGCTCTCTCCATCACGTCTGTCACATAACTTACCTTCGGCTGCTACCATAAGTCTAACCCTCAAAACTCAAACTAAGACAGATATATCTGCAGTACAGAGTAGAGAGAAGACAGCAGGACAGGCTCCAACTTCAAAGAAGAGAGAGATGGTACTAATGAGGCAGCAGAGCCACCATAGTGTTACGGCTTAAAAACGGGCTTCAAGTGTATTTGAAAAAAAAAAAAACCATTGATGTTGATGTTGATGCAAACGTGTTAATGATTATATACTGTATAGAGAGTTTTTCTGCCAGTCGTATGCTTTTATTTTGCTTTATCTGCCACACCATAAGTACAATGATGAAAGCATAATCTGACTAAACTGGTCCCTAGATTCTCCATCACAGGAACACGTGTCGTTAAAGCATTTGAAGACTCTTGGAACAGAGTTCTTCCTTTGTTCAATATGAGATTATTCTGACAAAACAAAGAAAGTCATGAAACTCCATTCTCCAGGCAGAACTACAGTTTTAACAAGCGTCTGTTGCATAACAACACAAGCATGCTATTTACAGCCCGTTCTGTGACGTTCTTCCACCTGCAGCAGCTGCTAATGAGAGTCACTCGCTGCTGTGGCTTTAAGGCGCACACACACACACACACACACACACACACACACACACACACACACACACACACACACAATTATTTCAATACTCGCACTTTCTCACAGGTTGATTTAGAACAGTGGTTCCCAACCTTTTCTTGTTTGAGGCACCCTTGGAAAGCCTTTCAAAAGTTCCCGGCACCCTTATAAGGAAATAGATTTTTAAAATCTCCATAGCTTTATTATTATTATTTATTTATTTGTTTCATTTCGAGAGTTTGCATGCAACAACACCTTATAAATAGTCCTAGATGATATGAGGATACTGTTTATACTGATTCTGCCTTAATAAAAAAAAAATTTTCCACGAAATTTTGGCAGCACCCTCAAAAGATCTCACGGCACCCTTTAGTGCCACGGCACACTGGTTGGGAACCACTGATTTAGAAGGTTCCATTGTTGCCACTCGTTTTGTATTCCTTTCATTATTCCTATCATTCTTTCTCTAATTTTGAAAATCCGGAATTAAATGTTCCAATCTTAACATTTTATGTTTTACAATCAGAGTTCCCACGCATGTTTCTTGAGTGTGCTGTTTTAAGCTAAAGATATCCACCGAAGTGAAATGATACATATATCATTTATATTTATATATTATATATTATTTTTATATATTAGCTTACAATTGTGTTTTTTATAGCTGGTTCATTTAGCTGATGCTATGGAATCCCGTTTTCGCCCCTTAAAAAGAAAGTAATTTCTCAGTGAAGACAGAATTCTGACTTTAAAACTATTTATAAAACTGTAACTATAAACTGTTTTTCCAGCTGTTTTGAAAGTAAACTAAAAAGTGCAATTGTCATTAGTTCTCAATATTCCAGTATTAAAATCTCCAACTTTGCCTAAAATACCTAACCTGCCTTTTTTTGCTGCGTAGATTTTGGATCTCATGAATTCTCACGAATTTCAATCTTGTGACTCTTGAATTTGGTAATGTATTGAAGATGCCTTTCTAAATGCACCCCGCATGCGCATTAACTCTGGCTTACCAATCAGAGGTTAACGTTCTGTCCATGGTAATGGTTAAACAGGTTAAGCAAGTTAGAATACACCCCTGGTTTCCACACATCACAACAACATCCAGACCTGCTCTTCCCATCCAAAAGAAAATGGTTTTATTCTGAAATATTCGAGGCTCATAACCGAAGCTTTAATGAAGTATTTCAGCTAGGCTAAGTAACGAGATATGATGAGATGATGATAATGATGATGATGATATGGACGGGTTTTTTATTTCAAAATAAATATGAAAAAAGTCATTTAACCCATTTTGGCAACAGCGCTACCCACTACACTACCATCAACTCAAGCTCAGGAATAACAAAACCCTCGGTCACTATCAACGACTAGCCACCGCTTGATATTTGCGTTGGTCTCGGACTAAGAAAAGCGCTATACAAATGAAATGAACTTGATATGAAGACCTCAGTGAATCACAGGAGGAGATACTCACACTGGACGGTGAGGAAGGCAGAAGCAGAGGGGGAGATGCCCAGACTGTTGCTGGGGCTGCAGGTATATTTCCCAGCATCCTCAGGCTTCACTCTGTAAATGATGAGTGTTCCGTCAATAAAGATGCGGACACGGAGCTTCAGGTCACTGCAGGGAACAGAAGAGATGTTAGTGTAAGCGGGAGAATTACTTTTATGAGGTGTGTTATATATTAACAGTTCACATTGGATTGTGTGTGTCAGGTCAGAACATAATGAGCTATAAGGCTATACTGCTTCTCAATCCTTCAAACCAGAGGTCATGCCGTTTTGGCTCTTCTGATGGCTGCATCTGGCTCGCAGACAGAAGATCAATGAAAATAAAATAGAGTAAAAAAGGCAAAACTATTTCTTGTATTTCAATCCATTATTTCTCATTACTTTGGCTCTTGGGATCGGCTGATAATTCTGTGAGGTGAAGTTCCAATCACTAGAATCTAGTTTTTTTTTATTTATTCAAGTAAATTGAAATCAAATTGATACATGATAAGTGGCATTCATGGCTCGCTCTGCCCAAATGGTTCCCAAAATTCTTCCCAAGTGTTTTTCTTTAGGCCTTTGACAACACAATGATACGATAAAGTTGTGGTAAAGTGTGTAATAATGTGTACGAATGTGGGTCAGTGTGGATCTCGGTCATAAGTTTACTTCTTGAAGTAGACGTTGTCTTCTTCCCAGAACCAGGTGTATGTCAGGTTGCCAGGATACGCCTCTGCTTGGCACGTAAATTGGGCATTCTGGGATATGTTAACAGTGACATTCTCAGGTGGTGACACGATGTATGGAGGACCTGGTGAAAACAAATTGAGGATCACGGGTCACAAGAGAACTGAAGACCCACATTCACAAGCGTCTGTTCCCTGACTGTCTACCACACATACACTCTGGATTACAAAACTTTACTAAACTCATTCATAATAACTCAACATTGTCTATGGAATCAAATTAGTGCCTCAAATGTCAAAGGTAAATTTAAAAGAAAAGGACATTTTCTTTGTTTTTGTATGTTTTTTTAATTTTTTGCTTGCAATCTTTACATTTTCTATTTTAACTTTGTCGGCTCAGATGTTTTTGTGCATTTGGATTCTTGGCACTAGTTTCACTTCACAGCACTTATTCTGATTGGCTTCTGAGAGTGTGATTGCCAGCTCCTTCACCAGGAAGTGGAAAATGAGTTCAGCGAGGGATTGCTGTTTAATATTCTGGTGTAGTTTTTAATACAATAAACTAATAAAGAAAGCGTTAATTTTGCACAATTTATTAATTTTAAATTAATCTTTTGGTGGCAAGACATTAGAATACTTCTGAATAGCAGTCAACATCATTGTCTCTCTACATCAACAATATTATGAAACTAAAATTAAAATTAATATTATATAATACTATCTAATATTATGAAGAGACTGTTTACTAAAGGTTCAAATTGGTTTGACATCTCCAAAATGAGGATCTTGAAAGACGCCTTAAAAAACATGTATTTGTATTAGTATTTCCTCACGTGAAACTAGTGATAAAAAACCCAAACGCAAAAAAACAATACATTAACAAAAAATTTCACTTTTCATAAATGTGATGATTGCAAGCGAAAAATAAAAAACAAATAATGAAAACGTAAAGCCTTTTCATTCGTCTGAAATTTACGTTTGATAATTTTGGCACTAATCTGATTACATACTTGTTCCTTTGTAACAAACACACACACACCCACACACACACACGCACACGCACACACACACACACACACACACACACACACACACACACGTACACGTTTCAGTAAATTTATCTTCGACTAATCCATTAAACTGACAATGATTCAAGTTTTTTGATTGGAAGTGATTTCATGACGTGTGATGGATCCTCTCCTCATCACCAGAGTTGATCCCATGCTGCTCCTCAGTGAAGATTCCGGTTTGCTTATTGCCTCGTGATTGTCACCTTCTGTACATCTACACAAATCACTAATAATTTTCCCCATTTAGTGGCCTGAAGTGTTTCCCTTCCTCCATTCATGATATCTGCACTAGTTTGGTAATATGAGGTGTGGGCAGACAGGAAGCTCCTTCATGTTTTTTCCAGTTGTGCTGTGCTAATAAATCACACAATCCACAAGCAGTTGAAGCCCAACGTATCTCGATCTAAGAGCGTCCTGGATCGCGCAGCAGTTATGTGACAGAATCAGGAAGGATTGCTGACAGCTTTGCTTATTAAAATGAAGTTGCAAGATGCCTTTCAACTGAGAGCTTCTCTAGAGGCTGTTACTAACCCAAACAGCAGATGAGTTCCGACTCCATCAGACAGTTCCCTCTAAATCAGTCAGTTTTTGTCTTCTTACTTCATTTCTCAGCCAATCCGCAAAAGCAAAACGAACAAAACCATTTCACAAGAAGCTGGTCTAGCAACCTGGACCCATAGTAGTTAATAAACTACTCAGATAAAGAATAAAGCACAGGGAATGTGATTAATTAAAACTACATTTATAATAGCTGCTGTCCACGAGTTATATCTTAACTGGCCACTAATTCCATGGTGTTTTTTCTCCATCATCCGCTCTGTGCTCGTGTGAAGACTGCTCCGTGTTCCTGCTCTGTATTCACGGCCGCGCTTCACTGCCATAAATCTGACTGCAGCAAAAGCCACTCAGTCAGTGACGGGCAGCTTGCTCATGTTTCCTGTCACACTGTACACAGCCCACAAATAATAATCCAAAGCATTTCATCATTCAGTACAAACGCTGACGCCGTACCCAACATGACTGTGGACCAGCATCAGCTGCTGAGTCAAACCAGACCAGGAACAAACGTCTGCCAATCAAACCTCTCCCCTAATGTCACTCAACACCCCTCTCTTTCTCTTTCTGCCTTTCTCTCTCTCTCTCTCTCTCTCTCTCTCTCTCTCTCTCTCTCTCTCTCTCTCTCTGTTTCTCTGCCTAGATCTATCTATCCATCCATCCATCCATCCATCCATCTATCTATCTCTTTCTCACTCTCTCTCTCTCTTTCTGTCTGTCTCTCACTCTGCCACTCCCTCTTTGTATCTCTCTCTCACCCTCTCTCTATCTGTCTGTCTGTCCGTCCGTCCGTCCGTCCGTCCGTCCATCCATCCATCCATCTCTTTCTCTCTCTCTCTCTCTCTCTCTCTCTCTCTCTCTCTCTATCTATATATATATATATATATATATATATATATATATATCCCCCCCTCTCTATCTTTTTCTCAATTTCACAGTATTCATCTGTGTCTCTGTCTTTCTCACTTGCCCTCTCTTTATCTCGCTGTCTGTCTATCACTGCCCCTCCTTTCTCTTTCTCTGTCTTTTTATGCATGAATTAGCAGCACATCCTTTGCTATAGTAGTGTATTGATTCATGAGGCAATACACTTTAGCAAAACAAGAATCAGTTGATAATGAATGGCTAATAAAAACATTTCAGAGAAAGCTTTGTTTCAGCATGTCTTTATCCGTTTTACTCACGTTATAAAAAGAAAGGTTCCACACGCTCTGTTCAGAATAAAAACAGATGTGGTAAACTGTTTCAAGTCGTCTCCTACACGACGTGAATTTAAATTTCTGATAGGGAAAGTGTCACCTAGAGCACCGCATTATCCTTCAAAGTTATTTTCTGTCCAAACAGTATTTTCGATGCAAAATGAAACAACAGGAGCATTACTACACTGCTTTGTAATGTTGCTCATACCTAGTACTACAGCTTAATTATTTTCTAGGGTACAGGGAGCCTGAAACAATCTCAGCATTTTTGTCCCATGTAAAGACAGAATTACACTACGGCCAATCCAGTAACGTTCCACTGTAACGTTTTGTAGGTTTTTTTGGGTAAAAGTGTCCGCCAAATGACTGTAAAGAAATGTAAGTAAAGTAACTCAGACATACGGTATGTGGAATTTGGCATTTACAAATCATTCACTTGAAGTAAAGTGAGTATGTGTATTAGAGAATCTTTGCTTTATTTAATGATTCTTATCTTTGCTTTGTTTAATGAAACTTATTTGCTCAGTGTTTAGGTGGGTCACCCATGGGTCTTTCTGCTTAAAACAAATACAACTGTTTTATTAGGTGTCGTAAAGCCATGTCAGCGGATAGATTGTCAATAAGTAGAAGACCATTTCTGGAAAGGACACACACAAGATTCCCAAAAAAAGACTGAGACAAGGGGTAAGTTTTAGTCGCTCAGAGATGATGTTTGAGAGACCACCTCTTCGAATTCCATTGTAATCGCAAAAAGAAAACTAAATTCTGTAGTCGTGGTATATTCAATTCAGCTATTCACCATGAAATAACGTGAGGTGTCATATCAAAGTAACTGAACAGAGTGTATCAGTATAACCTCTAGGAGCCATTTCGAAATTGCTCTGCATTTAACCATTCAGTGAAGTTACACACACAAATCCGGAGAAGTGGGCAGCAGTGGTGGGGGTCATGTGGCTATCTTGCTCAAAGACAGTTTGACAGGGATTCAAACCTGCAAGGCCCGGGTGGACTAAACCCCAACAGCATTTTGCCTTTCCACACAAAATTATTTAACAGTTGAACTAATCGTAGCGGACCACCACATCAGACACCTAATTATCCCATAAGATCATATCTAGAGTTAAAGATCCTGCCATGTCTGGTGCTGAGAACACACATGCACACGGCTGCGGCGGTGAAGGAGAACGAGGCATGAGCGGTAACTGTAAACCTGCAGTAAATCTCCTCCATCGCTCGGAACAGCTTCTACTGGAAGACTCCATTAGAGGCAGAATGACAGGAAGTGATCTATGTAGATGGAGCGGACCGACCATATCGACTGCCAAAGATGTGCTTACAGTGACGAGCCATAAAAGCCCAGCCGTCACAGCACTGATGTGTCCACACACCGTTTCACTAAGAGAGTCTAATTAACCGAGGGGCAATGACGGCTTCACGTCTTTTTATTGACTAAACCCAAAGAGTGCAGTGGCAGAACAACGGCAGCCGTGGAATAAGCCTCACGGCAATAGTGTTCTTTGTGGTTCGCTGTTATTCTTTACAGAAAGAAGAAGGAATGAACTCCTTACCTTGAACCAACAGGCGTGTGGTGTGCAGCGCCTCCCCCTGGTCACTATGGGCACGGCAACTGTACGCTCCTCGATCCTCCCGTGAAATGGCCTGCACCGTCAAAGTCCCGTCACTCACCTTAGAGCAAAACACAGCACAATCTGAGAACTCCTCTCCAACCATTTGATTTCGAGTCCAATGTTGGATTGGAAATTAAAGTATAATTGTAATTTCACATAAACAAGTAACATAACATCGGAATCAGTTTTGGTTTTGTAGGGCGTCCTTGTACATAGATACATGTATAATTACACATTGGCCTACAACACTGAATAATAAAAGGCACAACACAGAAATACACTTTCAAGGATTTGAGCACAGCTTTTACAGAAGTGTACAGCACAGACCAGGTAAACATTTACGAGTTTAAGGTCATAACATGAACATACAGTTCATGCATTCACAAATATGAATTTCATAATAAACAATCATCATCGAAATAAACAAATCATATTGCACGCACGGTATTACTACGACTCAGTTCAATGGATTGAGCAGAACATCTTTCTGAACAATCCATACTAAAAAAACGTATTAAACCATGTTTGAGTTTTCAAAAAGCAATGCCTTCACCACAATCCTGAATACTTTCTAAAGCGTAATAAACCCTAAAGAAGACATGTGAGCCGAGAGCTTTATTTACACTCACACCATTGTGGTAATCGAACATGGCGTCTGTGACTCTTGCTCTTTATAGCTTTACAGCATTCTTCCTTTTCTCCAGCTTCTAGCCATGGAAGTAAAGAAAAGACCAGAGGACCACCAGCCTCCTCACAGTCTTCTGAAAGGTGAGGTCACGACCCATGTCTGTAATCAAGGCTGGTTCACAGTGACACCGACCTGAAGTGAGAGCCAAGAGATCGAGCGATTCAGTCCGTGTAAATATGACGCAATGTAAATGCAGTAAAATCTAATTTTACCGATCAATTAAAAAAAATGTGATGTGGGATGGCTTCACCGTCATCCAGGTTTCAGAAACACATAGTTCAACTGAATAACTGAATAACAACTTTTCATAGCATTGTAAATTCAATTAATATTTCATAATAACATCAAAGATTTCCAAAGTATAACATGATTAAATGTTCACAATGAATTGACAGTGTTTTCACCGGGATTCAAGTTGGTGATCTGCTCAGCAAGCAGTGTCTCTCTTCTGAATGGCGAGAACCTCGCCGTGTGAAACTAGTTTTAAAACATCTAAAACAACTTTTTACATTTTACTCTAGCACAATCATAGTTCACACAAAAGCTACTGGATTAAAATGTGAAAACAGGTGAAAACGTGAAAATGATTATGTGAAAGAGGGAAGATGACATCACTCTGGACCTTAAAGGAATGCTGGTGTCCCCTAGTTCGTCTGAAGTAGGATGATATTGCTTTTACCATAGAGAAGATAACATCTTTTGAGTCATTGATGAGACGGATGAAGTAGCTTCAAGGCCTTGTAGTCGAGAGACGCGATTCATACAGCCTTTAAAACCAACATCTCTAAGACTTTGTAATGTTAGAAGGCCAGGAGACCGGCACCAGTGAGTCAGTTTCTGTCTACAGGTTTATTCCCTCTCGCTCCGTCAGAGTTTTGTTTCCTAGCCACTGTCGCTGCCAGCCAATGTTGCTGCTAACCATTCATTCTGAAGATTTTTTTTTTCTTGAATCTATTCTCACCTCTGACCCTTCTCTTTATGAACTGGCAGTGCAAGTGGGACAACCAGAGTACATTTTGCACAGCAATAGCCAAAGTCACATGTCAACAAACAACACATTTTCTGGGACCATCTCCGATTTTGAAAAGTGTTTTTAATGAAATGAACTTAAACTTTTATATTTCTAGATGAAGGTAAAACATCCAGACATTTAAAGAAGGGAATTGCCTTGGAGACGTTCCATGAGACCTTTTGGTAAAAACGCTCCAGTGTCGCAGTTGGTGTACTGTAACCTTGCTAAAGGCCGTCATGCCGACCAAAGCAGCCGTCACAACCACTTCATCAATCGCAATCGAGGAAGTCTGACAGCCAGAGTACGGTGGATGACACAGCAGCATGCCAATGTTACGTATCAGTGACCGCTAGATAACTGGACACGAACAGAAGGTGGTGAAGCAGAAACATTCAGATGTCAGACACCAGCAGCTACACTAGCGTCTCGTCTTTGTTGGAGTCAGACGCACTGCCTGTTCTGTGGAGTACGGTGGAAACATGCTTGACAGCTCTTCTCCGCTCACACTGCAGACGAACACTTGAAGACTGCAGAGAACTTTGCGGCATCTGATGAAACTGGTATTCTGGCAGTTCCCACTCACTGAGACGGTTTCTACCATTAGGTGGCAAGAGTGTGTGTGTGTGTGTGTCGCTCTGTGACTGGGTGGACACTAAAGCAGTGTGTGTGTGTGTGTGTGTGTGTGTGTGTGTGTGTGTGTGTGTCCCACTTTCAGACCCAGAGTTGCTGGCATTGGCTCCATCTCCCATAACCCAGAAATGGAAAAGTGGTTCACAAAGTTGATAGATGTTGTGTTCCATGCTTCTTGTCAATGTTTTCCCTCTTTCTTCATTTGCTCTTTATTAGTTATTTATGCTTTATCAGTTCACCCGTAGTAATCGCTTAACTGCAAAATACATTTATTCATATTCAGTCTGTCGTCAGTTGTCAATCCGTATTAGCCCTGATGTATGAGACCTCTCTCATTGTCAGACACTTTGTTTGTATATTTTGCTCTCAAAACATTTGTGTAAAATTTTTAGTCTTCTCTTTGTCTAATATGAGAGTTGTGTCTATCTTACTTAGCCTTTAAATACGTGATTTAGATTGCATCTCAGATCTAGATTGCATCTCAGATGATACGAGAGCCCTGAAGAATTTATACGTTTATAAATTTAAGAAAGTTTAGAAGAAAGAAAACGTAAAGACCTTTTTCTACGACTTAAGACATGATCTTCAACATGAAAAAGTTACTTATATCTATATCAGTATATTTGCTTATTGATGAGTTACCGTATACTTCCTGGTGCTGGCCAGCTGATCCCCCTCTCTGAGCCAGGTGACCACAGGCTTGGGGTTTCCTAAGGCCGTGCAGGTCAGAGTGATGCTGCCTCCCTCTCGCGCCTCCACATACTGGGGTGGCGTGTCGGTGAATGAAGGCGGCGCTGCAGAGAATCAGGATTAACACAATTAAACACGTGAAATAAATAAAACATGTCTTACCTGTTAATTTACACATGAAACAATAGAATCAACGAAATAATTTTTGTGGTTTGACCTAAAAACATTTATTTTTTTCTACACTGTGTTGTTTTGGTGTCACCCCAAAAACGTCTGTAGGGTTTCCAGTTGTTCTTATGTAATTATCTCATTACACAATTATGTTTCTTTAGTCCCAACGAAGCATCAATCTTGCATTAATTTACGATTAGCACTCTGGGAAACACCTGGAGAGAACCAACAGCGCCGGCGATTGATACCTCTGAACATCTGTCCAACCATCAGCCAGATGAACATCGTCATCCTTCATCCAAACATGAGGTTTAGGTCATGACGCTTGACTACTCTAATTACCCAGAGTCCATTATTGAGGTTGACTAGTTTCACAAGACTCCTTTTACTCTGCTTTCTGGTTTTAAAAAGCTTTCTGGTTTTAGCTTTTTATTTTTAGCATCAGCACCAATTAGCATGTGGCAGTAGAGCTCGCCTCTCTGTCATTACTCTTCAGTGAGGCAGAAAAAAGCCTTTTTGACTGTAGCATTTTAAAGGATCATTACATTGCAATTACCTATCTTTGGTATACAACCTTACTACATAGGATGTAAGCTTCCAGAGTAAAACGTAAAACCTTTAACACAATTCCCAGTAGAGGCCACTTTGGTAAAAAAAAAATGAGTCCAAAATTTTATTAATTTAGGAAACATGTTCTTTTACCAAAGGGATTAACCAAAACTTTCTTGTCCTTGTTTTTGCACTCAACTGAGATGACGAAAAGCTTTGACTCACAATATAAATTATAACTGAAAGATATTTCTGAAGGCCTTTCCAACTGAACAGATGGTCTGGAGCGAGCTCCTCACTAAACTTCCTCTTTACTCCAGCGTCGCTCTACATCAGTCCCTTCACTTCTGCCAGAGAAACACGCTGAGCTCTCAAAAACGGATCCAGTCTGTTTACAATTCTGTACTAAAACAGTAAGTACGTAGTACACATACAAAGTGAAATTTGTCATAGTTCATTACACTGAAAAAACAACATCCAATGTTAGTTTGTTTAGATTATTACGATTTAATGATTTTCTTCACTGCAAAAAATTCACAACAAAAAACAAGAAAATAAAAAACAAAAAGAGTAAAAAAAACTTAAATCTAGAAAAATTATCTGTCACTTTTCTGGGTGAGAAAATTTAACTTGGTGTCAGGGTCTCACGCCCTCGGAGAATAGCATGAGTGACGTATGCTCCAAACACAGATGACGGTTAGACAACGGGTTTAATGGAGGATTCACACATGAAGGAAACACCACGATACAGACATGGGAATACTCGAGGAGACGAAGAGACGAAGAGACGAGGAGACGAGGAGACTAGGCTCGGAAGATAACTCAGGAATCCTTGGAAACTGAGATCTCGGGATGACTCGGAATGCTGAGGTTTCACAGTCTTAGGAAACTACTGGCTCACATGTAACACAGGTAGGCCACGGAGGGTCTGAGGGTTGACACGATGAACGTTGACGAAACCAGATGAGGAGAAACACACAGAGGAGAACTAAATAGGGCAGGTGATTAACATACAACACGAGACAGGTGTGTGCGACAAACGAGGAGACATAACAAGGGGCGGAGTCCGGACCAGCAGGGCAGACAGAGTGTAACACTTGGTAAGACAGCTTGAAACAAGCCCCATTTCACTGAAACAAGCAAATGAATCTATTACTCTGAATTCTAAGATAGTTAATTTAACTTGTCTGAAAAAAACAAGATTTATTGTGTAAATAAGATATTTTGGCTTGTCAAGAATTCATTTTATGCAGTGTAAACTGCTTTTCCATTTCTGGGAGCTAGAGCCAATCCCAGCAACTCTGGGCCTGAAGGTGGGGCCCCTAAAACAGTGTCCACCAATCACAGAGCGGACCACACAAACATATATTCACACACTCAATCGCACGTATGAGCAATTTTCCAGTCTCGGACCGGAGATCTAGAGGAAACCCACGCGAGCATAGGGAGAACATGCAAACGCCACACAGAAAGACCACGACTGGGATTTAAACTTGAACCACAAACAGACAACATTTTACATTCTTTTTATATGAAACATGCCATGTCTTTACTGAGGGTGGCATAACATTCTTTTGCATCCCCTCCGCGGATTGGCACTGATGAAGGAGCCTGTGTGGCGAGTCGACCTCTGTGCCCACAGTGCCACTACTGTTCTGCCCGCCGGCCACCTGCTGCTCTGTGCGGCCGCCCGTCAGGAAGTGCCCACACAGGGTCCATACACAAGAGGATGCTAATATCACTGTCCGCAGGAAGCCAGCGCTGTCAAGCCCTACCGCACCTGCCCCGACAAAGACGCTTCCGCTCATAACAAGCAGCCGGAATAGCAATGAAGAGCAAAACTTTCAGGATGAACTTGAGCCAGTGTGTGAGATGATTCATAATGTGTAGAATAAGTTTGATGTCTCACAGTGAGAAGGATCTCTTCGAGACTGAAGTTTTAGTCCAGTTGGGGTCTTTCTCCATGCTTACATGTGTTTCTTCTGGGTCTCCATTTTTCACCCACAGTTCAGAAACATGCAGAGTGAGTGCGTCTGTTTGCTCCGCTCTGTGATTGGCTGGTCACTTATCTAGGGGGTGTGGTACTGGGATTAGCTTCAGCTCCACATGACACAGAAATAGAAAAGCTGATCAGAAACTTCATGGATGGATGGATGGAATTTCAGTGTTGTATATGTTAGAATAATTACAGTAATTAACTCTAATTACTGTAATTAGTGGTGTTTTTTTTATCTCAACATAACAGGTTTTGCACCTATGAACAGGTCAAATTTTAGTTAGCTTCAAATATCAGCTTCTTATCAGCTCCGCCATGACCGCCTCTGCAGTCGAGATTATTAAAACTCATAAATGATTTTATCCAATAAAAGCCTCACAGAAAACCCAGCGGGGGGAGAAGAGCTGGGTCGCTCTGCTCACTGCAGGTCGCTCAAACAGAGAATCTCAAACAGACATTGTGCTGCTCAGAGTCAAAGCTGCTTCGCCTGAAAATCCCACTGCCAGACTTTCACCAAAAGCCCTTTACACATTCATTTTTGTTTGTAAATGGCCCAGACGACCGTTAAACCCACACACCGGACAATCACTGGTACTGACATTTCAAAAGCTGGCGAGAGGCCGTGAGCGTGTTCGAGCACGAAGACGTGACGATCCGACTGTGAACAGAGGGAAATGCAAGATAAACCCACACAGATGTTCACCCTCGCCACAGCTGCACAGGTGACATTTGTCCAGCAAAAAAAAAGGCCCAGACAGACAGTGAACTCATTCAACCCAGTCCAACACACACACACACAGCACTAAAGCCTTGCTCGCAGCTTTTGATGCCGTGGTGCTTCTCATACAGTAACCAGACTCAGTGTCTTTGTATCTCAGTAAACTGTTAGCTTGAAATGAAGAGCAGGAGACTTTTAGAGGTTTTGGTCTCTGCGTGAGGTTTGCATCCCAAACACATAGAGGAACTTACAGCACAGCTCCGGATATAAGCTTAAACCTTCTCTGCTCTGGTTCTTATAACACCAGCATTATAAGTACCTCATGTTTTTGATTCTGTAATTGCGAGTTCAAAGCAAAATACAGTGGTACCCAAACCTACGAAATTAATCTATGCTACATGTTACAGTACATAGCGTTTGTTTAGTTTAGTTACAAAAGATGTCTTAGAAATCTAAAAGACTCAACTATGTCATGTTTTACTGGTATGACTTTTTAAATGATTAATTTATAAATTTAAAGGGATTTTAAGTATTTTGTTAAGTTACTTATTAAGGATTTAAGATACTTTAAGTAATTAGAAAAGTATTTTAATTAAAAATTAATAAAGTAACAAGTAATCACTAATTAATTACTAACTTCGTGAGCTCAGTTCCTCTTTTAGAGCAATTCAACTACCCTGAATTCCCGTATGCAGCTCATAAGGAATGAAAGGTTCCTGTGTTGGAATGAATCTGCGGCGTCAGCAGGCAGTGAAGCCCCGGGGGCTCGGCCACGCCGTTTAATATGCAGTGGGGGCTTCACGATATTGACCCCCAGGCAATGATTAGTGAGATGTGAATCACGATGGTTTACATATTGTCTTAATGGATCATATTAAATTCATCATTGAGGAGGAGACAATATATTTCCACCAGGGCAGGACCATAAATAATAAATCAGGCTGAAGTGATGTTCAAACAGAACATGACATGACCGACGCTTTGAGCAGTCCAAATCTGCCTCTGTAGTTCAGGACTGATAATAAAGACGTCTTCATTATCAGCCACGGCCTGACGAAATACCTCTATTGACTACACAAGCACTTTCTGATTTCTTCTTTTGCCCGACACACTTACGTGTCTAAAACATGGTCAGCACGTTCTTCTGAAGATTTTTTTAAACTAGAGGTCAAGGGACAAAACCAATAACAAATAGATCCAGAATCAGTACAATTCAACTCTGTGTAGCATTCCACTTTAGAAATCAACTCTGTGTAGCTGACTGTAGCAACCCTGTGTAGTGTTCGACTCTGTGTAGCTTTCAGCTGTGTAACTGTAAGCTCCATGTAGATTCGACTCTGTGTAGAGTTCTACTCTGTGTAACGTTCTACTCTGTGTAGCACTCAGCTGCTACACAAGCCTCCTGGCTTCTGTCCTTATTTGGAACAAAATTATCTGAGACATTTAGATTAATTTGTAGATTAAGGTGAGAATCAGATCAAGCATATTCCTGAGTGAGCATACTCAATGTACAGCTGAAAAGAGAACATGTATGACACTGTCTCATTTATAACCTTACAAACCACAAATGATGGACATACAGATATTTGCTTACTGTAATATGTATATGCCTACTGTAATAGGTATACTGCAATATGTAATTATCTCCCTGCCACTATTGTTTGTGACTGTTGCGTGTGTACAAGTATGTCCTTGTCCCTTGTGTTCTTTTGATTTGTATTTTGCACTCTCTGATCTCCTGTATTTGCACCTTAATTGTGTTGCACCATTGTGCAATGACAATAAATATTATCTTATCTTATCTTATCTTACTGACAATTGTATCATCCGACTGATTGTATGTATATTTTTTAAACCAAAGATATAAAGGAAACACCAGAAAACACAAAGAGCCTCTGCAGTGTCAGCATCCGTACACACAGAACCATCTAGAAGCAAGGCAACTGAAAGACTTTGTACCAAGTCATGTAAAAAGAACATGTTTCCCCAATGACTTGAAGAGAAGACAATGGCACAAAATTGGCGCTAAAACGACATGTGGAGGTGTTAAAATGCAGCGTCCTCACCGTTGACTGTGAGATGAACCCAGCTGCCGTTGTGGAAGGTGTCGTACTGCTGCTCCAGCATGAGCACCCTGCACTCGTACCAGCCCTGGTCGTCCGAGCGCACCTGCTCGATCTGCAGCGACGCTTTCCCGTGAAGACTGGCTCTACCTGAAAGTGCAACAGAAAAGGTTGAGGGATTGGATTGGTCCAGGGGTTGATTATATCCATGGTCCCCAACCCCTGCTCCGTGGATTAAATGGTAGGGGGCCACCGAAGAATGGGATCAGATAGAGCTGCACGATTGATTGTTAAAAGATCGCGATTTTGATTCTATTCGCTTCACAATCTTGTTCAGCATTTCTTATCTTATCTTAATACAACCAGCGGTTTCCGCTGTCCGCTTGTCCGTTTGCGCTCGCATCGAGCGAAACTCGCATACTTTAAATATCGTATTTATAAAGGAAAGATGATCTTGCGTTACTTCTGTCGTATTTTGGGGCACTTCTTGTAGCGTGATGACACCAGACGCACGTGACGGCCACCTGCGGGGTCACGCGTGCTTAATTACCTGCGCCATATACAGTGTATGTGTGTCAACACGTGCAGCAGGCGAAAATAAAAAGAGAGTGGGGAAAAGGTAAAGTAAGTCTGATATCAGCTCCGACATTTTACTACCTGAAATATAATTTTATTCTGAAGTGTGTGTGAGTTTACTGCGGTTTCAAACAAGAAGACGACACTCAGCAAACCACATACCACATACCTTATTAGCCCCGCCTACAAAATAATCACAATAACAAGTATTTAAAAAGTGCTTTTAAACCAAGCTAATAGTTTTGTCCTCAACTGTACATAATACTGTTTCTTTGAATGTTTATCTTTAAGTTTAATGTTGCTTTTTTTTCTTTACAACATTACTTTTACATTACACTATGTTTCATTCCATTTATTTAAATTTAAAGTATTATAAATATTATGTGTTATTATATTGCAGTTCGACAACTTGATTTTCATGGTTGAATATTGAAAATAATAAAATATTCAAAAAGAATCGTGATCCATGAAAGTGAAGATAGAACAGTAGTGATATGGACTGTTTCAAGAGGTTCCTGTTAAAAGCCTTGCTGCAGCATTCTGGGCAGTCTGGAGTCGATGTAAGATTGACTTATTACAACAAGTAAAAACAGAGTTACAATAATCAATACGTGAAGAAATAAAAGAATGAACAACCATTTCCAAATCCGTCTTAACATTTTAGCTTTGACTGATGGAATCACTTCATCATACACTTCTTCAGTTTTGATAGGTACCGTACACAAATATAAGCACCCCTATAACCTAAAAAATATGTACTTCAAACTTTCAATTGATGGATAAAACTTATATGTAAGACCAAAATTTACTTTTTTGTGTGTGTTTTTAATTGAAAAAAAGTGCAACTCGGAGGGTTAAAAAACAAAGACAATACATTGCAAAATGTAACAAAAATTATACTAAATAATTTTACAGAATTTAAACGAGTGTTTATTTAGTGTTGAGTTTACATTAATTTACATATTACACCGCAATATCCAATATTACAAGCTTCAGTCTTTTAAACGCTATTAATTACGATGAATTGCATAATAATACAAATGATTATGATCAATTATTATTATTTACAATTATATAATATAATAATAATTATTATTATTAAATGAATTATTATTAAACAAATAATGAACTGAAGTTTGTAATATTGAATATTGAAGTGTAAAATATAAATTATTGTAAACTCAACACAAAACAAACACTCGTTTAAATACTGTAATATAATTTAGTGCATATATGGTATTATATATTTATAACAATATAATATTTTCATGTTCAAGAGTATTCCATAAAAAGTCCACGATATAAGCATGGCAAATACGTAAAGTAAATACGTAAACAATGAGGAAAGAATACCAACACATACTCATTATAAATTGTAAACTTTGAACATTTATTCAAAATGATAATGTACATACAAGTCAGCTTAGTTCTTCCTTACATTACGTCAGTTACTGAGTTAACACAGTCTGTTGAATGAGCTTTTCTGTCTGTTAACTCGCGAGTCGCTGAGTGAGTAGTAACTTCCCTTCGGCTGGACTATGATTCATATATATATATATTAATAGATATATTTATTATTAATATATATATATATATATATATACACATATATATTGTTTACACACACACGCACACACACATGTATATAATATATATATATATATATATATATATATATATATATAAAGATAATAGATATACGCTTCGTATATTTTTATATATTTTAGACTTACGCTGTGATAACGCTTTGGACTCCGTTTGTAGCTGTTAGCGCTGAGCTACTCGGATGTGGTTTTTGTATTCATTTTGTATTTAGTATTTAGTTGCACTTACCACTTAAGTGTCGCGGCAAGGCTAATGAAAAAGTACACGCACACAGCTGCATAAAGACCTCATTTTTCCAATTATTTGTGATTGCTCCTGATTTGAATTGTGGAAAAATGTGCATTTTTTAAATCAGCGATTATAAGCACATTTCAAGTTTTTGAGCTTTTAAAATTGGAAAAAGGGGGTGCTTATATTCGCATAAATACAATACATTTTTACTTCATCATTCAAGCCCAGAGTGGCACCTTACTATCACGTCACGGCAGCTCCAGTCTACCGCATCTTATTATTATTGCAGAACTTCAGAGATTGTTGGGCTTTTGAATTGTATTGACCTACTTAAATAAAGAGACATGTGTACATGTGAGGGTTTCCTATAAATCATGTAGAACTACACTAATGATGAACTACACTAAACGATAAATCCACACAACTGCTCCACTAATTCAACTATTAAACAAATCCCAAAATTATTTCGCAATCCAGGATGTATAGTGTGTGTGTGTGTGTGTGTGTGTGAGAGAGAGAGAGAGAGAGAGAGAGAGAGAGAGAGAGTGCATGTGTGCCTGTAATACATGTTGTTACTGACAACATGGGAAAACAGGCACATGAAGTGTGTCAGATGTCCCATTTGTTCTACTTATTTTAAACTTTCTCTATATTATCTGAAACAAGAATGTTTTGTACCATTCAAATATTACATCATAATGTTTGTATTTAGTTTAATCTTATTTATTTTAGTGTTTATCTGTTCGCAGTGTCGCGGTGTGGCTAGTGTGTCTTTATTTCTTTTATTGAGCCAATGAAAGTTTATATGCTTGTCTTCCTCCGGAACTATTAATTAAAAAAAAAAAAAACAGAAGACACAACGCACAAAAGACAATGTTTCCATTAATTTGTGATTGCTCCTGACTTGAAATATGATAAAATGGAAGCTTATATTTTACTTATATTTACATGCATATTTGAAATCGGCGATTATGAGTACCCCTCAAGTTTTGAGCGTCTAAAATTCTAAAAAAAACGGGTGCTTATATTCATGTAAACACAGTATACAATATAAGGAAAACAAAAAAAACTAATTCCATTATGTGTAGATATACACATTCTTTCATTTTTTTCTTCTATATATTTTCTTTTTCACTTGACCTGTTCTTTTGCTTTCAGTGCCAAAAACAGCACTTTTCAGAATGAATTGAAGCACTTTTTTGAAAAAGTCCATTTCAGCTAATACTTGTTAAAAACCTTGTTAGAGACATAGAAGAGTCCATATTAAGAGGTAACTTAGTTTTTGCTTACCAGCATATTCAGGGTCCACATGAGGAGGATAGAAGCGGAAGTTGATGAAAAAGGGGATAGGAACGCCAAACTTGAACCATTCCACCACATAGGGGGTCTGCTGGCCGTTTAGGGGGTGGCTGACGTCACATCCCAGAACAACACTCTCCCCTGCCCGGGCCGTGACAAACTGGGGCTCCTCGCGCACTCCGTGGGCACCTGAAGAGCCAAACAAACGACTGAAGGTCAGCAGAACACCAGAGGTCACTACGGTCAAGGTCGATAATAATAATTATCCCATTAATAAAAAGTGTGTTCATGCTTCTAGATATTGTTTAAAACACAAATAATCCGGCGCATGCAGGCTGTCGTACGTCAGAGCTATGAAGACGAGATGATCCTCATTGGTAATTCACGCTTGATTGGGCATCACAATGGAGGAGCCAGAATTCAGCAATCAATGCAGAAGGACATCAAACGCTAAAGGTTGTTGTATCTGCCTCAGCAGAAAAACACTGGAGGAATAGATTTTCCTCACTACGGTCACTGCAGCCGAACAGTCTCTCCTCTATCAGACTTCTCTCGCTTCCAATGAAGGGGAAAATCAAAGAACCTGCTGACAACGTATATTCCACTCACTGCTTAGAAAGGGAAGTGATTCAGCTGGGAGAATGCAGGTTTCAAACACGTTTTACTCTTTTTGTTGATGGCCAGATATTGTTTATAAACATTGTATCTATAAAGTCCAGTAACATAAGCTACATCTTTTATAAAAGTGTGTTCTGTATTTCACCCACCACTCAAGTGTCAAGAACACACACACACACACACACACACACACACACACACACACACACACACACACTAAAGCAGTGGACAGTCTCTCTCTCTCTCTCTCTCTTTCTCTCTCTCTCTCTCACACACACACACACACACACACACACTGAGCTGTGGTCAGTCTTGGTAAAAAAAAAATATCTTGATAGAAAAATGCATCAGTTGTGAAACCTACTGGACCGAGATTTCAAACATGTGACCTTTTGGTCACTAGTCCAACTTCCAAACCATTAGGACACAGCTGATCTTATGCTCAGGATGCTGCTCAGAGACTGAGCTCTGGGAGTAAAGGTTGGCAAGTTCCAATGCAAATCCAGATGTCTTTAGTGGAAGACATCGGACAATAATTAACCGAAAACATGAAACGTTAATGGTTGAAACTAAACAGCTATAAAAGACAGTGAATATGCAAAACTATCAGTTGCTTCACTCACTTTCTATATATTTCATTTTTTTACCCAGAGCTATTCATGCTCTGAATACCATGAAGACAAACTAATCCCTAATAAATAACCAGCAGCTGCACTGGCACTTTATCAAATACACCAATAGCACATGCCACTTTCGGTTATTTGTATTGGTACTATATGTATATTTATGTCAAATTCAGTTTTCTTGTGCCATAATTTCTTGTTATATTATACTATTATTCTTTATTTTGTACCATGTTTTAGTATGTTGCAGCTATTTACATTGGCTTGTTCAGTCTGTATATTTTTTCTGTTATCACATCTTTCTTCTGCACCAAACTGAGTAGCAATACTAATTTCATCGTAACCCTGGGATACAATGACAAATAAGGCATTTTATTCTATTCTGTTCTATTATATTCTATATACAGAAATGTTCATGCTTGCTCAGTCTGGCAGACTCCATATAGTAGAAGCGTTTGAACACTGAAACTACTAAAATAGCTCTGATCAGCAGAAAATTAAAATTAAACTAATAATAATAATAATAATAATAATAATAATAATAATTAATAATATTAACAGTTTGTTGTTTTACTCTGTTTCCATTATAGTAGTAGTAGTAGTAGTAGTAGTAGTAGTAGTAGTTTATTTGTCATTACAGCATTGGAGTACAACATTGTTGTTCACTGTTTGAAACCAAAACAGTTTGAAGTCTTATTATCAATGTATAATTACTATTAAAATGTGAAAAAATCAGACAATATTAATTCTCAATAATTGGCAGTTTTAAGACTTGTTTGATCAACTGTCTAAAACATCTTGTTTGAACACCAGTCATGGACTTACTCGACCTTCACAGCTGATCAACACTCCGGTTACATCTCAGTAGCTTGGTCACACAGCGATTAACCATCAGAATTGCCCCAAATCATTCGTTTATTCATCAGCCAATTAGTGCAAATCACAGGATGTGATGAGCAAGAGGTTGAAGTTTTCAGCGATTTTTACTTAAGATTTCAGGCTCAAACTAGGAGCCAGTCTTACAGATTTTTACCCAAGCGAGTACAAATAGTTTAGAGATACAAAGAAGAAAAACAGAGATCTAAAGAAAATCTGGGTTGCTCGCGCAAAAATCTTTTTGCCACAAATTTGATCACATACAATACATGCACAGAGAGAACAAATATCTATAAAGAGTGGAGGGAACATCTGAATGGTGACAAAAAAGATGTTTACTTTATAGCATTATAGATCCACATTTACAAAAAATATTGTACTTCTGCATAAATGCATGTGAATATATTTGTACTGTATTTCTGTACTCAAGAACGCCGTCATTGCTGCTTGCAGCTGTGTCTATTCTGAAACATTGTATATATGAAAATACATACATGTAAAAACTGTATGTATGTATTCGTAACTGCCGACTAAAGTCCAGCAGTGATTATATTTACGCGCATAATCAGCTTTATCCAAGGCAGAAGTTAATCTACTTTATTTGATTTAGCTAATACAGCTTAGGGATTGAAACAGGGGAGATTTAATCAAATTACTCTCTCCCGAAAGTACGGCTGGAACTTCTTGTCACAAGGCTGTAATCTGCTGGACTTTTGTGGGTGCAGAAGTTTAATGAGAGCAAGATGCAACAGTCATTCTCTGTGTGGAGCTGAGAGGTGCTCTCACATGACCGGCGGAGCATCAGTGTGGGTCAGGATACTTAGCAGCAAAAAAACAACATCCAATCTCTGAGTTAATGCTTGAAAAAGTCAGCTCCATTGAGTATTCCGTCACTGTTCCAATTTTAGTGATATTTAGCGGTCAGTCTCTGAAAGTATTATTACAAAGTAGTAGTCATTGCAATACATATAAAAATAAAATACAAAAACAAAATAAAAAAAGTGAGTAAAAATTGTATTACTTAAACGTACAAACAGTATGAATATTTACAGTATGAATAAAGCCATACGAACAGAGGAAGCCCCAAAATTGCCTTCTCAGAGAACACACACACCACTCTCAATACAGCAAGTGAAGCTGTTTACTGGACAGAAAAAAATATCTTTTTGAATAATATAGAAATATAGCTACATGCAGAAAGTGCGGGGTTTGACCTTGACAATTAGAGAACAAACATACATATCTCTATCCAGCAATAAGGACAAAAATAACTACTGACAAATGCCACACTCTTACAATAACAATCTATAAACTGTGCCTAGCAACAAACTAGTGTTATAATGTGACAATATTTTTAATCAAAGATTGACTCAAATAAATGTTTGCGCTTATGTTTCTTGAGTGTTTCTGTATTTTATTGATTCATGATTGTATATATTAATTGCTAGAATTAAACAATGTTACAGTCGGCACAGAGTAGGAAGTCAGAGTCGAACACAATAGTAACGTCAAACACAAACATTGAATAAAGATACTGAAAACGGCTGGAACATGTTGCTGTGCAACTAATGCCTGACAAAGTAACGAACACATGTGACAACCTAAATACACTTAACAATTGATGAAATAAGTGAAAACAATGAATTATGTGACTACAAACACAGCCATGACAGGAAACACGGTGTCCAGGGTGATGAAGTAGATGAAAAACCGTCCATAAAACGTAACACATCACAGTGTTTAGCCGAAGAGCATGGTCTATGGTTTATTGTTATTACCATACATCTTCCAATAGTAGCCTCGGCATTTCGTTTTAAAAAGATTCAGACGAACAGACGATTGAAAGAGACCGGTGGTTGTTGGAGAGCGGCCAAAAGACAGGCCACTGCTAGAAGATATACGGTATTAGACATTTGAGCACAAAGGGTTAAAGTTCCTGCCCTAATAATCAACAATACACTTTATCTGAAAGAGAAACAATTCAGCGAGGCTAATTAGCATGATAGTACTAAGCCCTTAGTACTAAAGCCCTTTAGACCCTTAGGAAGAAGCCCTTTAGGCTTGAACTTCAATAAATTTAAAATGTAAACAAATAAATAAATAAAGCACTTTGTAATAAAGCAAAAACTTGTATTTGAAGCTATTCCTAATGAAATATTATTAACAATAGACCAGCTTAATGAAGCAAAATCACGGCAGATCCGTCTCAGGCTGTCGGGCTTATAATAACAGGCTGAGCAGGAAATCAAGTATTCAGCTCCGCAGCAGGTTCCCTCTGAGGATTCGGTCCAACGAGAGCTTTACTGAACGAAGGATTGCTAAATTATTAACCAGCCAAAACTGCATCGCTTGCACAAAATTAAACGAAACGTAATTGGTTATTTACCAGAATAAACATGTAGCTATGGAGACAAACTAAAACCAAATAGCCTTTGTGGCTCTTGCATTTCTGTGTACAATAACAAACAACCAACATATACAATAAAATGCTCTTAAATATTACAAGTCCACAAGCAGATGGAAATATCCATTAGCAGAATAAAACAGGCCATCGTGCTGCAGGCAGATGCATCTACTGGTGTGTAATCAGTGTAATTGAATAGTTACACAGATTATGAAATTCTCCACACTGTATGTTCATGCTCAATAATAGTATAAATTGATCCGGTGTGATAATAATTATGCAGCGAGTCTTCTGAAAGCTGGGATTGAGCGTAATCTGTGCAGTGAGAGCGCTGATCAGCCATCATGAATAGGCAATCGAGTGGAAAACTGAGCAGAGGTGGGATCTGAAGGACACTGACCCCCATGCAGCCAATGACAACCGAGGTACCAGACTGCCAAAATGAAGAAGGTCTCGTTTCAGTGTGGACGAGTGAACCACATAAGAAGCAGGGCCATTGAGACAAGTGAACACTTAGCATGTCCTGCTGTAATCTAGGTGCTCTCTATCATTCAGATTACAAGCTTCTAGATCTCAAAACTGGACGTTGGATGCCAGAGACCTGAGGGACAGCAGATGGACAATTTGCTCTCTGAAAACACAATTCACCATTAGTAAAGCGAGGTTATGTGGCTCCATCTGATGGGTTTCATCATGTCATCACTCAGGTCCATCTGGAGACTGATGTCTCGGAACTCACTCATATGCTACGACCGTTGCTAGTGAATCAATGTGGCAGCAATTCATGAGGGTGGTTGTAGCATAGTGTCAGAGAGGAGGATCAGAAGACAGGCATTGCAGGTTAGAATCCCAGTCCGGCCGGTTCTAGAACTGAGTGTCCTTGATTAAGACACGAACTCCCATAGATTTAAGACCACTGCCCCGGTGTGTCTTTATCACACTTTACTTAAATATCCAACCAGGTGAGGGTGTACATAACTCAGACCAACACTTTGTTTAAATGAAGGAAAGGCTTTTAGTAAGTGGCACTAGAAAACAACACGTAACAGTTACAGATAAGGGTCGACGCAGAAACAGTACACATAAGAGTATGTATAAACACTATTGCTGCTTTATTAAGCACACTCCGAAACGCAAAGTGAGTAGGGTAAACGTGACACATCACAGACTTCAGTCTCTGGAGTTGCGAAGGCATTTTGGAGAGAGTATAACAGTGGGCAAATTCTAAATCCCTGAATGTCTGGCAGAGCACAGACCAAAAAAGTTAAAACAGCAGAAATTGGAGAAGTGGTTCCCGAACCAAGTGACGTAGGTGAGACCGCCTGGACAATAAAGCCAGACTAAGACAAGACCTAGGCTGATGGCAGAGTAGTATACCAGATTTTATACCAGGAGCTTGGGGTGGTGTTGCAGGATCCAAGGCAAAGGTAGAGCAATGACCCCAGTTTATCACGGTAGTGTAAAAGTAGTATTTATGTACTCATACAACTCACCCTGGGAATAGAGGAAAGGGAAGGCTAATCAAATCTTTGGAAAAACCTGAAGTGGAATTTGACAAGAAGATACCCATCATGGACCAAACCAATTTGGAAGAAATAGAACTCGAATGACGGCTTAACTCAGGATTAAATCCAGAGAAAAAATTTGTTTTGCAGCAGCTGAGCTGGATTTTGCTCTTCTGTAACCTGAGCTGAAGGAGGTAGAGCGGTATCCAAAGCTGCCATGGTTATCAAGTTGTGGCAGAGATGGTTCAAACACAGTTCTCTCATTCGAAACAGAAACATTGTGAGAAACGAACGAGTATCAACTAAAACACTAAAAACTGTGTTCATCCAACTAAAAAATTATGGAACACAAAACCCCTAAAAAAGACAGTCAATTTTCAAACAACTGGCTAATGACTGTTGCCTCACAACAAAGAAACACACAACCCGGCAAACGCATACAAACATGACATCAGGGTGATTCTAAAATTTGTCTGTCTTTCTCTGCACCACTTGAAGATGAAAAGAGTTATAATGGCATTTGATCACAGTTTCCCTTGAAGTGATAATGCTCTTCCTCAGCAGGATGTCCCATCTTGAGAAGTTCAGAAGCAAACCATCATCTTTTTCACATCACACTGAGGACACAGAACAATATTGAGTCTTTCCTTTCATAAAGTGTCATCTAACTCACAGAGTAATACATCATTCCTTCTCTGAAAGGTTCACAGCAGTGAGTAGAAAGCTATGCCTTCGAGAAGAGAGTTAAAAAAGCAGGACTCAACACTGAGGAATCTGTGTCAATATTCACTGGCACAAGATGCAATGATAATGCCAAGGGGAAAAGTCTGAAACTCTCCAGCTGCTCACACTTAGACAGACGTAAAATGTGGTGGCATCACGAGTGATTTCATTGACACTGCTGAATGTTGCAGGCCGTCGGAGCTTCATCTGATGGAGGCTGTAAGGTGAGACATCTCGCGGGGGCTGACAGCAGCACTGTGTCCTCCCTGACTGACACACACGGCTGACTCCTGACTTCTACACACCAGACTAAGCGTACTGTCGGACCGGAAAATACAACTCTTAGCTTTAGTTGGACGGTATTGTCGCAGTAGTGCTGTGCAGTTGATTGCAACATTGATGTCAAGATAACCAGATGAAAAATACAAGGCTGATGATTTGACGTAGAGTTAAAGGACAAAAGTATTGTTGGAATATTTTTGAGTAAAATCCTATACTGAATTCAACAAAAACTATAAAGTTATCGCGTTTCCTTTATTAATATTACGTAAAACCTATTACGGTTTACCTAAGCGGTGACTTTAAAAAGGGTGCTCACCAAACCTGAAGCTCTGAAGTGAACTTCTCTGGTCAGATGCAATTTTGAAAACACCGTTCCCACGCCGTTAGTCTTGTTTCTTTGCTTATTTAAGGCATTTTAGACTGAAAGACTCAGTGTTGAAGTGCCTGTTTGGGTAAAGAATTCCCATTTGTATTTGTAAAAATAATTTTTATTACTTAGGCAAAAACATTGTGTTCACGTCTGTAACCCCTAAACCTTGAGTAATGAGTAGTGCTTGAGTGACTCAAATGACTATTAATAATAATAATAAAAATAGAAACTTTATTAATCCCTCAGTCGGGAAATTTGTCTCTGTAGTTGACCCATTCAGACAGTGAACACACACACAAGCCCGGAGCAGTGGGCAGCCTCGGGATTTGAACCTGCAACCTCTTCCAACAAGTCCAATTCCCTAGCACTGGACCACAACTGCCCCCTATAACCAGAGGTTCATTTTCTGTAGACACAATCAACCTTCTCAGCTGATCAACCCTCACATCTCAGTAGCACGGTCACACAGCAACTGGCTATCAGAACCGCTCCAAATCATTCATTTATTCACCAGCCAACCAGATCAAGTCCCATGATGTCATAAGAGAGAGGCCAAGTTGTGTGTGTGTGTGTGTGTATGTGTGTGTGTGTGTGTGTGTTTACAAATAAATAATAGACATGTTTTTACCCCTTATTTACATAGCAACTTTGCGTTAGTCTCGGACTAAGAAAAGCACTATATAAATAAACTTGAACTTGAATTTGTGTGCATGTGTGCGTGTGTGTGTGTGTGTGTGTGTGTGTGTGTGTGCTACGACGTGTGAACACTATTCTCTCTCAGATAACATGCATCGGCTACTATTACAATCGAGACCCCATATCTCTAATAATCTAAATCCAATTATCTAAGTCTCTAATAACTTGATTCTCTAATGATAATTAGTGAAAAACAATTGTTAATTTCTGAAGCATTATTATGTCACCATCATTAACATGACATAATAAATGACATAATAATGCATCAGACACTGTAGGTTGTTGCAAGACATTATACTAATGAGACATTTCCGTGTCATATTAATCGTATGTTCACTATAAACAGAGTATTGCGTCCAAAAAGCTTAAAAAACACTAAATATCAAAGAAAAACTACAGACCATGAGATTTTAGCTAAGAAGTCGGGCTGCGTGTGACTCTTCAGAGCTAGAAGAGCTGTTAAATGCAGCCAGTGGTCAGAAGGCTGTGGGTCAGACAACGACTGCTTGGCAGGAGAGCAGCAGAGAGCTTTGCCAGAGGTGTCCATTACCCACAGTCTACAAGTCCTGCCAGGAGTGGCTGAACCTGTGGACTGGAAGTTATTGTGCCTCCAGCTCTAACAATTGTTCTGGAAACTTAGTTTGACGGCTCCTTTTGAAGGCTTGTGTTCAGAAAAAAAAATAATAAAATGTATGTGACATTTAAAAGAGAAGGCATCATCAACTGTCCATCAACACTGAAATGGTTCATCCACATGAGATCCTAAACTTGGTTCAGATCAGAGGCAAGTCAGACAGAAGTGTCATTCTGTCAGTCTGAGAAGCGTGAAAATAGAAATCTAACCGCATCAAAATGTGCAAAATCCCTGCAGAATGGACAATTGTCTACACCTGATTGTGTGTGTGTGTGTGTGTGTGTGTGTGTGTGTGTGTGTGTGTGTGTGTGTGTGTGTGCTACAGTTACAGTAAATTGTGGTATTGAGCATTATAGTACACATTTTTAATACATATAGACGTGCAAAATAATCCTTCAGACAGTTGCAGTTATCATTTGAATTAATGCGGTTATTATTCAGGAGAAATTGCCTCCTCACACAGGACAAGAATACTAATGCAATGAAAAAATTAGCAATTACAGTAGCTGGGCAAATACAGCACGTCTAAAATAGAAAACAAAGACATACACATACACACAGCACATAATTATTCTTTACAGCAACAAACAAGCACAAGTGGCCGGCCAGTCCGTTAACACACAATCTGAGATTGCACATGTGTGGCAGACTGTAGTAACCCAGACGATCACGGCGTGTCACTTTCAGGTCCGCGCGCCCATTTTCACCCACTGACTGCGAATTTCCACGGCGTTCGCCATCAGCTAGTCCCACCATAACGTACGCGAGCTGATCAACGAACCTACGCATGTTATGGAAGGAAAAAAGCATTGGTCACTTACGCAGTATCAATCGATTGTACCCACTGTGATCGTGACCATAACACGCCTTCAATTGTATCCCCCGCGATATTACACGATGCGGATTGCGCGCCCGTTGTTATCAATGGAAATATTTCATACAGACGCAACATATCCAATGTATTCGTTACATCCGCGCATCTAGTTGATCATGACGATGCGAGTCGAGGCTTTCGACCCTGTGGGCAGATTTGACATATGAGCATAATCGCAAATGAGCCGTGTCGCGATAGATGCACACGGAGAATCTGACGTGTGTGTCAGCGAATAACGCTGAATGAAAAATACTGCACTTCAACTCACCTTGAGCTGCCGTTCCTCGTGTGCTGAAAACACTTGCTATCAAAGTGGCCACATACCAAATCATAGTACTATTGCCAACCAGGAATAATAGCTCAAAGTGCCCCTTTCGATAAATCTTTCATCCTCAGCTTCCTTCGTTTCCGATCTGATGCCCGGCTCAACACACCCCGCGCTCTCCTCCCTCTCCTCCGTTTTCCTTCATGTTTTTCCCCAGCCCGTCCTTCTTTGGCATCCTCCCCCGAAGAGACAGAGCACCTGCACCAGCGCCTTATGGAAGACGGAGATGTTCGGAAGCGCAAAGCGAAACCAGTGTGGGAATGTAGGCATTGGATCCGCCCCTGGCGCAATCGGATTGGATGGTTCCTTGCGCTTTGGGGCGTGTATTGGTTAATCACCCGCCCCTTGGTAGTAAAATGGCATGGCAGGAGCTCTCTTATTCAAGGTGAGTTGGAGTGTGCTGGTGTAGTAATACTGCTGCAGGATCATGCGCAATAAAAGAAGCCAAAGTCCGCATCTCTTCATGCCTCCAGCCACCACAACAATGTTCTTCGTTCGTCTTTTACACTTTAAAAGCATACGTATCTTTAGTGTGTGTATGCAAAATTTTATTTCAACTGATGTACTGCTGAATCAATTAATGTTTTTCCCCATTGGTTTTTCCACACTTAAAGGCGAGTGTCATATTTTAAAATTATGAACTAACCACTGAATTTGATTGTGTCATCACATCCATCTATTTAGACCTCTTTTCCAATTGTGTGGTCATGGTGAGTTGGAACCATTCCAGTAACTTCTCTTCAATGCATGTTTTTGGATTGTTGGAGGAAACCCAGACTGAAAAATTGTCACAGAAAGGTGCTGACAGGGCCTCAAACTAGAGTCTCCCCGCGTTGATGTGACAGTGCCATTTAATAATGTTTTAAGATGCTGTCTTTTTTTCTAATGAGCAACGCATTACAAAAAACACATGCAGGCAGGGAGACTCAATGTATTTAAAGATGTGTGTGTCAATGTATTGGAGATGATCTTTCAGCCTAGCGTGTGTTCCTTGTTTGTGATTTTGTGTTTTGTGGTTTAACTTTAATTTTACAACTTATTAAAGTCACACGTTTGATATGCATTAAGGTCTCTCTCGACTCCCATTTCATTTGTTGTCCTGAAGTTTTCCTTTGATTATTTATTTATTCCTCTTTATAATAGTTATTTGTGAAGAACAAGCCTGGAGATAAAGAAGCACATTTCATTTTGGAAAATGTGTCTGTTGGGTGATGGAATTAAAATACACACCATTCCAACACAGCTATTGGTTCGAGCTCAATTTGTTCTGTGGGCTCTGATTTAGCCTAACTTAAGCACGTTAAAAAAAACTGGACTATGCAGTCTTTTTGCATGTGATTGGATCCTGACATTTTAGCCCTCATAGCAGGTTACCATTCTGTTTTATTTGCTTATTGTTTAGATAAGTTGCAATCTAGCTACAGGGTTTTGAGACAGTTAAAACTGTGAACTACAAATACTCATATTATTATTATCATTGTTGTTATTATTATTATTATTATTATTATTATTATTATTATTATTATTTTGCAAGCTCATGATTTGTGTGCCGGCACCTGGCACCAGAAGGGTGATAACCAAGAGATTGATTCTTATAATCCACTGGGAATGGGACAAGAAGATTTTCTTGCCAAAAAACAAGAAGATGATTAATAAAAATCCACACAACTGCTTCTGTCTTTCATATTTGCCGGCGTCTGGTTGTGACAATCTTTGAACAAAATCTGTCTGGTCATGACAATCTTGTTGCAAATAGATGCATCTGATAACTGGTCAAACCCCACAAACTAAAATTATTTTCAAAAAAGACAAACTAAACCAGTCGCTATCTCTAAAAGACGAAATGTCACACATCACAAAGAAACTAGAAAAAAGCAAGACTCAAGATTGTGCAGCGTTTAAGGTGAACGGATGCTGAAATCTCCCACATTGCGTGAATGTCCTTTTGCGTGAAGATAAATCAGTATTAAATTGATTTAAATGATAATCACCCAAAACACATACAATAACAATGAGTTTTAAATTTTTAATGAAACTAATTCTTATATACAAACAAAGCGAAAACTTTTATTTTCACATACAGTTGGCTTTAGTAGGTTGTTCAGTCCACAAGGAAACGAAACTGTCCCACGAGAAAGCAATTAACCGAGATAATCAAGCTTTGAACCAGAAAATGCAGACTATAAACTGCAGTCTGTTCTTCTGTTTGACAGCCATTCGGCTCCAAGCCTAAATGACACATCAGATTAATCACCTCTAATTGGAGAGTTTTAAATGTGTGAGGAAATCAATATTCAGATGTGACTCTCATTCGCAGCAATATATGGCTTTAGAAATGGTTGGTTTTCTGGCATGTTTCCCAACTGTCTCCCCCTCAAGTCCTGACAGGTCATGGCTTCTTCTACCGCAGATAAAGTGTCTAACAATGGCTCCTGTGTTTGAAATCCTTATCTCAAAGGATTTCAGCAAGAATAACTTGAATCAGGAAACACATTCAATTCGTTTCGTAGTGATGCTTCACAACAGATGCTCCCCAAACATCTGCTGCCCTTACCAAGGACACACAGCATATGGAAATCCAGACAATCTTCAGAAAAGCAAGTTCCAACTAGAATTCTACATGAAACAATTTCAAACCAGGACAAACAAAATATAAACCTAATAAATCAATCAATAAACTAAAAGTGCTTGAGAATAGATGGTGTAATATAAAGGAAAAATATAAGATGCTGCAGCAGCTGCAACATCTATGGAACTCCACTCCCACAAGCCCCTGCGTCACAGCAGTAGATTCAGCTGAACAAAGTCTGGTTGGAAAAAAACTGACTACTGTGCTCCACAATCATCTCATCAAGTGAAATTACACAAACACCCAGGCAAGTGAACACACACACACACACACACACACACACACACACACACACACACACACACACAAACACAATTTATTACTGTATTTTATTCATTCATATTTACAGAAGCAGCATCTTCAGATTGATCAAACTGGAAGCAGGATGCACAGCTTTACTAGATGGAGATTTTATACAAGAAATGACAATCTAATTTTTGTACAAAATTACAAAAATAAAGTCTGCGGACAAAAAATAATCAAAGAACAGCAAAATAAAAATTGTCAGAGTATTTCTCCTTGTTTGTGCTAAATGATATGTTCGTTTGTTCTGGTATAGCCTCTTCTGGTGGGAACAGCGGTGAAGCCATGCTTGCTCTCTCTATATGTTCAGTTGTTGAGCTTCAGTCAGCTGATGTTTACAGAGCCTTTCTGTCTTTCAGTGTCACTCTTGCCAAACAAGGTGTTTTGTAATTACCACATTAATATTCTACAGTATTTAATATTAGTTATTAATAAATAATATTAGTTATTATTATTAATATTATTATGTTTTAATACTAAGCTTTACACATTTCTAACTGGACTTGTGAACTTTACTTGAACACACTGCAGTGAAAATGTTCAAATCATACATTTTGGCAATTACGTTATCGATCACATTCTGAAACGTTTTTTCTTTTTTTTATTTGGGCTCATGACGAGTTGAATGAAATACTAACAACTACTACTACTACTACTACTTCTCTTTCGGCTTTTCCCTTATCAGGGGTCGCCACAGCGAGTCATCCTTTTCCACCTCATTCTATTCTGAGTATCTTCTACTCTGACCCCAGCCAACATCATGTCCTCTCTTACAACATCCATATATTGGTCGTCCTCTTGCCCTCTTCCCTGGCAGCTCCATCTCCAACATCCTTCTACCAATATATTCACTATACCCCCTCTGCACATGTCCAAACCATCTCAGTCTGGCCTCTCTGACTTTGTTGCTAACACAGGTAACGTGAGCTGTTCCTCTGATGTGCTCGTTCCTTATTCTGTCCAACCTCGTCACTCCAAAGGAGAACCTCAACATCTTCATCTCTGCTGCCACCATCTCTGCCTCCTGTCTCTTTCTCACTGCCACTGTCTCTAACCCGTAGAGCAGAGCTGGTCTCACCACTGTCTTGTACACCTTTCCTTTGAGTCTAGCTGACACTCTTCTGTCACACAACACTCCTGACACTTTCCTCCACCCGCTCCACCCTGCCTGCACTCGCCTCTTCACCTCTTTTCCACACTCCACATCACATTGCACTGTTGATCCCAAATACTTAAACTCTAACTAACAGAAATACTAACAACACTGGACCTAAAGGAAAATTTTGAGGAAACCAACTCAGGAGGAACATGCAAACCTCAAACTTCAGTCTCAAAGTATGTCTTGTTGTGAGGCAACAACGATGCTCACTGTACCAAAGAAGATAAAATATCGGAAAGATAAATCGATGATAAATTATCCACTTGTGAGCGTTTCTATACATAAACCTCCACACGTTCACTGTAAAATATCCACAGTTAGAAGACTTCTCCGGTGTGTAATAAGTGGTACAGTAGATGTGTGTGAAGTGTAAACGTCGTGCTTGGCTTCAGCTTAAAGTGATGCAGCGTTTAGCTCTAACGCAGGACTGTAAAACACATTCCGCTGTCCTTGTTTCCAGCTCAGCAGAGCACCTGTGATGGTTGCCATGGTTTCCAGAACAAATATGTTCTGATGAAGCTGATCAAAAATTATCGTCAAATGCATGAAGAACTCATATGCCAAAAACATGCCAACATGATTCATGGATTTTTAAAAATGAAAAAAATTGAAACAACACTTTAGCACAGCTTTGTACACTTGCCCAGGATCGATCTTCCTATATTGTGTGTTTATCCATCAAATTGACATAAATCGACAAAAAGATACATTAATAAAAAAAACATCCTATATGATTGTTCATACTGTACTTGTATTAAAATTGATCCACGAGCATCTCAAATTATGTCTTATAACGCCCTCTAGTGTTCAGAGAGGTCACGTTCATTTATAAAACCTTATTCATTTTAAATCTGGAAAAACAGGCTGTTTATCCACATAAATCCATCCCTGTCTCTGATAAAAGCAAAAGACATTACAAAAGACGTTTTTTTTTTTTTTTTAATAAAACAAATATTCTACATATTTCATGCTTCTGTGCTTTACCACCACTGACCGTCAACAACTGGAGGCCTTACAATGAACCCAGGTTGTTTAACTTTACCCTCACAAAAATAATCATTTTATAATTGTATCTTTATTGTGAGAATATTACATATAAATACATGTATTATATATATATATATATATATATATATATATATATATATATATAATAAACTTTTTCACATGTGAGATTGTCAATATTGCAAATTTTTGTATTGCAAAACAGTTTTCAATATTGCAAAACCTATCCAAAACCTAGACGTTTAACCTATCCAGTGAAGTGCACATACAGTGACGTGAACACACACAAACACAGAGCCTAAGTCCGGGTGCCCGGGGGGCTTTTGGGGTTCAGTGTCATTTGGGGACCAGAACTCCCCTATTACCGTATGGGTACCGTGGTGTTAATAACGGTATTTTGGGTTAGTGTGGTGATAATAATCAATCATTAATCATTACCACATGACATAACTTTCACAGCATAGCACAGAGGAACACTACACAGTCAAACTACACCAGTGCTTCTCAAACAATGGGTGGACAAAGTGATTGCAGCTGTTTGTAGAAGACTCCAGAGAACTGGGAGTGACTTTGTCAGTGTGGCCATTAGGGAAGGTGTATGAATTGAGTTCTGTATTTAACCAACATTTACAATGTGATACAAACAAACAAACTTGGAGTAGTGGGTAGCCTTAAGTTGGTGTGTGTCAGAACATTTAAAGTGCAATCCATGCCGTGAAACTATTAAAGGCCTTTGTATTATCTGGTGTCAGTTGTAGTTGTAGAGCAGCCTTTTTGCTGTCTACAATAGTTTTGAAGTCCGGTACAATGTGTATTTCAACTGAACGTCTTTAACAACACACCGACCCACACTTGCCCCTCGACACCACTGCTGCGGGTTTATATGTGTTATCACGTGTAGTTTTTTTTTGTTAAAGTGGCTTCTGTAATTACTACTTTAGCCCATGAGGACAAAACCAGTAATAAAAAAATAAAAATACAGAATATACATATTTTTTTTTCCTTTAGTCATTTGGCACACACATTTATCCAAAGCATCATCAGATTATATATTCTAATACACAAAATACAATTTGTTCATGTCATTACAATTTTTTACAACCCAACAATTTGCTTACCCTAGAAATCAAACCCATGATCTAGTGTCTTAAACACCAGTGCTCTACTGACTGAGCTACTTCTGAAAGTACTTTAATAATATATGCGTTTATTTTTCTTCTATTTTCAGTTTAATTTACTTTCAGATAATCTCACTTCACGGAGACTCAATTTTCTGAATATAAACAAAACTTCTTGAAAAAGCAAAAGTTCGAATTCAGCGAATATCAGCTCATCTAATCACAGTCCACAATTATCTAAATATATATTTTATTTTAAATGCATTTAATTCATTCATATGTAGATTATTTGACAGCAAAAATAAATGGCGAATGTGTAGTTCAAGTGACATTAAGATTGGTGCATTTTTCTGTTTTCGTTCAGGGAAAAGGAGCAAGTATACACTGTGGTTGTTCATTTCTACACACTCGCAGCAACTGGAACGCTAAAAATCACACACAGTGTCAAGATTGTCTTTTTCTGGCAAATGAGCGCAAGTGATTCCTAATAATCAAAGGCAAGTTCTTTGCATTCTTCATCTCAAAAATCTCTGTAAAACAAAACACAAGATTAACATTGTAACATTCAGTGTGAAGAATACATTTTATTAGTCAAGCAGAATTTAAACCACTTTTTTCATTTCTGGTACAACGGGAGTTGGAGTTTTAGTCTCACCTTCAAAACAAATGTTGCAAGAGCTGCGAACATCACTACTTGTGCCATCTGCCGCCACCGTGCGAGGTCAACCTGCTTGAGAAGCAGCACACGAGCCCAGCGTAGCTTCTGGACCGTGTGGGGAGGGTAGCGCATCTGGTTGACACCCTCCATGTTCAGCTTCTTGATAAGACAGCTGCGAAGATGGCTGAGCTGGTCAAAAGTGTGTTTACCATGGTAGCGGCCGGTTCCGCTGTAGCCTAGAATAAGGAATTCACTGTCTGTGACTTTATGTTGATCAGGTACTGCTTCAGAAGAGACAGAAACATCATGAAGCTGCTCACCAACACCACCAAAAGGTAAATCATTGATGGTGTAATGGACCAGACAGTCGTTCGCCAACACAGCTCCACTTGAGGTCGCCGAAATAATCTCTTTAATAACCTGTTATGACATAAGCAAAACGTAATGCAATTCAAAAAGATTTTTTGTATGAATATGGAAAACATTTTACAATTTTACCTTTTTACTAGAAGAGAAAATATAGAGCGCTAGAGGCTTTTCACGCTCATTAATGAACTCGATTGCTTCTTTTAATCCATTTACACCAATGATGGGCAAAACTGGTCCAAAGATCTCTTCCTTCATCACTCTGGATTCTGAAGTTACATTCCTCAAAACTGTGGGACCTGATGAATTCATGCAATATTTGATTCAATGGCATTAAAGATGTCATGACTCCTGAGATTGAACTCTACGAAGTACATTTTTTAGAGTTGGATATGAAGTGCCAATCTCAATTCAGATCATTACTTCTGCGTGACACAAATCAATCAAATCTAGGAATAATGTTTGGATGATCACAGTGACAGAAGTCCCACAAATAGATGTTAATCTTACGTGATCTACATATAGGTTAGCGTCGTCGTTGTTGTGTAGAATGAGAAGCTGTGTCATAATTATTAGGCACAATTTAATTGTGTTCGGTCAGGTACTTCACTTATCACAGGATTATTGGTGTGTTATGATCTTACACCCCATCAAATGGTAAGAAACCCACAGCTAAAAGTCACCTAGTTAAAAAAAAAAACTGCATAAATGTTGAAAGCAACTACAGAGCGACAGCAGCATTTGGATTAAATCACAGTCACTGCTGTTTAAATTATATAATACAGTGGTAGTGGTCTTGGTCTTGGTCTTTGTCTTGTCATAGTCATAGTGATAATCAAAGCCATTTACTTAAACATCAACAACCTGACGATCAAATGAATAAAAAGCAACAATTCCCTTACATATTTACATGTGCGCTTTGAGACAAAAACTGTGAAAAGCGCCATACAAAAACTCATATTATATTATTTATTTATACCCCAATTTACGAATGTCCTAGATCAAGAAAATACCAAATAACGAAATGCGTTGCCGTGGAAATTTTGTCCCAATGTCCAAAATATTTTCACTACACGAAACAAGCGCATCTGTTTTTTTCATTGATGTTATTTACATGAAAATACTATTTATTTATGTTCACATACCAATATAGCAATCTTCTTCATCATGGTCTCCTCCAATAGCCACTGTACCATCTTCAATAAGCGCCATGATCCTTTTAAAATGACGCTTATTGATTATACGGCCATAATCTGAAAACCTTTTGGGATCAGCAGTATAGAATTCCTGTCAAGGCAATAACAATTCACCTTAGGATCAAACATCAAAACATGCCAGTTTCAGATCCGGGGATCAGACACTCAGAGTAGGTAGATACCTGGATGCATTTCTTGATCTCCTCAATCACTGTGTCAATAATGCTGGTGTCACAGAGGATGTAATCCGGAGCAATGCAGGTCTGACCACAATTCACAAACTTTCCCCAAGTGATGCGGCTGTGGATTACACAAATACTTGAACTGGGTTTTTGGACAACATTTTGTTTTACTACAGTCCTGTTTTACGTCCAGACATCACTTACAACATTCTGTTTTACCACAGCACATATGTCCGGAACTCACAAACAATCACTTTTCTGGAAACTCACCGGCAGGCAATTCTAATGTCACAGTTTGTATCGATGTAACAAGGGCTTTTTCCTCCCAGTTCTAACGTGACTGGGGTGAGATGGCGAGAGGCGGCTTCCATGACCAGTTTCCCCACCGTGCTGTTCCCGGTGTAGAAGATGTGGTCAAAGCGCTGCTTTAGGAGCTCCTGGGTCTCCTGAACTCCTCCCGTCACCACTGGGTACAGTTCCTATGAGCAATGAGAGCGTTTCAAAAAATGTCTGACACAAAGGAGGGAAGGAGGAAGGGAAGTTAAAAAGGTTTTAACTGGATCCAAATAAAACTTCAGGAGCTCCAAGACTTCAGCGGAGTAAGAACTGACTTCTGACGGCTTCACTACTGCTGCATTGCCTAGAGAATATGATGAATAACAAATAACAGTGGTCATTGCATGTACGACAAGAATCAGAGTCAACTCGTGCTTTACCTGCAGCAATGGCACCGACAAGGGGCTGAAGGGTAATGGCTATTGGGTAGTTCCAGGCCCCAATGATCAGAACTACACCAAGCGGCTCTGGATGAATGTACACCTCGTCCATGATGGTGAGCAGGTTTTTGTCCACGGGTCGCGGGGCAGCCCACTCAGCAAGCTTGCTGATAGCCGTGTTGATTTCCCCTTCCAATCCAATGATCTCATACAGCTGGGTTGCATTTTCACTCTGCCAACAACAGTTCCAGTCACAATCTGTTCAACTTAAGCTTGAAGGAAATTTGTGTGCACCTTGGACAGATCTTTGCTCAGTGCCTCCGCAATCTCCTTCCCTCTTTCTGCAATGAACCGTTTGAGGTTTTTAAGCTGTGTGATACGGTATTTCAGTGGTTTAGATCTTCCACTCAAGAAAGCCGTCCGGGCCTGCTGGACCGCCTGCTCCTCCCTGGACATTCTGGAAAAAGAGAAACCCCATAAATGGTAAGCTAAATAAATACATTTATACAAAATTCCAGTTAAATATTGATTCATTCTTTCTTTTGTCTTTCTCTGCTCTGTCTTCAGTGTTCATCTCATTCAATCTTCAGTATTTAAACTGAATCTCTGCCATCCTGGCGTGTTGTTTATTTAGTTGGTTACTCAAACCTGGTTTAGGCAAACAATGCATTTACAGGTATTGAATATTGTGAGCGTTAATAGTTTGTAATACACATCTTTTGTAAAACACAATTTACAATTTTAGGTATTACGTGTATTATTGCCTTTGTCTTGTCATAACCGCAGAAATGTACTTAACACCAACAATCCAGACGATCAAATGAATAAAAAGCAACACTTCCCTTAGACAGTTAAAACTGTGAAAAGCGCCCTAAAAATACTCATATTATTTTTATTATTGTTGTTGTTGTAAACCAACAAGAAGGAATCAACATGTCATCAGTCTTACCTCGTATAAAAGCCGATAGGAGTTGCGTCAAAACACTAAAGCCTCGCTTTAGACATGAATTCTGTACAAATGAGTAATCGTTAAAGTCTATCGCTTCTAAAAAGAACCACTGCGTGATTACGCAGGCTAGCACGCGCGCAACCGTCACCGACTGCGCTTTAAAGGTGACGTGAACTTTGATTGGACTATTTAACGAACGATGACAAAAGTAACGTGACCCCGTGACTTTCTTCTAGAACTAATAAAAAAGACACTGATACATATGAATGTTAAAGGTAAGTTAAAGACAAAAACAGCGAAACGGTTTAGGCATATTTTAAAAGACACATAGAATAAAACTATTTAGACGCCATTTGCCTTTCTTTCGTCGGCCCTGTTAATTTTACTGCTTTAAATTCACAGCGCCGCCCAGTGTTTCTTTTTCTGAAGTCTGGTCACGTGATCTCGCTTTCTCATTCAGAATAAATATTTACACAATAGTAAATGATTAAAATTTGTGTTCACCTCAACAGTAATAATGATTATACTCTCTCTATATTTAATTATAATAAATGCGCTAAAACTCTAAAAAATAAACCGATCATGCTTCTCTGCTGAAAGCTATACCTGTCACCATCGCCTTCGGTCCTGTGCGGCATGTACTGTTGTTATTAATACTGGTTTTAAATGTATATATTTTTGTATAACATTGTGTTGAGGATGTCGTCTGCGTACAGGAATGTTTATTATCACTTATATTTTGTATTTTGCTCTGCCAGTATATTACCTGCCTGTATATCCTTTTTATTTGGTATCTGCATCTAATATTTGTATTTCCACTGCCATAATTGCACCTCAATATGGTTACACTCTTGTTGAAATTACTGTACAATAAAGAATATCTTATCTTGTCTTAAAACATCATTTTTAGTACATTCGATCACCCGTAGATGTCGCTAGTGTTATTCTTCTCCACGAGGCGCAATAATGCCAAAATGCCGTCACACTGCCGCATAAATTTGTTGAGTATTTACTGCACTTTCCCGCAGGGGCAGAGGTTTCATTACCACCTACAGTAAATGAGATAAACAACCGAGAGAAAAGCGTCGGGTTACTTTAAATGTTGGATGCGAGATTTTCTGGTCCACATTTACATCGTGGAGATGTAAAATCCCTTTCTTGTTATTCTTTTCTTCTTTCCTCGTTATTCTACTAATGTAATTTTTATTCAATGAAATGAATGGTTCATCGAACCATTTCATCTGAACGAATCGTTTAACTGTTTACTCAATTCATTTGTATGAACTTTAGACCCCCATGCAAACAGAACTATATACTTGGGCGGAAGGCGGCGTGCGGTCCTCTCGCCGGCGGAGGAATACATCAGGATGGTGTTCCGCTCCAGCTCAGTGCGTGGTGTCATTGCAATACCAGCAGCGGTGACGGATGGTTTGTCTGGGTCGACTGGCGATAACCAGTGAAATCTGTTGACGAGACGGATCAGACACTTCCGCTGACCGAAAGCAGGACGGCGGGGTAATGCGCTTGAAGGAGAGGACAGATGAACGTTGCGTTAACCGCTCCGGATCTCGTGTTTGGACCAAATCTCCCACCACCAGTCAGTCGCTCGCGGTGGTTCGAGCAGCTCGTCTGATCTAGATGTACTTTTGCTCCGCAGAGCTTTCAGCTCCACGTCCGTCATTAACTGCATTGTGTTTAGGTCGTGATGGGTCACTCGATGGCCCGCCGTGCGGTGGTCAGGCTGTCGAGGCATCAGAAGGACAGTGCGTTCCTCTCTCTCGCTCTTCTGTTGCCTGGACTAGACATCATGTAGCTGAACGAGCTTCTGGTTCTGGCTTGATGTCTAGCTGATAGGATCCAGACAGCCTAGTGCTAACTACAGATATGTCACAGGGACACTAGTTGGTTGGTGACAAAATGACTCTTGTGATCTAACCGGGACAGTTAAGTTTTAGTTGCTCGATTTTAATCCACACAGTGTTACGCGTCGTGTTCAAGTTGTGTCTGAATACTCCCGGATGACAAGGTTGTTGAATTATCTGGACTAACGAGCTTGAAGACCCAGTCTTGGTCACTGCCGTGCCGCCGGGCACCTGCCGAACATGGAGGCAGTGGGGGACTTTGAGTACAGCAGGAAGGACCTGGTCGGACACGGAGCCTTCGCGGTGGTCTTCAAGGGAAGACACAAAAAGGTACGTGCTGATGAAATGCCAGATCTAGCCTACCTACGGTGAGCTAGAATGGTAGTATGTCTCATTTGTTTTACAAATTAAATACGTGCATCTTAAAATGTAGTGTGTGTATTTTGGCTCGTTGTTTTTATGTAACGCGCGTGTCGCTGTAGTCATTCATTCATAAAACGGCCCGTGATGAAGTGAGTGACGTCAATCAGACTGACCGGTCTACTTGCAGCGCTTGCGCGGAGGGACACATCTCAAAATCTGTTGTTTATGAACGCATCCTGTATATATAAATCACATACTAGTGTTCTGGAAAAATAAGCGTGATGCATAATCAGCTAAACCATTATTATAGATTATGCTGGAGCGTTTTGTTTCTTGTGTAATTTGTTTAGGGCAGTTATGGTTTGACATTTGTTCTTCTTTCATTTTGTAGTTGAGAAACATTTCACGCAATTTTTTACAATCTTGACATTATATCACAATGTTCTGATAAAGAACAGTGAATAGATTGGCCAGTGACGTCATTTTCTACAACTGCAACAGTGTTTCTCAAACATGTTCTAGTAAACGGAATTAGCACAAATGCTAAACATGATAATGTGTTCAGCAGTCTGCGGCTATTATAAAACACTAATTTACATTACCACTGATGGGATACTGGTTTCATAGTAAAAGCGGTATATACCACGCTGGCAGGTTGCAGGTTCTATCCCTTGACTGGCAGGTACCTCATCTGAAGTGAACATGTGATGCTGGCGAAACAATGGCTTCCTTCCGGTCACCTTCATGTTTCACTCTTAATCATCAATAAATTAATCGCAACGATGAAGCGATCAAGTTTATAATTGAACATGAGGTGTTCTAATAGCACAATACTTCTCTCACCAGCTTAAACACACAACTGTTCTTCTCAGGCCGAGCAGTGTCTGTCTGTTGTATGTATGTCCGTCTGTCTATGTCTGTGTGTTATTTAGGGATATTGCAGCATTGTGAATGCTGGTTCTGTGGAACTGCTTTAATGCAGCATTAAGGAAAAAAAGCAAATGATCGTGTAACACGTTCCTAAAAACTAATCAAACACATGTGTTATTAAAATTGCATCCATTGATTGTCAATAGTGTCGAAATAATTGAAGCACCTCCTGCCGATAAACTCATTAAAACGAATAATTTGTGCACTGTTGTGTACTAGATCTAATCATGGATGATATATTTTATTAGATTTATAGATTTATATTCTATTTTCTTGTGTGTATGACCTCAGCAGTGCATTACACGCCAGCACAGAGCTCCAGTAAATGGCATTTGCATACCTGCACAAGACGAGTTTTATACAAAAACGTCCCACTTTCCAGAACAAGAGCGCTCCCATGTCCTCAGAAGGCCCCAGCGCAGGAACTATTAACCTATTTAAATTCAAAGTGTCGTTTTATTCACGCTGCTGCGCTGTGTTAAGGAGACTAAATCATATGCTAAAAATGTATGTAATAATCAATCTACTTTTTCAAGTTTGTTCTATTTATTTTGCTCTTTTTCTTCGTTCCGGACCAACTCAAAGCCGCTATGCGGAATTAGGAAACAATTCATTTACAAATATGTTAAAATCATGAACTGTCTTTCGTTCACAGAAAACTGATTGGGAAGTTGCTATCAAGAGTATTAACAAGAAGAATCTCTCCAAATCCCAGATTCTGCTTGGCAAGGAAATAAAAATTCTAAAGGTGAGTTCTTTTACCTCCTGGATTTTTTAAATTTCTCTTTTTTATGATGTGGTATGTCGTCACACACACACTAATCCAACCTAGACTTGTAAAACCTTTTTGTTTTAGTCAGTATGTAGTCATCATAATCTTATTGTTTGTGTGCAGGAGCTGCAGCATGAGAACATTGTGGCTCTCTATGATGTCCAGGTATTGACAATTTTACTCCTTCATTCCAGAGAAGTTTATTCTCACTTCACTGACTAAAGGGGCTTAAAGTGCCTGCAGGTCTGGCCCAGATCTTATATAAGGCCTCTATTAAACACCACATGACCTATAAGAGACGCCCGAGCTGACGAGACGGCAGTGAGAGCTCGTTTGTAAAGATTTATAAAAGATTGAAGAATGGATTTTTTCTTGTCCAGCATTCTCATGGTTTTCTTGGTTCGTTGAGGTTCCAGAAGTACAATGATGTGTCTGAGAAGATCAGTGATTGAGCGATGTGGGTGTAATTGTGATTGTTGGGATTCGGCTCCCCAAACACAGTGGAAATGCTTCAAATGCAGATAGCAGCCTGCAGTTTTCGCAGTGAGTTAAGCAAGTGGTTGAAAGCCGTTTCAATCCCACGCAGGTTGCCACTTACTTCCCGTGCTTATGTAACACTCCCACCAGATCTTCAAGACCACTGTTTTAGCTCCCACACCTGCAACACGTGTGAGTGACGTGGTCTCCAGCTTTTACGTGGATCGGAATGATCACACATGATTGAGGGGAAAATGAGGAGATCCACACAGGCGATTGAGGGGAAAATAAGGAGATCCACACATTGTAGAAGCGATCACCAGTAGTGCGCACAAGCATACATTGAAAAGAAATGGTCTTGACCTCAAAAAACCAGTGAGACTGAAATGTTTCAACTGGACACATTGTAGCTACTAGTTAACTCAAACTAGCAACACAGCTATATCCAGATTTTAACGACAATAACATACTATATCACGTATAGACTTATCACACCACTGTGTCTAAATAGATGTCACACTGCAAGACAGTAAAACATACAGACAAGAATCTTACCTTCCACACAGGACACATTACTGGGGTCGACAATATAAATGGCCCGGTGGCCCGGACGTACTTTCAAAACCAACCGGGCCACCAGATCGGTCCATCTACTGGCCCGGTGGGCCTGTAAAAATGACTCGATAGAAAAAAATCAAATTTCTCATTATTTACCTGCATTTCTGTTTAAACGTTTAGCTCGTTAATGCGTTATTAACGCGTTATGCGCTCCCGACAGTCTTAGACTAATGTGCAGCGAGTTTTTGGTGCTCCGCCTCCAAACGGTGTGTCACTCACTCCTGCGGAAGTGCTGAGTCCCGCGGATGTGCGCGTGTGCTGCAGCGGCATGTATAGTATGTACAAGTAGCAGGTTCCTCGCGAATAATCTCGTTAAATCTGGGCATCAAAAACGAAATGAAATAAAGCAGCGCGTAAACTGCTTAGCGATAATTTGTTAAAAGAAAAGTTTGTTAAATCAGGAAACGCTAACGCGGCTTTCTTTACGTTTTCACGACTGTGCAATAACGACGCGCTTTACTATTAAACCATAGTACAATAGCCAAAGTACCATCATGAATATTACACGAAGAACAGAGTATCTGACGCGCGATGTCCATCACATTAAGACGCAGTCACATCACAGGAAGTGATCCTTTTGTCCATGATTTCAAATGTCTAAACACACGTTTGAAATAATATTATTTTATGGTCTTTAATAAAAATATCCAAGCACTCTGGGAGTTAGTTTGAATTAAATGATAAATTGAAATATATTTTTGTTTTTCCAGTTATTTAAAAACATCATTCACTATGACACTTTGATTAAGTCACTGCTGTGATGCTGCTCTTTTTAAATGTTACATGTTACATTATTTGCACTTGGACAATAAATGTTCTTTTATTATTGATGTTTTTCAACTGATACTGATTAATTCTGAACAGAGCAAACCAGACACTGCAGGGGAACTATGACAAAACTGCCAAAAACACTTAAAAATTGCAAACTTCTTATGATTGGGTGCAGAATAATTTGTGCAGCAGCAGCTCAGTCAGTAGAGCTGAGGGTTGGAAACACCAGATCATGGGTTTGATTTCCAGTAAAAACTGTACAATTTTTACAAATCTTAACACATTTTTTAAGACATGAAAGTTGCTTTGGATAGAAGAATCTAACTGACAGTATGAAGTAAAAAAAAATAATAATAAGTGCGGTATTGGGCCCAAGACACAACATTTTTTCCCACTGGGCGCCACTGAGCTAAGTGACATGTTTCAGGAAAGAAGAAAAAAAAATCATGAGAGGAATTGAGGGAAAGCAAAAGAGAATACGAAAAGAAAAGGCAAAGAATTGCACTTGTTCTGTTTTTGTTTAGTTTTGCTGCACTTTGCACTAAACCTACATTAAACAAATGATTTTCATGTTGTTCAAGCTACAGTTATTTATTTCTTTTGTGATTATTGGGATCAATACTCAACACGTCGACCTGGGCCAGTGGATTTGATAGTCAGGCCAGTGAACTTTAAAAGTTACAAATTTCCTTTATTGTCTACCCCTGCATTATAATCCGTTTGAAGATGTGAACATGCCGTGTGTCCTAAAGCGTAAACCAAGTGTAACTGGGAAACACGACCCAAGCGGACTGTGACACAGTTTCACGGTTACATGCGTGTTTGCGCATGTTAACATCGGAACATTTTGGTTAAAATCGATATCGTGATAGTTCCACAATTTTGTCAGTGTTGAAACTGACATATTTGTGTAAGAGATGGAAAAGAAATTGTACATTGACAATGCTCTTTTTTGTGCTTTTGTTGCCACAACAAATTTAACGTGATTTCTATTTTTGAATGAGCAGAGCTGCTGTACCTTACGGATTAGTCTGGTCGTGAGTTGGGGCTGCGCGATTTAGCCTAAAATCAAAATCTTGATTCATTTTGGCACGATAACGTTAATGAACAATTATTTTATTCATATATTGTAATTATTTTGCCATCAGTTATTCTTAAAAAGGATAAAGGAAATAATTTGCACATTTGGAAACTAAACAAATTATCATCAATATTTTCTTAAAAGTATAAAAAAAACATTTTAATTAAAGTAAAATGAGCAGTTCTAATTGGTATAAATATAAAATAGGTAACAATGTTTCCACCCGTACTGAAAACCTAGTCTGATGAGGAGCAAGACAATTTTGTTGGGTTATGTCGGCGGAATAACATAAGTTAGGGTATGTAACTTGACCTCACATGTGGTAGTGTTTTTTCAAGAAAAAGTAATCTGGAAAAAGGTGATTGATTAAAGTTCTGAATATCAATTTTGATTACTTTTCAGTTCACTGTCCGGGCACACCGTGAGTGTTGGTTGTATGATTTAGTTTTTAACATCTAACATGAGTTGGAACTAAATGCAAAATTAAATAAAATTCTACGTTTAATGTAAAGCAGAGGGGGATTTACCGTAACAAAGGTGTGTAGACAGCTTTTAATCAGTAGTGTTTGCATAACCAGCAGGTAAACCGGGTTTATTTTATGTGTGATCTCACGTCATTGAGAGCTCAGACCAAATGAATTTACAACTAGAACATTATACGTATTGCCATCTCATAGCCTGTTTTAACCATCATGCTGACTTTAACCTATGTATTACATCCTTCATATATGGGAACAGTTGTGTCCGTTGGTGCTGGGTTCAGAGCCCGAGTGAACGCTGCTTGTTAAACCATCTTGTGCAGTCTTGGTCAACAGTACTAGAGTTTTGGCTAAACATGTAGTATCAACTTTCTTTCGATGTCAGCAAAAGCTGAAATGGAACTTTTGCTCAGATTCCACTTGTTTGTTGTTTGTATGATGCCAATATGTGAGAGGACCGCACTCTGAGAATCGCCATAGTAATTGTGTGTGAGCTTTTAATTATCCTTCTGCGCACTGTTCGAGTTGAAGCATTTTAACGTGTGTGTGTTTCTGACATGTTAACAAAACATGTTAACTGCGGTATCTCTCGGGTGTGTTCACGCAATCCGACCGGCTGGTTATTCAGACTAAAACCATCCAGTCCGATGTGTTGATAATCCAGAATCATGTTTTATGACTCAGTGAGTTCCACTGTATGTGTCTCAGACTGACGAATGCACGGGACGTCTGGATTTAAACGACACTTTACACAGACACAATCACGTGGTCGTGAGAAACTCGTAAAACTGAAGAATGAAGTTCAACTGTTTTTTTTGTCAAAGGAAGCTGACTTAGATGTTGTTGTTAACAAGGTGTGCTCTCCTTATTTGTAGCATTACATTAAGTGTAACTGAAGTTAAATCATGTTACACATTAGTCTTACTGGATTTTAAAATGAGTTGTAAATTAGGGTTTTTTTTTCACAGTGGCGTTTCTGTCGGGCAGTGACGTTAGCGGTGCGCGGCTGAATAATGTGACCTTTTATCCGCTGCATTCTTCCCCTGGGACACCCATGCTGTTGCTTCTGAGTGCGGTTACGCCGACTCTTTAACTCAGATGGGTTTGAGAAATTGCCTTTGTCCGTGCCAGTGGCATCAGCATCAGAGTCGACTGCCTCTCAAGTGTGAGCCCCTGAAAGCCCCAATGAACATATGTGGCGAGCGAGGCCTGCTGGTCCCACGTGATGAAGAAGTGTGAATGGAGGCTAGTTGTGACTAGCGCTAACATCCGCGGCAGTTCACACAATCGGACACTCAAGCCGAGAAACCTGTATCAATGGGATCTGCAGCAGAACGGGGGATCTGAGCAGCTTGCAATTACAGCTTGTGTTCAGAAGTGCTGCTGAGATGAAGCTCTGCCTCAGACAGCTGCTTCAGCTCTCCAACATTCCTAGTGCTGCTGCTGCTGCTGCCGGAAATGATGAAAACTCGTGCACATTTGGACAGGAAGCAGAAGCAAGAGAAGGGCTGAACTGGAGACTGAGGCGGAGCTTCTGTTCAAGTGGGAGGAGTTGAGCTTGTTTTTGCGGGAGTCACATGTTAGTCACATGTTCGGTTGTTTTCTGTCCTTATCAATTCAAACTGGAACTTCCTGTTGTGGAACGACATGTCCCCACAGAGAGATGTCATCTAAAAGGGAGGAATTCAAGCGAGTAAAGTAAAAACACACCAGGACCGTTCTCCTCTTTAAAGGAAAACACTTCCTTTGCCTGTAGTGTTTAGGTTGGCACCATTCACAGAAGCGTTGGGCAAACTCTGTGAAATAAGGGTTTGCCTTTCGTTTCCACCAGTGATTGTTTTGGCGCCTAAAGTGACTTTTTTTTTTTAGAACTTTTACGAGTTTGTTTTGGGTTTTGTTTAAGTTTTTGTTATTTACAGCCTAATAAAACACATACTGGTATGTGTCAAACTCTGTGTAGTCTCAAGTTCTGTGTAGCATATTTACCTGGAAGAAATGTGTTTATTCACTTCTCAACCGCAAATGTTTTATTCCTGTCCCCGAGATCCGCTGAACCCACGTTTCCTAGAAGAGCGCTTGAATCCCGAGCAAACAGTCGCACATGGAGTTTCTCAATCATTCCTAGAATTTCAACTCCATCCTTGGCTGCCGTCCACTCCCTGCAATCCTAGACGTCGCGCACTGACTCGGCCTGGCCGGGACAGACTGCTTTTCCTCTGGAAGTTGTGCTTGTATATTTGAAGCTGACATGAACTATAGACTATAGTCAGAATTATTATATCCAAAGGATAACGAATAATCATTTGCAAATCTGATTATTAATAATATTGGTTCTTTCCTGCTCACACTCAGCGAACATCATAGCGTTGGTGTTTTGACATCAGGTGTCACAGTCGGTCAGTGATGTGTGGAGGTCAATGCAACATAGGAGCTGCAGCGGCACGGCTGACGGACTCTAATCCCTTCCCCCAATCAGAGCTGCTCCACTTCCTTCTCTTTCTCTCCATCCCCCCGCAGCGAACCGCTCAATCCAGGCCATTATGTAATAGCATCGACAGCTTCAGATCTCAGAAACCATCCTCAGCAAAACTCAGACCAGAACCCGTTTACACTCTGGAATGGTGTGTCTCAAACGCTCGGCAGGACTTTGTAAATCATTTCCAGATTTAGACATTATTTGTAATTACCTTCCATGTTCTTTTAACCCTCTGTCCCAGTTTATCATTATATAATAAGGTGAATGTGGTTCACCGCTTCACGCTGAGTCTGAAGTCCTTGCCACTGCTCGTAATAATATTCGTCTTTTGGTGTACCATAGTCCAGAAGCACCAGACGTTTCTCTTGTTTTGCAATAGTTTGATATTTTCTTAATGAATTAATCAAGCCAGCTGAAGAAGGTGCTTTAAAGATGGACTTGTGAAGTGTGTGTATGAGATGCGGCAGAATAGAACAGGAAGAGATTCACTCAAGCGCATGATGTTTGTAGCTAATGGATCAGTCCATCACAAAAGTCCTGGCTGCAAGTTATAAGGATGCTCTTATTTACACTTCCTTCCAGAAATGTTCGTTTCCTGGCATTCACTTCATCATCTAAACCCCATACATTTTCTTGAAAGTGTCATTCAGTGGTTCCTTTTGCTATGTGTATCTGCTGAAAGCCACAGCATATGAACTGTCTGATCTCTAATGGACGTGTGTTTGTTGTCTTTCAGGAGACGCCGGGGTCTGTGTTCTTGGTCATGGAGGTGAGCTCTCTTTCTTCTCCTAATGCCTTTGTGAAGTCTGCAGCACTAAAAAAAACTTCCGCTCAGGGAATCCGCTCTCAAAAGCCATTTCTGCAGATTTGAAATCGACTTTAGTGTGTGAGCTCAGGCAAAACTTCAGATCCTAGTGTTTTCTTTCACACGCCGAAGAACACAATCCTTTATCAACTATTCTACAGTTCTACTATGATCAGTGGTGCCTAACCTCTTTTTTACTCGGGGGCAGAATGTATCAGTACTGCAAATTGTCACTACATGTCAATGATATTAAAATATTTATTTCTAAGATTTAGTTACTTAATAAAGCATACAGTGTAAAAATGTGTGCAAACAAAATACTGTAATGGTTAGCTTTTTTATATGTTAATATATTTTTTAAATATCCTAAATCTTAAAATAGTTTTTTGTTCAATATATATTAAAAAGTCTTTTTATATATTTATATACTTTTTATAAAATAATTTTGAAATTGGTCTAGTTGCCAAAACATGAGAAAGGAAAGGTAAATGCGATAATAGTCCGACTCACATTTGAATCTGTATATTTTACTAGTGATTACTAGTATTTTACTAATCTGTGGATATTTCTCACCAACTGGTTTGGGAACGTTTGGATGAATGTTTGGAAGATCTTTAATTTTAGTACAGAGAACAGACTGAAGATCATTCTCTGTGATGCGAGAGTCATGTTTTGTCCTTTTTTTCCTCAACACTAGAAAGTTCTCGGTTGACAGTTCAGCTTAGAGGTCTAAAAACATTTTAACGCCTTACCTCGACTCCACCAACACCTCCATCACTGTGGTACCCAACAAGTACAACTTCACTTAGATAATCTCTGAAAATCCTGTGAATTAAGCAGGTGTGATGTGAAGTTCCCAAGTTTTAACTGCTTCCCACATTGATTCTGCTGGGGACTTCTGCTGAAGCTAGTGAAGCTATAACGGTCGAAAACTGTTGAATGCAACAAACACCTTCTGACTGATTCTGGAAACCAACTCAGTGTGACATCCTGCCGTATGCTTCACGATTTGTTCATAGCCACTCGGCCGATCACGCGTGATTTTTCTCTGATCGAGTCTTCACCAGTAGTTGTTTCACTCTGGCTTTTGTTCACTGCTTCCAATTCCTCGGTAGTTTGAAAATGAGCATTTATATCATGGATAAAAACTTATCGGTGTCTGATTCGCTCAACATTTCACTTCTTACCTTCTGCCATTTTCCACAATTACACAGATTCGCAACAATCGTTTGGGCGCCAAAAAGTGCACTCCTGTGGCCACTTGAAGAATTGTGCAGGAAAACAATATTTATCTCTATGTTCAGGGAGAGGCTCCACATTACGACATGAGAAATTACAAGTCTGGCCCGCGTGCCATAGTCTGGGCACTACTGGCATAGAATGTGAAAAGAAACTGTGAACTCAAAACCTCTTCTGAGCTGATTTTCTTTGCGTCGTCACAAATACAAACGTTACTATTACAAGAATTCTGACCTATTTAAAGCAATTCATAAATATTATATTAATCTCACAAAAGGAGAAGTAATATAGATTAATAATGAGTATGATGGATTTGTTCAACTACGACTTAATATGTGTAGTATCTTATTAATGTTGTTTTTTTTTGTTGAAGTACTGCAATGGCGGAGACCTGGCCGACTACCTGCAGGGTAAGCAGCGTCTCGCTTTCTGTGGCGTTTCTGATCGCGTCAAGCTCTATGTAGTTTTTAGGGAAACAGATGTGTCATCGGTGTGAAACATTCTCGCCCGTGACTGAGCCGTGACACGCACACACTTCACTGGACAGACGGCTGTTTCTATACTCACTCTCGGCCTTCGGACCCTCTGCCCCCCAGAATAGTTATGCAACCACTTTCTAGTTATACAACACAACAACCATAAAGCGGTTTCCCAGCGAGTGTTCATAATTGCTTTGTTTACAGAGCATATTGGCTAAAGAGAATCCTCTTAGCAGCTCAATGGATTACCTGGACCGCTCCATGTCAAACCACCGAGGGGTTTCATCCTCTCAGCGGTTTCGATCTGGAAACCAGTGTCTGGTCCATCTCAGATCAAAACATGTAGCCACCTGATTTACATCACGTCGATCTGTGGCTACATCACTACATACTGTTCTCTCTCACGCACACACTTATAAATCTCGAGTCTTTGATGGCAAAAAGTGTATATTTTTTAGACATTTTTGTTCATAGAATCAGTTTCAGAGCAATGGAAGGCTGGGTTGTACGTTACTGCTTGACTGGTGTCATGTCTTCCACTTAAATGATTTACCAAATAAACTAGTCTTAAATTGAAGCAGATTTTGAGTGTTTAGTCAATAGTGCTTGTGCTGTGATTGCAGCCAAGGGGACGCTTCGAGAGGAGACCCTGAGGATCTTCCTGCAGCAGATCGCAGCGGCGATGCGGATTCTCAACAGCAAAGGAATCATACACCGAGACTTGAAACCACAGAACATTCTGCTGTCTTACTCCGGCCGCAAGAAGTCTGGCATCAGCGGCATACGGATCAAGATCGGTAACCCTTCTGTTGATCCATCACACCGCGATTCAAAACACGGAAATCGGCCCCTCCAGATTTTTACAATTTTGCAATTGTATATTTCTTACAAAATCAACTAAACGACACGGACACCCTCATGCCCCAGACACCACAATGTGTGTCACTAACCACTTCTCCAGTGAACTCATCAATTTGTGGAAGAATAGGCAAAAGTTACTATAATAATAGTAATAATAATAATACATTTTATTTATAGGTGCCTTTCAGCACACAAGAACACAACAAATAACTAACCCTAACCCTTCGACACATCACTCAATTTTTATTCACCAAAATAACTTACTTTAGTTTACTTTACTTTAAATTATTATTTTGTTATTGTTTGTATTATTATTTTCATTATAGTATTGTTTATAAGGCTGTCCTTTGTGGAGCACCTCAGGACAACAGTGCTCAACAAATTAATTCCTTACACATTTTCCTTAATTACCATTTCAACAACAGCTTCAGAGAATCAGTGATTCAGAGAACGAGATTCTGACTTTCCTGTATTTCAGCTGCAGAAAAGCTTCCTTTTTAGAGACGTGAGGAAGCTTTTATGCAGCTGAAATACAGGAAAGTCAGAATCTCGTTATGGGTCTTCGCTTTATGATACTTGTTCTCTGTAGAATTCTGTTGTAGGTAAATAAGTGACTTTTTTACAAGTTAAAGTGTTCCAAAAATGTTAAAATTCAAAAACAAACAACACTTTTTTTCAATTAGTTTCAACAGATTTGTATGTCTAACATGTCCCACATTCAAAATTAATTTAATATTAATACTTATTAATTTAATTAAAAAAAACAAAAATTTCCAGAATTGCCGCCACAAAAGGTGCTTTCCAAAAATCACAAAGGAAAAGGTGAAATCCTGAACGGACTGGAAAATAATCTGAATCCTCGGAACGTGTTTGGAGTGTGAACGAGTCACGAGGAACGGCTTCACCCGGTGCATGTCAGGCACGGAGTTCTTTCCATTGTCTCGTCTGTGCTCAAGCTGGAAGTCGTGACTTTCATTCCCCGCTGACACTATTTATAACACCTAGCTTCTCTATTTCTTTCCAAGCTGACTTTGGATTTGCAAGATATCTCCAGAGCAACATGATGGCAGCCACTCTCTGTGGATCCCCGATGTATATGGTGAGTGACTCCTGCTTGGATTCCTCTTTAGTGAGAGTGAGACGTGACCTTCTGCTGATCTCTCACAGGCCCCGGAGGTCATCATGTCCCAGAACTATGACGCCAAAGCCGACCTGTGGAGCATCGGGACTGTGCTTTACCAGTGCCTCGTGGGGAAGCCTCCGTTTCAGGTCCGCAAACGCTCTGTCTGGTTCTCCTGCTGGATTATTTAGTCGTGGTTCGCTGTGTGTTTATCTGAGCAGGCCAACAGTCCACAGGACTTGAGGATGTTTTATGAGAAGAACAAGACTTTGGTGCCAAAGTAAGCTTTTTTATTTTTTTTGCAACATCTTGAGATTACACAGAATATCACAAAATACCATAATGGGGGACGGGTCTCCTTTCAATATTGTCGAAATTCTGTGTATGTGTATATGAAACACTATTTTATCTTCTTTATTTAAAAAAAAATTGTACTCTATAGCAAAATAAGTTGATATTTCCCCGCAGCATCCCACGAGAGACGTCTCCGCACTTGGAAGCGCTGCTACTGGGCCTTCTACAGAGAAACCAGAAGGACCGGATGGACTTTGGTCAGTGTGTTTTTAATGTTACTGTGCATTCTGGGATATTTTAAGGACTGATGACTAACACGTTCATTATTCATGACTTTTTACAGACACTTTTTTTCGTCATCCTTTCCTGGAACCGACATCTACTATCAAAAAGTGTATGTATTTAAAAAAAAAGATGGATGGATTGTATAGTGGTATTCCTGACTGGACACTGACGTACTTTTTTTTTAATGTTTTACCCAGCGTGCCCTGTTCCAGTTCCTTCCTGCTCAGGCCTGGTCACAGACAGCACGTGTGGCAGCTCGCCGTCCTTGCGCTACGTGTCTCCTCCGGTGAGTCTTTGTGAGATTACAGTGTGAGGCGTGTGAGGCTTTACGAGCGTGTGTATTGCTGCAGTCGCTGCCGGACACTCTTCCCGAGGACTTGCTGTCCTCTCCTCCACTCGGTCATCCCAACTACCTGCAACTGTCCAAGGAATCGGGCGGAAGCAACAGCAGCAAAAACTCGTCCTGTGACACGGACGACTTTGTTCTGGTGCCGCACCTTTTGGGAGAACAGTCATGTGAGCCACTGAACACCTTCATCTCTAACCTTGACACATCATCTTCAGTTAGCATTTCGGTTAGCTTTTGCTAACATCGTTTGGGCAACTTGGTAACTTTTGAGTAAAACAAATTTACATCATAATTATAGCATGTTTTCATTAGACCTACATATTGTAAAGTAAATGTGATGAAATTTTAACGTTGTGTCTTCCATTTCTCTGTAATTATTATTATACAGAAAATTATGTTGTTATACTGTAGTTATAATACATTACACTTTTTATTAAACTGTAATTATAAACTATTAACTAACCACTGCTCTACGGAAGAACTAAGAACAAAGACAGGTGTCTGGATCAGAACCGCACCTGTTTTCTGCTTTTATTTGCACCAGTGTCGCAAGGAGAGGAAGTTACTGGGCATTCTGGGAGTTGTAGTATTAGCACTGCATTCACTGGATAATACTAGCGGCAGCGGGCAGCTCTAATAGCGCTTGTAGATGTACAAGCGCCAGTAGATGTATGTTGAACTTTAATTCATGAGAGATTCATGAATATAGACTGTTTGACTGTTCATCTGTGACTTTACTTTTCATTTAATTGTGGTACAATTTTTATAAGAAACGTGTGTGTTTCTCCAGACGACCTTCCCGCAGGGCCGATGGGCCACAGGCCGTCCAGCGACTTCCTGCTTTGTGGAGGGTACGTGTGAATCTCGGCTGGTCTGTTTCTTCACTGATGTCACTGGAGATATTTCTGTGCGGTCCCACTCTCCAACTATTTATCGGCGCACTGATCACAGCTCTGCAAATAGAAACCCTGCAGTCATGTGTGATTCCAAATGCGTTTTTGCTCGTGATGTGTCAGTGGCATTCAGGTCAGAGGTGTTAATGTCTTTTTACCAGGGAAATGTTATTGACTCACCATAAATATAGCATTAAAGTATAAAGCTAATTTCAGAGCTCAAGTACGTAAACAAAAATCACACCTTAAGGCTTGCTAAATTCCATCTTAAAGTAAACTCTAATCTTCTAGTATCTAGTATCAGTGCCGTCTTCTGAAAGCGAACGTGTAGTTTCTGTTGATGTTGTTGTTGGCCATGTTGAACAAAGAGTGTCTGCCTCACGTGGCGCTCACACTCTTCCTCTGCTCACCTCATTACATAAACCAGCAGTCTGAACATCAAACCCTAACCTACAGCCGTTTCTCTTCTCTTTTCTGCTCACTTCCCTCTAATCAGAGCCCACACGCTCCTCCCGTCCATGACCCAGTGTGTACACACGCGTGCTGTTCCTACTAGAATAAGAACACGCTGTTTTTCTTTGTCTGTAACTGCCGACGGTGGGAGGAATCTGCACGTGCTGTCCACCTAATGACCCTCCTCTTTCTCCTCCCACCTCTGCCGTGATTGGCTAGAGTTGAGTGTTTACAGTACATCTCCTCCCTCCTGTAGTTTAGCCCGGCCCTTACAGCAGAAAGACCATGTGACTGCCTCAGCCGGCTGAAGTTTGCTTCTCCATTGCACAGACTGAGAAATGAGAGCTCCGCAAAAACCTTTTTAACTTGGAAAAATGGTTTTTGAAAAGCATTGTGATCGGATTACGACCCTCTTTTCTGGGTTTCACAGGCAGCCACAGCCATCCACCGGACATACCCCGATGGTCTCACCACGCAGCGAAACCACCCCCATACCTGTGCCCACCCAGGTCCGAAACTACCAGCGAATCAAACAGAATCTCTCCAGCAGCCCGACCACCACACTGTACGGCTCACCCAGGTAAGAAACCAGCAGGAGAAACGGTGTCTGGCTTAACCCCGGGACCCTCAGGGGTCTGTCTGTGTTTGTGATGGTGAGGTGGGGAGGGGTGGGGGTATTGTGGCAGCTGATCGGCCTGGTGTAACCCTGTGTGTCTGTCAGAGATTAAACTCATGTTCATCCTCGTTTGTCAGCAAAATCCCTAGAAAGCAGAGTTTTAAATTGGGTTGCGTAATCAGATTCCCTTTTAAATCAACCCTGCAAGATCTGTATGTCTGCAAAAGCAAATTTCATTTGTCACATACACATTATACATGGTACGGCATTGTAGTGAAATGTAGTTTGTCTGCATATTTAAGATGACTTGTTTTGATACGTCATTCATGTCAAAAGATTTTTGGCTCAGAGCTCGGTGTCTGCTTCTTGGTACAGGTGCAGCACTGTGCGGCGTTCCAACACAAGCCCCATGGGTTTCCCAAAAATGGCTTCCGGGTCACCCAGTTCAGCCGACACGGTGCAGACTGTGGGACGGCGTCTCTCTATAGGGAGTTCCAGGCCATATTCTCCTTCTCCTCTAGGTATGACGTTCTTGACAAGACAAGGTCAAACACAGGTTCTAAAAAGCACGTTATTCCTCAGTGGGCACCATCCCTGAACAGCTTGGGCACTGCTGCTGTGGACATCCACAGGGTCATGAGGCCCGAAGTCGCAGCTCCTCCGGTGGTAAGTTCATGTGTGCTTTTTAATTGTGATAGGGAACGTTCTGTCATAAGCGGTTCTGTAAACCCGCTCAAATCTGTGTATCTCCTGTAGACACATGAACTGAAAGACATCTTTGTTTTGCACTTGTAGCATAAAATTTCCCACAGAGAGACTTTTTTCCCTTTTTTTTTCGTTCTTGCTTTCGTTCATTCGTTTTTTCTTTCTTTCTTTTTTTTTTTATTTCTTTCATCTCACTGATGCTGCAGTGCCATCTAGTGGTGGAGTCTTGAAACAATCTACATTAAAATACTTTTCTTTTGGCTTGCTTAGGTTCTCCTGTACCACCCTCTCAGTTACTGGGTGCCCGTCTGCCAAGTGTGCCCATGCTTACTGACATCTACCAGAACAAACAGAAGCTACATAAGCAACTCTCCGACCCAGTGCACCCCACCACAACACCCTTCCCCACCAGCCACTCGCCACAACTAGGCCGTCCTGGTAATTTAGGCACCTCCCCAACCAAACTCCTTGGCTCTTCACCTCGCAGCTCTGATTGGCTAACAAAATCACCACTACCAACCATAATTGGTTCTCCCACTAAGGTAAGACATAAAGGGTGATCAAAGTTACGCCTGTTTAATGGTAATTTACCATTACAATAATGTTTCTCCATATAGGCGACTGCGCCTTTCAAAATACCCAAGACTCAGGCGTCGTGCAACCTTCTGGCTCTGGCGTCTCAGCAAGGTGTTGCCGACAACCCCAGCGCCACCAGGACCCTGGAAACACGTGACTTCTGTGCACATCACTGCGTGGTGTGTCCCAGCGGCCGCCAATCTGCACCCGAGCCCAGCAAGACGTTTGGCAGGTTAATTCTTTTGCACGTCTGTGTCCCCGGCGCTCAAAACAGTCAAAGATGTTTGCAAAAAGGCAGACAAATATTAGCTTCAGGGTTCCTACGGGTGCTTGAAATTCTGGAAAGTGCTTGAATTTCAACAATGTGTTTTCCAGGGCTTAAAAATGCTGGAATTTCAACAATGTGTTTTCGTGGCCTTAAAAATGCTGGAATTTTAAATGAAGGGCTTGTAAATTCAATTGTACAGTCAAATTCATATAAGTGCACGTCCTCGGGACGTCCTCTTTGTTTTTTAGAATGAATGAAATTTGGCTAGGATGAACGCCGGAATTCTTTGGATTGGCCACCTGAGTTATTTTCTGTTATTTAAAATGCCGGTTTATTTAAGTGATAATGTTGGTCATATGAGATTTCGACGCCATGTTCATACTAACCTTTAATCAACTTGAGATGTGGTTCATATCAATATGCATAAATATTTTAATGTATTAACGCAGTAATACCCAACCTTTTTGTCATTGTGGGCCGGTCGACGTCTGATAGTTTTATGGCGGCCTTGGGTTGGGTATTTTTTCCTATTTTCCCATTTAATTTAGTGTTTAACATATAATAGTATTTATTTGTATTTAAACATTCATTTAAGTTATACCAAAAGACCAAAAGTTATACCAAAAGACAAATATAAAGTATAAAGTGCTTGAAAAGTGCACTTTCAGAAAGTGTAGGAACCCTGCAGCTTAGCCTGCAGCCAACCACTACAGAGATGTAAATGCATGGGCTCCTCTGATTGGTCAGACTTGTTTTTGGCGTAACTGTGCCAAACCATACAATTCACTCAGTACCCTGCATTTACAGAACTACGGTGCTGTTACTGTCATGTAAGTGCCACAAAAATGATCCTAAAAAGATGCTAGAGGGTTGCGAGCATGTTTAAGCTTCATTAACTAGCATCTGAACCGGTCATTGTCGTCAGGTCTGTGAGTGCTGGGAGATTGTCTGAGCCGCCGGTGAGAATCACTCTGGGAGGACAGCCGTACCAGGGCAGCACCGACAGTCTGAACACGGAGAGACCAATGGACACAGGTGAAAAACTTTTCACGTCAATGCCAACTGTTATTTCAGCCTTGATGAAGTGCTCTGATTGGCTGCTACTCTGTGTGACATCTTGTGTGGCTCCTCCCTAGCTCCAGCTACCATGTACGGCTTGCCAGTGGGCGGAGCCAGTTCTCGTAATGTAGTGTTCACCGTGGGCTCACCCCCCAGCAGCAGCACCCCGCCCACATGTAGTCACCTCGCCTCCCGTCCGCGTACCACCTCAGGTGAGGGTCTGCGCCGCTGGACCAGCCGGATGCGGTGCGGCGGACACTGATTTGCTGTGCTGGGTTGTGTGTGCTGGCAGTAGGCTCCAGCAGCTCGGCGGGCTCACTGTGCTCCACCAGCGGTAAGGTGTACGTGGGCTCTCCTCCGGGCATGAGCATCGGTGGTTCTCCTCCGGGAGCGGAAGCGGCTCCCAGCAGCCTGCGCTACGTCCCCTACGGCACATCCCCTCCCAGCCTGGATGGATTCATCACTTTTGAAGCGCCGGAACTGCCCGAGGAGACGCTGATGGAGGTGAGAGCGGTTTCTGGAAAAGATGGTGGTGAAACGCTTAGTTTGAGCCTACGGCAGTTTTTGCGTAAAATTGTCGCACTGTGTTGATGTATAAAAATGAATATATACAAATTCTAAACACTGGATTTTAAGATGTTATTTAATCAGTTTAAATCATTTGTAAGGCTCAGGAGCTTTCACATGAGTCAAATATGCAGCGTCAAATATGCAAAATGTTAACAGAAAAATAACTAATATTATCATGTTGGTGTGGTTATTTTCATCAAATCTGGCTCATTAAATTTTCATTAAATCATTGATCTGGCTGAACAGAGGTCTGTCTATGCGTGCGTCCATACAAGATTAAGAAATGGGATGATGTTTATGTCTGCCATGTGTATAATGTGGCTCTTTGCAGCTCTTTGTGGCTCTAACACAGAAAAAAGTGGCTCTTCTGACTGGTTTCTGACTGGTTTGCCACTCCTGATATAGTACAAAACAAGAACATCAACAATATAATTTATATCATAATCAACAACAATTGTTTCTTTCAACGTTGTCGCAATGTTTTTTGCCATTTATAGTATTTTTGAAAATCTGATGATAAAATTGTGAAACGTTGTTGTGTGTGTGTGTGTGTGTGTGTGTGTGTGTGTGTGTGTGTGTGTGTCAGCGCGAGCACACCGACACCCTCATGCACCTGCGGATGATGCTGTCCTTCACGGACTGTGTGCTGGAGATCGCTACGCTGCGCTCCGGTGGGCCGGACCTGTGTCTGCCGCAGGACAGCGTGGTGGTGGATCAGATCAGTCAGCTCAGCAGGGAGTGGGGGTAAGCTGGATCTGTCTGCACCGGTCAGGCCGCTGTAGTGAGGTGGTGTTCCTCTCGCAGGCAGGTGGAGCAGCTGGTGCTGTACATGAAGGCCGCGCAGCTGCTCGCCTCTTCCCTGCACCTGGCCAAAGCTCAGATCAAGTCTGCCAAGCTGAATCCCTCCTCGGCCGTCAAGCAAGGTGGGCTTCTGTTGATTTCTGTTGCCTCTCTCTGTAATTTTGTTACAGTGTTGTATCCCAATGCTGTAATGACAGTAAACTACTACTAGCACTAGTACTACTACTACTACTACTACTACTTTGAATGGATTCTTAGATTATTACAGAGTTAAAGTCCAGTTATGTAAATAAAACACTTTTTGAATGTGCATGTGAATCTCCTCACACGTTTTATGAAAGTCTGTAAATGTGTCGGATTTTAAAAATCAAAAGTGTTAAAAGGATTTTATAGTTTCAGGGGATATTTGATTGTTTTGAATGAATCCTAACTTATTCGAGCTTAATTGTTTTAAAACTGAAGTAAAAAAAAAAATGTGTATATACGTATTCAAATATTAGAAGATTGAATTCCCAGCAAATAGAAATGCTTTTTGATTTTTATGATATCGTTATTTTGGATATTGTCAGTGTAAGCTGCTTTACCTAAACACATAATTGTCCAATTCAGATGATTTTACAGAAGTGTCCAGTAGTAGCCGGTCCTCGGTGTGAGTAGATGACTAATATTGAGAAAAGTAAAGGATTGCTTGGGGGAGGAGCTAAGAAAGTGAGCGAAGAAGAGGAGGAACTGACGAGGATTATTGAGCAAAGACTGAAATGTGCAAGGAAGTCTCCAGGAAAATCCACTTCCCTTTATTGCGGATCATTTTCTTGCAGACTCTTGATTACGATATGATGATGATGATTCAAAAGGAAAAGAAACATTTGCAGCAAGTGCGGGCTGCTTGACAAGTTTACGAAGCACAATCATTTATCGTTGCCTCAGAAGCCTTAGCTGGTGCAGAATGATCCGGAACAAGTTTATCCCTTTAGCCATCACCAAGAGAATAGAACCACTCTACGGTACAACAACCTACGTATAGTCTCTTTTAAATGCCGGACCGTCTGAATGCTTTTTTTTTTTTTACTTTTAATATAGTTTTAGTTACAGAACGACTATTGTTTTAATTTAATGGTAATATTTATTTTATTTGTTTTAGTAGTGTTAGGGGTTTGTAACCGTGATCCTGTGTTTGCAGTGGTGAAGAGTCTGAACGAACGCTACAAGAGCTGCATCGCCCTGTGCCGCCGCCTCACCGACAAACTCAACCACTTCTTCTCGGACAAGCAGCGCTTCGTTGACGAGATCAACAGCGTCACAGCAGAGAAGCTCATCTATTGCCACGCGGTGGAGATGGTGAGCTCGCATTACTCTCGGCTCGTTCTCCACCGGACGCCGCTTACCTGAGGGCGCCGTGTGTGACAGGTGCAGTCGGCGGCGCTAGACGAGATGTTCCAGCAGACCGAGGACATCGCTTTCCGTTACAACAAAGCCTCCATGCTGCTGGAAGGCCTGTCCAAGATCCTCCAGGATCCGGCTGATGTAGAGAACGTCGTGAAGTGTAAGCCACTGCTGCTCCTCTTCCTCTCCTCCTCTTCCTCTCTCCTGATCTTTTTGTGTCTTTGTACTCGAGCAGACAAGGCTAATGTGGACCGGAGGATTTCAGCTCTGTGTTATTGCACCGTCACCCTGTACGAATAGAGGCTGTGCTGTGAAGCTCCTGGGACCATCGTCTTCTTCAAACACAGATGAAGAGCAACAGAAGCCCTCATTGTTTCGTAGCAGTCTTTTCCACTCACTCACAAGCAACAGACCAAGTATTATTATTTTTTGGCAGGAGCTATTTTCATACGGACGTGCACAATTCACCAAAGATGAGAACTCAATCAGACGGGCGTTCGGATCCATCCTCTGCTTTTAGAATCCAGATTCCTTGTGTTGTTTAAAGGAGGGTTTTTAATAGTCGTCTGCTTAGATTATTTATTGGAAGACATGGGCGCGTGGTACAGCAGACACACATTTACAGGCCGTGCCACTTTGCGCTGATTTTCATGTGGCTCAGCTTTGAAGCAAATGCACTTTATAGAGGCAGATAAGGAAGGACGAAGCGGGCGACAGCACTTCCTTCCTTTCCCGGGTTTGTCTTTGACTTTTCTTCCCATCTTCCAGTCCGAAACTAGAAGACGGGCACAGAGCTCTCGGCCATAACGTCCGTTTTCTTTCTGAAATGCTTCGTTGTCGGTTTGAATATGGTAGCTTTTTTTTAAAAACGGACATTTGTGTGAATTCTTGCACATCCGCATGTACATTGTACTGTAGAGTGAATGCGAGAGTCTCGAACCAAGAGCACAACCTGTTTGAAAGTGTCTGTTTACTGTGCGATCTTCTCCGTGTCTCACCTAAGCCTGAGACTTTGTTCGGCAGCTGCTGCATTCTGGATCAGCGCTGCCACTGCTCCAGCATGACGGGCCAGTTTCTGAAGAACTCGCGCTTGACGCCTTCACCCGCCGCACGTTCTTCTCCACCTCCCTGCGTTTCTCACGAAGCCTTTACTGTACAGAACCGAGAAGGCAGAAGACCCTTCTCTCACTTTTGTAATGACTATTTCAGGCATATGGCAGTAGCTGTAGGATTTGTTCAGACGGTCTGTATTTACCTCTTTAGCACTTCCCCCTTTCCAGACAAACGCTTTCGCAGCCGAAAATTTCTGTCCTCCTCACAATATTGATGTTGTAAGTGTTACATGGACTCGTGTGTTTACTAAGATGCTCTCTGTGTCTGAGTTGTAGAAATGCAGCTTTTGTTTATTAAACCGGTTTTACTCTGTGACTTGAGTACATCATTTATTATTAATGTTCTGTATGTGATGCAACATTAAGACATTAGCATTTACGTGAATGGACAAATTTATGTTCAGAAAATAAATGCTCAGTCAATTAAAAACAAAAATACTCCATAGCTGGAGATGAGATTTAGACCGCAGCTCATCACAATGGTCAGATTTAATGCGGCTGTGCAGTTTCAGCAATATAAATTTTAAATGTGACGTAATTTTAAGAAATATGATTTCGATTTATTTTAGCAATGTATAGTTTCCTAACGCTATCAGAATAATTTATCAAAAAATAGAACACCGTTGTTTTACAGTATGAAACTTTTTACACACATGAGCGTGATTGGCTGTGACATTTTTGTTATCCTGTTATTTCATTGGTTGTTTTGAGTTACATGCACTAGCATTACAGTATTTGTGATTTGTCTGTTTTGAGTTTGTCCAAATGTCCAGTTTAACCTTAACTATAAAGACAACCAATATAAAAGTAGACAGTTAATTTGAAGTTATTGTTGGAAAGTGGATTTACACTGGAAGGTGGGAATTAAACTCTTATACCGGAATAAATGTAGATGAGTTTTCTTGAGCGTTGAAACGTTTTGGTAGGGTTTCAGTTCTTCACGGTGGATTGTGTCATCAATGTTTTGAGACAATTAAAACTGTGAAAAGCCCCTTACAAATGCTCAGAACTTGAACTTAATGTTGCTTTAGTGCCTGTGGTCTCCCCTTGAGATCATTGAGTCCAGAACTTCTCTGGAAGATCATGGCATTCCCATTATAATTGAAGCTCAGTGCATGGTAGGCCGTGCATTTCATCACTGGGCCATAGACTGTCTGAATCAAACCATCCTGAAGAAATATAAAGCCTCTGACCAAACTGATGTGACTGCAAAATCCAGTTTCCAGTGAGTCCTGATCAATCACCAAAATCTCTTCTGTTTTTGAAAAGTGTTACTGTCATTCAGCGCTTCAGTTTCATCAGTGGGACACTCGCCCAATCACTGGCTCTGAAAATGTAGCCCAACTGAATGCAACTCAAAATCTGATGGGTTCAAAAAAGTATCTTTGCAAACGTATATGAGTTCAGGTTCAAGAACAAGAACTTGAACGTATATGAATAGTAAAAACGCAATCTGAAGTCAAGGGTTGATTTTACTTTTACCTAAATAAAACTGATGTTTGGAAAATATGCCCACAATGTTTAATTACACAAAGAAGTTGTTTGGAAGCAGCAAAACCACCTGAATAGCATTGAAAATGAATAAGCAGACCATTTGATTATTTTGAAAAAGAATTTAGGTCAAATGTGTGCGTGCGTGCGTGCATGTATGTGTGTGTGCGCGCGCGTGTGCGTGTGGTGTGTGTGTGTGTGTGTGTGTGTGTGTGTGTGTGTGTGTGTGTGTGTGTGTGTGTGTGTGTGTGTGTGTGTGTGTGTGTGTGTGTCTGTGTGTGTGCGTGTCACGTGCGCGAGAGAGAGAGAGAGAGAGAGAGAGAGAGAGAGAGAGAGAGAGAGAGAGACAGACAGACAGACAGACAGACAGACAAACAAAACTCAGTACGATCCGGAAGCCATTTCCTTTAGAGTTTTCAGCAGTTCGCTGACTTGTGAAAAGTCTTCTGGACAATTATTAAGGACGTGGTACCGTTGGCCACACTTTTTCAGAATTTCCTGTAAATATTCCTTTTGTATGCATTTTTCAACGCTCCTGCCTCTCATCTCGTCTCCCCGCGAGAAAAGCACCAGAGTCCTTGACCAGACGACGTCTCCGAGGATGCCCAGATACTTCTCCACGGCCCTTTTGTCCCTCTTGCGGAACGAATCCACCGGGATCACCAGGAGGAACATCTGGCCTCCGGGAGGAGCCAGCATCACGCTGCGCAGTATCTCCCGCTTAACCCGCTTGGAACTGGTCAGACTAAAGAGACCCCAGCCCGGGGTGTCCACCACAGCCAGCCGCAGTCCGTCCACCCAGCCGTATCGCCGCACGCAGCGGCTCGTCTTCTTCCCAGAGTCGAACTCACAGCGTCCGAGAATGAGATTTCCCACTGAGCTTTTACCAGCACGCCTCCGTCCGAGCAACACGAGCCCCATGACGGGTCCGTTTTCACCTATAGAGACAGCAATCACTCACCCGATACGACAATATGTTTGGCTTTGATGATGTATTTATGGCGGTGTTCTAAAATTCTGTCCTACACATGAGGATTTCCTACATCGCGCGTGCACGCGCGAAATACAGTTCTTGCCATATCGGTAAAAACGGATAGTTGTTTCTATCTTAGAATTGTAACAGTGGTAATTGGACAATCATACTAAAATAAAATGAAGATCATAAAGAATAAAGTTTGGTAAAGTTATTTTCACAACATGTTCCATTTGCTGTAAAGATAATTCCTGCTCAGTAATCTTTCAGCCTTGCTCAGTAATCAGCCTGAGAGTGTATTTTCATATTCAGGAATTCAGAAAAACACGTGTTTAAGCTGAAGATCAAGTCAGGAAACCTAGCGTTCTATCAATTGTTATAAAATAAATAGCATGTATACATAGTCATATGTATAAATGTAATAGCTTAAAGGTAATTAAAAGAATAATTACCGTCATTCCACAAGTGTATGGGCATGCGCATAGAGCAATGTAGGAAATCTTCATGTGTAGGACAGAATTTTAGAACAGCTGCCCAGTCAAGCTGACACGTCCGCAGCCTCGTCTCTGTTACGTACCGCTCACCGACGCCGCGCCGTTCGGGTCCATTGCTCAGCTCCCGATCCGCGCTCTGTCACAGCCTTGTGTCGAGTACCGTCAACACGCATTAACGCGCTTTACCGTCTCAAAGTTCAGTTCTAAGTTGTTTGAAGTTTAAGTGACGTAGCTGCTGCTCAGACAGATTCATCCACGAATAAAATAAATAGCAAAGAAAATAAAAGTCTGAAGAAAGGGTAGGGGACCGAATTTAAAAATCAGTGTTAGAAAGGCCCCCACCCTCACAACTCGCTTTAACGACCTAGATCAACCTAAATGTTTCGTTACTGCGACGGATAAAAAAGGGACACAAATAAACAGTTGCATTTAAAACTGAAAATTTATTCATGAGTGCATGTACATTCATTCATTCGTATATGGGGTGTAGCGATACATTGTGCCATCGTGTGCATGTGTATATAAGTAATTATTATAACTGCAGTGTGTTGCGTCTGAACAGCGTAAGTTGCGCGTTTGTAAGATCCGCTATTAGTTTCGGTCCGCGTGTAGTTCTGTTATTTCTTTTGTTCTGCTGAGAAGCGTTGAAGGCATCGGTGTCTGCTTGCACACAGACGTCAGAAGCCAGTTTGTTCGTGTTCCGTGTGGCTTTCGCCGTACAGCGGGTCTAAATCTCCTTTCAGTCTGCACTGTTAGAACTTGTGTAACTGTAAAGCATCTTTGACTAATCGGATCGAGCGTAAATAAAATCGGATCGCGAAATAAAAAAAACAAGTCCAGGGTGCGCTGAACGCGACTCACGCGTGCGCCATGCCAAAAGCCGCGTCAATACCGCAAGGGTCGTACCGCACAGTATATCGCCACACCCCTAGTACACGCACGCACACACACGCACGCGCACACTGTGAAGGGTCTGTGAGCAGAAACAAACACTATTATCGGGTAAAAACTGAAAACAGTAATGGGTCTTATTGTGTTCAGCACCACTGTATACACATTCTCTAGATTTCTTCACTATAAAAAAATATACAGATTTTCTTGCAAAACATTCTGTTTTTCAATGGCATGAAATCACGAATCTATACTGTTGTTTTAGCCTCCGTTCACGTTTCCGTTCACAGCTTTACAGAGATCAGTAGAAGACACACAGGATATAGCCACACGCATGCGCCTCTCACAAGCCACTGGAGAGAATCTGAGATTCCTGAAGAACCTGCAACCCGCCGAGTCGCGGGACGACGTGGATTAAAAAGGAAGGCAACGAGAGTTCTGTTTCAGTGCATTGAGTTCCTGATCAGAGCCACTTAGGTTATTGCTGGATGTCAGTCCACGAGCACACATACGCACGCGCACACCTCACTTTTAGCGGCTGTGGAGTGTGCAACGTTAATTCTGTGCTTGACCAGAAGAGGGCGCTCTTAGACTCCAACTCGCTCGTAGAACAGCACGTAAGCGTCGCTGCTGCGCACCTGGCTGGCTGACATTGGCGTGACTCTGCGGAGAAAGCGAGACACGGTTGGAGCCGGACAGTCTGAGCTGCAGGCACTAAACTTTACAGCAAACAAGTGTTTCAATCCTCTTCACTTTTCATATTTAAGGAATTATATTTTATCTGGACAAGCCGAGACTCAAATGTTTTCCTTCACAAAATAAAAAAACGTATAAACATGGCATTCATTCAGATCCTTGTCTTCCAGTAAAGAAAAAAACTGTCTAGAGTAGGAGAGAAGTAAAAAGTGTGTGTGTGTGT